>VDFB02271358.1:397392216-397848064 GCA_007258455.2 Sequoia sempervirens | reverse complement strand
AAATCATAATGAAGGAAAATATTCTTGGTTCACTTTGGAATTCACTATAATCATGTTCTTGTGTAAATATTGCAAAATTTATCTTATGCAAGTCCCATATATTACAATATTAT
Source organism: Sequoia sempervirens (assembly GCA_007258455.2). Lineage (NCBI taxonomy): Eukaryota > Viridiplantae > Streptophyta > Pinopsida > Cupressales > Cupressaceae > Sequoia > Sequoia sempervirens. The sequence continues at coordinate 397,847,951 of VDFB02271358.1, read as the reverse complement.
AATGAGACTGGATGCTCTTATAGCTTCTTATACACATTATACAAAGGAAAATAAATGGCATAATGGTGAAATAATAAGTGGGACATAACATTTTCCAAGTGACACATGAATAATAAATAAATTGAATAAAATAATGAATTTGAACTCTTGCAAAGTGTATGCCACAACTAATCCCAATAGCTTGGTGAAAAACCTATTAAGTTAGGTCTTCCATCTTATTTTCCATCAAATTCTAATATTAGTTTGTCATTTACCTAGAAAAGATTATGTAAAATTAAAATACACTTAATTATTTGAAGGATCTCGAGTCTATGTATTTTAATGAGATGTAAATTTTTAGATCTTGTTTATAATATACACTAATATATTCATGTTTCTTCAATCCTTAACGATGTCATCTTGACTTGTTAAATGGTCAAACTCTAATTTAAATTAGATTTGCTTTACCCCTTTTAAGATTACATATATATTTAAATATCATCATCTTACATAATCCTCTTTTAACAACTTGTGCATAATCCTAATATTAATTTTCTCAATTCCATATTTAGCATATTATTTGGAAAATTCCAAATATTTTAAAATATATCTTATTTAAATACACATTATTTTTTTAATTTTTTTTAATAAATTTTTTTTACGTAAAACAAAAAGTTGTTTAAATAAGGGGAGACTCTTTGGTGAAATGGTGGGGCTTCTTGTCAGTAGTGCCAACAACCAAGTTTCAAACCTTGCAGGGTCACTTCCTATGATGTCAACAATGGAGATTGTGTACCTTGGTGTCAACACACAAAAAAGTTTGTAGCCCCTGGGGTGTAGACAGGTTGGTTGAGTCATTGAAAGACATGGACAACTAACATAGGTTCAAACCCTGACTTATCTAGCAACACATATTGTAGGGCAGATGTGAGGGTTGGCATGGCTAAGACGACTAATTTTTGCTTGCTTGGACTAACTTAGCAACAAGATCGCAGCGCTTATGAACGAGAGACACCTCTAAGATATAAAAATAAATAAAAAATTAAAATCAGTTTATTTTCTATTAAAAACATACATAATTTCAATTAATTTTTTTTCCATTAGATGAAAGTTATGCTTTAAGAAGAAAAGATGTCAAACAGAAAAACGAGATAATCTCTCTTGTAGACAATTCCACTAGACTTTTTGCTAAGTCTTGTTTGGGTCTTGTTAAGAACCAACTGTCTGCGAGCTTGCTGTTTTATCTTTAGCAACTTGCAATGTTATAACTATTGTTTCTCGACCTCTCTCCTTATGCATATATTTGTTTCTTTACATTGTTTCAAATTATAGAAAGGAAATAAGAAAATCTTTCTTTCCATTTAAATTTAACTACAGTGGCCATGGAATTCCTCAAGTTATAATGCCCGACAATTCCTTATCTCTCAAAATTATTATATTGGCCGTAAAACAGTCAAGTTGAAAGCAAAAGACATATTTTAGTGAAAGTGGAAATATATGAACCTGGATATCAACACCCGCAGAACAAAGAAGTAATGATATCATATACATGGTTTTTAACCAAAACATAGATAACCACAAACATTTCGAAGCCATAAACAATATAGATAGTGGGAGCCGCCATTAATGCTGCGCATGTTTTCCTATATTGAGCCCCACAAGATTTCAATAATATTTAACAGCCTTTCTATGAAGTACACGCAAATTTTCTATGTAGGATCGACTTGGTTACCGACAAATCTTGGAACTCTGAAGTGCACAAATGCCAAATTATATATACATAAACTTGTTTTATTCCTTCGACATGTTATGGAAAATTGATGCGAAAGGTTAAACAGCAGTTTTTCGTTACTTAGAGTTCTGAATAAAAAAAAAAAGGTTAATTTATTTATTGTAAGTTAAACATTTAGTAGATATGCGTGACATTTACCCAGAAACTAAATGTTAAAACATTCAATGGAGAAGCTTTGCAAGCAAATACTGCTCATGTAGCCAATATAATACACATTACCAGCTGCTTATGGGTATCAGCACTAGGGAAAAGTAAAACAAAATGCATTACATTTAATTCAGAAAAAACATATTATAAGTACTGTCTGATTTGGCACTAAGGAATTGCAGGAGGATTATCAAGCCCAATATCTGGACTGATCAGTCAGATGTACATCCTCCAATGTCCATTTTCCTCAACAAAAATGACTGAAAGTCCTCCTGGTTTTAGACTACTCACCTTCTCTTTAATGTTTGCATCTTCTGCTTATATCAAAGAACACTAGGAAAAACAAAATGCATTATATCTAATTTAAAAGAAACATATTAAAGGTAGTGTCATATTTGGCACTAAGGAGCCGTTGGAGGATTTTCATGCCCAATGCCCGGACTATGATCATTCACATTATCAGCCTCCAAATTCCTTGTGCGTACATAACTCTCACCATGACTAATATGAGGATGGGAGTGATCATTTTTCTCAACAAAAATGACTGAAAGGCCTCCTGGTTTTACCCTACTCACTTTCTCTTTGATTTTTTCAGCTTCAGCTTCAGCTTTCAGACTAGAAACTGGAGGAAGACGACTGCCCTCCCCTGTGAGCTTACGAGCTTCACTCAAAGAGAAGGAATCAAGCAGAGAATATATTAACAGTAGGAGGGTTACAACAGAAGAAGTACGAGTGAAAAAATTCTTCATCCTGCAACCAAATCTCAACTAGCCTTTGAAAATATAAACTATGAAATCAAGAACGGAGAAAGACAAATGTGCTGCTCTAAATTGCTCCGTCGGTCTGTCTTATTTATAGTAGTTTATGAAAATATTCTCAGCTATTAAAATATTCCAGTTCCTTGTATATTCTGCGAAACGATTGGGCGTAACATTTTTTCTTGGCTTGTGCTTTGAGTTGTCATTTCGCCTTCTGTTTACTTCCACTATGAAAACAACCGTTCCTGTCCAAATATAACTGTTTTATAACCTATGTCAGGGCTTGTATAGTTAATCTTAAACCCTACAGATCAGCCCAATAAACTAGAAAACTGTGTTGTTCCTGGCAAGGTTTAATTTTAACGATCACTATGTCCATAATTAAGTAAGCAACTTTGGTTAAAGGGGTTTATAAGGTAGATTATAAATTTTAAATATAAAACAGTTAATTTAAAAAATGGGAAAATAAGATAATTTTTAAAATTTAAAAATATGATTATTTAGAGTAATTATAGATGTATAAAAAATTGAAATATAATTTGTATTTACATTTTAATATTCAATTTTTCAAAACTAATAATTATAAATTTCTTAGTTTAAAGTAAATAATATTTATAATTATAGTTATAAATTTTCAAAATTATTAAGATATTTTATTTTTTCTATTTATTTAGAAATTAAAGGAGGTTTCAAAACTTTTGGAAACATTTTATTTTTTCTTCTTTATATCTAAAATATTTTTTAAAAATCATAATAAACTATGGTTGTATAAAGAATTTATAATAAACGATGTTTTTTGTGTTTTTTTTTAAACACCAACATAAAACAAAGTAATCAAAAGTCGAATTTATAAAAAAATAGAGTTTTTAAATTGGAATGGTGAAAATGGTGCCTTTATGGCCTTTTACCATTTGTTTTTAATTAATATTATTGAGTTGTCTTTTATCCATTGATTGGTATGGAAGATTATATATTTTCCATAAATGTTGGAAGATCCATGCTTATCTTAACCTACTCAATCATCATGTTTATTTAGGATCTGAATGTAATTTACATCTATTCATTAATCACTGTAGTTTAGTTTCAAAAGTGTAGAATTGATCTAGGTGACTTTTGCAAGCATGGTTCTAAACATTAAACTTATAAAATTAATTTCAAAATTTAGGCTCACATTTCCTTCCATTACTCTATATTATACACTAACCAACCATTAGGTCGTGTATTTATAACTAACTCCAATTCATTTAAATCATATATATGATTGTAACTAGATCATTCGTATAAATGCATCATACTACATCATAATTGCACCATTTTCTTGTATTATCAGCTTAGGTATGTTGTACTCTTATGTATTCTATTTGATCTTTCTTCAATGCTATTGGATCTATCCACCTATTAGATTGTCTAAGGAGAACACTTTCTCTTCTTCAATAATTTCGCAAATATCATCTTTGTTTAGACATAAGTAAAAGGAATTGAAGTCAATAAAAAACTATTGCCCATTCCTTACTAGTTTACTTCTATAATTCGAAGTTCAATTTTTTCATTGATCTTCTTTACATTTGTAAATATTGACTTCACAAATTTAACTATGAACTGTATCACAATAAAATCATTTTAAATCTTACTAAATACTTATCTTAACATAACCCTAAATTTTAACATATTGATGGACCCAATGACCACACCATTTTAAATATATTCCACTATACAAATATATTATATAGATATTTATTAATATCATAAAGTTTCCACAGTCCATAGTATAAAGTGGATTGAAATTTCTAGATTAAACTGTGTATGTTTTTTTCACATCAATGTTTCGGATCATATTCAATGATCCATCTATTAGGATGTAACGGAAATAGAGATGAGAGTGAAAAGTAGCAGCAGACTTGGGTAGAGAAATAGGTGAGGGGTTGGATTAGTTTAATTGACACAAAACCCCAAAAATTGGAGACCATTGGGTCAAAGGGGTGAAGACGAAAAGATGACCAAGTATATAGTGTATCTACCCAACTCTGTTGCTACTTCTCACTCTCATCTCTATCTGCATTGCGTCCTGATGATGGATCATAAAATATGATCCGAAACGTTGATGTGAGAAAATCATACACAGTTTAATCCATAAATTTCAATTCACTAAATTAAATATCTAAATTATTTAATTAAACGAACTGCAAAAATACCTTTGTCCATAATAAAAAAATTGTGTAGCTGCATGGTTTGAAGATTATCTTGTCAGCACATGGTTTTATTGGCTTTTATCTTTCCTCCCACACTATATACAGACAATAGCTAATTGTTTGGAGGAGTCATATCACCTATTTGATAACTACTGTCCAAATCCACTTGTCTCTGATTTTTTTAATTTAATGTAATTGTCATTACAGTTAAATTTCAACCCTTCATGTTGACAATTCGTAAAAGCCAACAAAATCAGAAAGCAATCTGTTTCGCACCTGCGACTTATTAAATGCAGAGCGTGGGACTTTTGCCCTTTTTATTCTCACCTGCATAGTAATGGAAACTATATTTTAAAAGTATGGCGCGCCAACTTCAATTTTCATCATTCATCCACTTTCCAAATTGTCGGGCACCCGGCTATATAAATACATTTTCGTTTTATTTTATTTTTATCTGTTTGCTTTCTTATCCTCATTACGTCCTCTGGTTTATAGGCACCTATTACCCAGAGAAGAGATGCTGGTGCACACTAAATAATATAATAACATCCATGTTGCATTTAGATGACCGAAAGATGCAATCTTGGTTCTCCCACTTTATACGCGTGGATTTAAGATGTTTTCAATCACCTTGTCAATAAAATTTTAAAAGCCTTTACAATAGATTTTAAGTGGCCTACTCATGTCTTCAAGTAGTTTGAAGAAGGGATAAGTTAGAATGAATTCTTTTAGAGTTTTATATTAGTTTTTTTATGGTTTTTAAGTGAGTGTTAAAGAATGAGGGATATCTATTTTGTTAAAGTTGTTATTCGATAATTTTGACAACACTTCTTATAGTGAAAGGGTATTTAGTAAGATTTGATTCTAAGCTAACAATATTCTATTTTTTTAAAAAGCTATATATTTAAAATTGATATTTTCATATAGATTATTGAATATTATATGAATGGAATATCTTATTATTGTAATGGTAAATATTGAGAATATGAAGTCAATAAAATGAAATTATTTATTAATTATTTGAAATAAAAGAAATCGCATGCAATATGTAGACTTTGGAAAGTAAATTGAAAATGTAAGTTACTCAAAAGAGTTGAGTTAACCAAAAGTGAACAAGTTGGTTTCCTAGATGAGTTTACTTAGGCACAAGCAAGCAAGTAGTTGACTCAACATGAAGAGTTATTAGGTCAAAACATTAGTGAACTTAGCTTGATATAAAGTGGTAAATATTTCTAGATCTACCTTAGTAAATATAACTAATATTATAAGAGTAATGTAGTATGGTCCAATTAAATAATTAAGCCAACAACCCCATTAAGTGTAGCTTAAGATAAATGTGATACATGGAATGGATCATAGAGAAACAAGACATGTTGGGTACCTATGTAGAAATATTGTTCACTTCAAATGCTAATAATGAGAGACTTCCAAGACAAAAATCCATCACAAGAGAGTATGAGGAGTAAAGTTATAGGTAATTCCCCTCAAAAAGGGAAAAACGATAAAATCTCATCCAAAGAAAAATCACTCCTACCATAGAGATGAGGAAAGAGGCAATGCAAAACTCCCTTGATTAGAATCTTTCATCAGGAAGATGCTTGAAAATGGATGTTGAGGATGGTCCACAAATATTAAATAATGTTGCTCATTGAAAACAAAATAGCCCAAAGTTCTATGCATCAGGTATTCTCATTCATGAAAAGAGGGAGGAAAATATTAGATGAATATCTCTAGTAGCTATACCTTGGTTTACATGTTAATGAGGATAGGTGCCTAGACCATATCAAGTGTACTTGTACTACCTAAATTTGGTGGAAAGTCAAATCCTAATAGAAAATGTAGTTGTATAAGAGCCAAAGAACATATGACAAAGATTGCAATGGAACTATTATGAAAGAGAAAAAACATGTACTCTATGGTGTCCTAATAATCTACATGGTATGACTCACACAATAGATTCTTCTCCCAAATATCTACTTGTAGACATGTGTTCTCCTATTGAACAAAATAACTAGAAGCTCCATCAATGACAACATGAAACTCAATGAAGTTAGGAGATGATGGTGAAGTCTTAGTGTATGAAATTGGAACAAAATGTCCATCCATGCATGACATGTCCACAATAGATTGGAATGTATCACAAAATAATAAATCTATAAATTTTTGTGTAGAATAATCGAGGAAAGGAAGTTTGTTTCATGAACATAAATTTACTTTATAGAGTATAATTTCATCCTAATATTTCTTTCAACAATCTTAGGGTTTGTAAAAGAAGTTGAGTCCACTTTTTGGCCAAAAAGTGCAAGTGTTTTCCCTGATTTTCAACATTTGTCACATTTGACCTAAAAATTTGAAGCACTTAATGATTGAATCTTAAAAAAAGTCAATAATTTGAAATATAGTACTCAAAGTCTAGTTTCCAAATATGTAATTTATTCAAATACAAAGATGATACAAATTGTTTTTCAATAGGAATGTCTAAAAACCATTGCTTAAAAGTCACCTTTTTTACCATTCCATGCATGTGTACGCCAACCATATTTTGACCTAAATAATTGTATTTTTTGAATTCTTTTGGGAAAAGATCTGTAACACATGGAAATATTATGCATGATATTTTTTGTAATTTTTTTGAATATTTTTTTATTCACCATAATTATTTTCAAATTCCCTCATGTACGTCATGTGTAAGATGACCTAAACTTATCATTTTTATTTTTTTTCAAATTGAAAAGAATTCTTTGAATTTTGTGCACATATAATTTGTTTTTCAAAAAATTATTTAAATAAAATGTTATTAAATTAATAAGAAAACCTGATATTTCAAGTTTATGGGCCAGTTTCGTTAAAAATTATTTCAGAAATGGAAAATTTAATCTAATTATTAAAAAAAAAACATATTTGAAATCTACACAATATCATCTATAATGGGTTTTAATTTTCTCAAAAATTTCTACAAAAAACATCTTTAGACATATATTCAAAGTCACTCTTTTCTACTCACATTGACATTACGTTCAAGTAGCAGGTCAAAGTAGGTCCAAAGCTAACGATCAAATCCCCAAGCATTTTTTTCAACCTGAAACCCATAGCAAAACTCAGGATGAAAATTGAAGCTTTAAGAAATTGGATCTCATTCTAGAAACGAGATCTCATTTCTAAATGGTATCTTGTTTAGTTTTTTTTTTAAATTAACCTTTTACAAAATGGGATCCCATTTTTGAAATGAGATCCCGTTTCTAGAAAATGGGATCCTACTTCTAGAAAACAAGGTCTTGTTTCAAGAAAGTGGGGTCTTGTTTTTGGCTTAAGGTCCCAAAGTGAAATAGGATCCTGTTTCATAAAATATGGGATCCTATTTTGTATTCCTAATTTTTTTTTTTTGGATAAGTCTAAAACTTCCATGGGAAGTGGACTCAAATTCTTTCTTTTACCCCTAAATACTTGATGTTATATCAATTATAAGGATTTTTAGTTTACTCAAATATATTTTCTTTACTAAACATCAATTTTATTTACAAAATGTACATTTTAATCCTAATTTTTCATCTAACAATTCAAACCTTTGATGTTATCTTAATTAGAAGGATTTTATAGAATATTCAAAGAAAAAGGAGATAGGGTAAGAGACATGATTACCTCCCCCAAAATTACTCAATGGTGAAGCCAAAAATAGAAAGATTATCCCACATAATTTATTTATTTTCTTAGTTCATGGAATACAATTTATTAAATGTATATATATTCTCCCAACAATTACAATATTTTAGAAATATATCTTAGTGTAGTTAAAGCATATATGAGATAAGAAAATTATGAAACATATATGAAGAAAAAAAAAATTATAAAATGGGGTAAAAACTTTATTGAATATTAGAAAGGACCATTACAAAGAAAGCAAAGGACAAATGTCCTAGAAATAATCAATTACATAAGAATAGAATCATCCAACTCTATTTCCATCCCTATTTTCAGAAAGAATTCTCTCCAAATCATAGCAAAGCACCTGAGGAACCAACTCCCACTCCTCGATTCTCCAACCAATTAAATGTTCAAAAGCCTATTTCACCAAGCAGTCAGCATCCTAATTCCACTCCCTCAAAATATGAACAAAGGACGCCATTTCCAACAACAAACTAACCTGTAAAATCTGTTGTACAATCATAGCTAACTGCCAACTGACACCCACCACTTTCTGCTCAATAAGCAAATTGATCAAGACCTGGGAGTCAGACTCACAAATAATCTCTCTCCACCCCAGAGCATGAACCCTCTCTAAAGCACAGAGAATAGCCATCACTTTCATAATGTTGATAGTATGCATCCCCTCATGTATCAAAAACAAGAAGATCATCAAACAAAAATAATCCCTTCCAATCCCCCCAATACTAACAGGCCCAGGATTTCCCCTTGTGGATCCATTAGTATTAATCTTTAGAATACCATTAGGAGGGAGTTTCCAACTACCAAGCCTATGAATTTTTTTCTTTACCTTCTGTCCTCTCCTGACACACGCAAAAGTCACAAATAACCCCTAAATTCCCAATCTCTCCACCACCTTAGTGTCCCTTCTTTCCAAGGGAAAAATCACATCACACTTAGCCTCCACAATCTCCTAAATCATGCCCAATATTCACTACTAGACCTGCTAACAAACTTCTTCTCTCCATGAAAGATGTGTCAATTCCATTCTAACCAAATCTGCCACAACATGAAGATAGGCCCCACAAACCACACATCCTGCAAGAAGGAAGCCAAAGAGGGAGACCTACCCAAACCATTCCAAAATTCAATCAAAGAGGAAGCATGAACACAAGGGCTCTGCCAAACACCCCACCAAAAATTCCAAAGCTACAGGGTGAAAGGACACCAGAAAAATAGGTAGAGTCCTCCTTAGCAGCCCCACACAAAACACAGAAAGAAGGGCCCTAGAAACCTCTCTTTCAAATATCATCCCAGGTCAAACACTTATTCCAAGCCAACATCTAGACAAAGCAGTTACACTTTGGCCAGGAGAACTTGTTCCAGACCCTCATCCACCACTACACTTCCTCCCCAACCATCCTGTGAGACAATAACACCTGATATCTAGAAGAAACAGTATAGAAACCCTTAGGATTAGGAGACCAAGCTAGTACATCTTCATCATGGAGGGAGCTACACCATAGATTGGAAAGGATACCATGCAGCTCAACACAGTCCTCTTGCAAACCAGGATCTGGCCAAGCATCAAGAGACTTCCATCTTGCCACCTCCAACAACCCACTAGAAGAGAAGGATTTAAATTCACTCACACGTACCCAACCAACCTCAAGAAACCATTGACAAAGATTCAACAAATTAGGAAACTGAGAGATTATGGGAGGAAATCCATCCCAGGAATTAGACCAGAAATAGACCCCAGTCCCCTTACTACAAGTCCAAAATAAGCCCTCCTTAATAAGATTAGCCCCTTTCTTGAGAGTATCCCAAATCACCGAGCCTTTCCCCACTAGGGGATATTGAGGGAGATCAAGTAGAGGGATCCCTAAGAAATACTTCTGAGAAAGAACCCTAGCCAAAATTTTATCTTGCTCAGTGCACCATCGCCAATACAACCTTTCAGCCAGAGCCACACTAGTCAAAGCCAACTGCCATAATCCAAGACCACCATACTGCTTTGGGCTATAGACAACCTCCCATCTGACTAGACTTCATTTGGAAGACACCAAACAACTAGTCCATAAAAATTGTCTTGTAATCGAATCAAACTCCTTAACAAGGCTCACTGAGGCAACCTGGAGCATGCATCTATAAATGGGAAATGCTTGCACCACAAACTAGATTAGCTGAATAGGCCCAACAAAGGATAACCACCGATGAGTCCAGTGATTAACTTTCACTTGAAACTTATCAAAAATATTCTGCCAAGATTCCCTGGGTAGTCTACCAACTAAAATGCGGATACCAAGATAGGTCAAAGGGAAAGTCCCAATCTGAAATCTCAAAGTTTGAGCAATTCTCTACTGAATAGGGCCTGGGGTATTAAAAAATAAGATGGAAGACTTATCCTAATCAATCAACTAACCTAAGGAAATCAGGTAAACATCCAACACCCTACGAATATTAGCAAATTATCTCATTGTAGCCATAACCATTAGATCAGTGTCATTCGGGTATGTGCAAGATCATGATGGACCAAAAAGTGGCGATATGATGGGTTTTTGTAGGGTATGTGGCTAACGACTTTTTTTTAACCAAAAATTGATGAAACGAAAAGGGTTTTTAAAGGAGATTCTTAGCTTTCCACCAATATAAATTATGCTTTACTTTCAATTTAATAAATAATTATTATTTATTTTCTATTTGAATTACAACTAAAGTCCCGATTGATAGGCTGATTGAAAAAATCTATAGCTTTCAAATGGTATCACATTTTGAATCTAAAACATGTGTCACATTCTATGCTTCATATACTATAGGATTAAAAATAAATAAATGAATTTCATAAAGTTTTGACCAAGTTAAGGTGTTAGACGTACAAGTTTTTTTATTTTTTAAAATTTGTAAACAAAAAATCATAATTAATTATTTACTTAGAAAAAAATTACAAAAAAATATGCATCACATCGGGACATGAGTTCTCTACTTATATCCAAAATCTTATAAAAAAATATTATCATTTTATTGTGGTTAGGGTGGTCAGACACACACCTACTTCTTATTTTTTCCTTGAAATTTAAGTACTACTGTATTGAAATTTCAAGTTTTCACCAAATAGATTTTTTTATTTTGTAAATAAACCAAGTAGTTTAGAAACTACATTCAATTTTTAAAAATTCTATTCTTACATATATTTGAAATAATATAGATAAATTATTCAAATTTTTATGTCAAGTTGCCTAACTCTTATTTTTTTGAATTTTTTGCCACTTAAGGGCCTATTTTTTCCATGATGATCCTACACATACCCATCCAAAAACTATAGGTGATATTGCAGAGGAAAGTCATCACCCCACTACTAACTGTAGATAATACAAACCTCCACATTTCTTCTAAGCAACTACCCCAAGCCTTCATCAAGGAGAAGAAATAAATAAGGAGACAGGGTATCCCCCTGACAAATCCCCCAAGAAGTTCCAAACAACTTAGAGTGATCCCCATTAATTAGCACATAGAAGGAAACAAAAGTAATGCAACTCATAACCCATCGAATCCATTCTTCCTCAAAAGCAAAAGTAATGAGAACCTTCTGAAGGAAGGACCACCTGACCCTATCATAAAGTCTTAGCCATATCCAACTTAATGAACATCACATTTTCTTTGAAGCTGGCAATAGAATGAATGGTCTCGATGGCAATAACAATCACATCTAGAATTTTCCTACTCACCACAAAACCACTCTACTCCTAAAAAATTAGCTCTTTGAGCTCCTTTTTTAACCTGTCAGCAATTAGCTTACATATAATTTTATAAATTACATTGCAAAGAGAAATGGAATGAAATTGACTTAACCTATCAGCCCCATCACACTTAGGAATGAGAGTAAGAAAGGTATAATTTAAAGCCCTTAGCATCTACTTGTTTCACTGACATTCCTAAACAACCACCAATAGGTCCATCTTGACAATATCCTAGAATTCTTAAAAAAAACTCAACTAGGAAGCCATTAGGACTAGGCGTTTTCCCTTTCTTCATCTAGAAAACAGTCCCCTCTAACTCCTCAAGTGTGGTTTCACCCATAATTTTCTCATTTAGTTCCCTAGAAACCAAAGGGGGAATAGAAGAAAGAACCTGGACTTCTTCAGGCAATCCCCCAAGTGAGTCTTCCCTAAAAAGAGAGGAAAAATACTACATCGCCTCCCCTGAGATTTCAGGAAAGGATGATAGTTGCTCACCTCTATCATTCACCAGAATAGCGATAGAATTACCATGCCTCCTAGCTTTAACTGAATTGAAGAAAAAAGCTATATTTTTATCTCCTTCTTGAAGCCACTCTATCTGGTCCCTTTGATTCCAATACAATTCCTCCCACAACTCACACTCGTCTTGAGCTTTCAAGGCCTGAGCCTCTTCCTAAAGCAACTCTTTAGTTACCCCATCCTCCCTTATTAATCTCGTAATACCATTCAATTCCACCTGAGCAACTTCCTTAGCTTGGAAGACATTCCCAAAGCATTGACAATTCCAATGCTTGAGATGATATTTCACATGTTGAAGTAATTTGTAAAGGTATACATTGCAATACCAAAAGTAGGTCTACCACTCCACCAATCAGCCATATAATCATGCAAAGACTGGTCCCACAACCACATGAGCTAGAATCTAAAGGAAGGAGCATGAGGCGCACGAGTTGACTCAATATAAAGCTTGATAGGCCAGTGATTGGATCCCCTCCAATCCAATATTTTAGAACAAGAAGACCACATACCACCAACCCAGTAACAAGAAACCAGGAAGTAAACCAATCTCTTAGAAACACAGTATTCACCAACCCTATGATTGTAACAAGTATACTTACCATTACTGGGTTTAATATCAACTAAATTTAGAGCATCAATGTTGTCCCGCCAAAATCCAGGGATGAAAAGGAACCAAACTGCAGACAAACTTGATGTGGGACCATAGTAATTGTTTACCCCAAAAGTCAATAGGTGCATAAATATTAGAAAGGAGTAAAACCTCCCCTGTCTCAAAAATACAAGCAATCATAGACATAGCAGACTTAAAAGATAACCACCAAAGAGGACAGATCTTTTGCGGGTTCCAAAAACAAGCTACACCCCCAGAAGACCCATGAGCACCAATACACTGACATTCCCCATTCCTCCACAACTTAGGAGCCAAACCAAACATAGTCCCAACATATAACTTAGTATCCTAGAGAAAAAGAACATCAGGACCTTGATTCCTAACCAAATCATGAAACACTTTTTTTCTAAGGCCATTGTTCAAGCCCCTAACATTCCATGATAGAACAATCATTTCAAGGGGCTCAAAAAATGAGAGTCTAGGGTCTTCACTGACCCTGACTCCACCAAAGTCTCACCAATCAGCTTAACCTTTTCAAAATCCTTCTTTCTACCTTTAGCAGCTTTTTCTGCCCCACTTTTCTTAAGATCTTTTTGCAAAAGGCCCAGTTGAGCAGAAGGCCTGGTACTCTTGGTCACTTTTGATCCCACAATCTTGCCCAGGATGAGAAGATTCCCCCCACCTTTCGAGGCTTCACACTAACTCATTTGACTGCAAAATCTAACAATTTTTTTGACAAAAGATGTATAATTTGATGTATTGTTGGGATTTGATGTGCGATTTTTAATTTTTTAAAAATTTATCCCCGACATTGTCAAAATTTCAACGAACCTAGGTTTCTTCAAAATTTTGATGCACAGTCTTGTCAAAATTTTGAGGAACAATCAAAATCAGAAAAAATATGAATTTGTGGTTGACATAAATAAAAATGAGTTTGCCTATTTATTGCAACAGTGTTTTGCTATACTTGCAAATTTGTTCTACTTGCAATAGTTTGTGGAGAACTAAGGATGATTTTCTTGGGGAAAATAAAATAAAATTCAAGAAGATATCCCCAGGTTGAGGGTGGTCATTGTCTTTTTCCAGAATTCATTTGTGAAGTCAAATTTGTACTTCCAAGTTTGAAAATCATATTTTAAAGTAACATCTCATCAGATTTCATTTTTAGACTTGTGCATTTTGAGAATTTCATTTCTAGATTTTGTTGTGCAAGTTCAATATTCTGATTTTAGGAGTCTAATGGTTGGAAATCATAGTAAAATCAGAATTTAATAAGTTCTGGAATTACCATTATAAATTGGTTTTTGGGGTCATTAACTTCAGGTTATCTTCTCTTTTGCAGGGGTGGTTGCATGCTGATGCTTTTTGGTGTAAAGTATCTAAATTATTAGATTTTGTTACCTATATATGATTAAAACTTATTGGAGTGTGAGTTTGATTATTTTTGAAGATCTAAATATTCAAGATTGGTAAAGAGAAATCATGTCAAATAATATTAGTCCAAAACAAAATGAAGAGATAGTTGCTAGAATGTGGGCCAGATTGAAAAGAAAGGGTGATGGGAAATGTTATTGTCCTTCCAATAATTGCAAGGGCTTAAAGATGAGAAGAATTTTGATCACAAAAACTAAGAAACATTGTAGGCAGCATGGTCACATTGAAGGGGGGCATGATTATTGTCCATTGGTAACTTGTTCATTATATGTGTTTATATTGATTGAATTTGTAAATTTTTTATATCATTTTAACATTTTTTATATATATAAGAAATCACTTGATCATGATCATGTTTTATTTGTATCTATTATTATTATAAAGGTTGGGCACTCTAAGGCACATGATATGGATTATCATAGCCCGAAGAATGTTGTTTTGCAAGCGGAGGAACATGGAGCTGTGAATATCGAAGATAAAGTTAATGATCCTATGGAAGAAGATGATCATGTGCCAAAAAACACAGTTGAAGATGATGGCACAAATACATTGATCCATGACGCATTTAGTGACATAGCTAATCATGATGATCGAGATGACTTTGATGATGTTCATGATT
This sequence comes from Sequoia sempervirens, assembly GCA_007258455.2. Taxonomy (NCBI): domain Eukaryota; kingdom Viridiplantae; phylum Streptophyta; class Pinopsida; order Cupressales; family Cupressaceae; genus Sequoia; species Sequoia sempervirens. Next base: position 397,832,522 of record VDFB02271358.1, on the reverse strand, counting down.
TACCTATACTTGAGAAGGCATACAAGCCCCTTTATGAAGGCTCCCAAACAAATCTTCTCTTTGTTGTATTATTGCTGGTGAACTTGAAGGTTATGAATGGTTTATCCAACATAGCAATCTCACGTATGTTAAGGTATGTCATATATGTCATCTTTTTTCATCTATTTTAATTGTTGTTAGTTCATCACTAGTAAATAAAGGATGAAATATGTACCATTAATATTCTTTATATTAGAGTTACAAATCTAAATTTAAAAGAATTAGAATTTTATCCTTCATGGAAAAAAAATTATGTGTTATACGGTGAGCGTCACTCCTTAAAAATGTTGTTTTCTTAAAAAAACTAGTTTTCAAGGGAGACAGAAAAAGAGGTGTAATCTGATTCCAAATTTTTTGAAAAAAATATATTTAGAATCTAAATACGAAATTCCATGAAACTCTAGTTTGCATCATCTTCAAATTCCTCATAGTTTAGCCGCTATAGGTGCCTGAAAGTAAAGAGTTAGTTAGAAAAAAAAATTCAGTGTCCAGTTTGGCCAAAAATTGTAAACCACTATTATGGGATCACCTTGTAGCATCAATTCACATTCTTTGATCCACTTGGATTTCTCTTTCAAATTTTCTGCATCTTTAAATAGTGTAGGTAGTCCCATATTTGTGACATCAACCAACCCCATTGCATCTTCTTGCAGTTCCTCATAAAGGTCCCTATGTTTCTTTATAATTTGGTCACCCATACCAATGGCCAGACTATCAGGAACATCTCTTTCATTTAATTATCAGATATTTTCTTAAATCCTTCCATCAATTTTGTTGTGTTCCTGCCCTATAACATGGTTCTTTGAATATGCTCCCCATAGCTTATTCAACCAAATCATTAAGTTGGCCTACCTTTTTCTGATTATTGCAGTGAGTGTATCATATTAACCTTGTGAATATGCAGTTGAATCATCCCAATGATCTTTTACTTGTGATCTTTCAACATGTGTTATTAATTTAGGATGCCCATTGTGATTCCTAAGATGTCCTTCAAATGATCATTTTCTCTCATGATCCTTTCATTACTCATTTTGTACATTTCATTTTCTTTGATCAACATTTGTATTTTGGATTTATTCAGTTTTTCCACATTAATCCCAATGTTTGTAGTCACCACATTAACTACCTCTCCAACCTTCAGAGTCATGACATGTCCAAATGCTTTCTCGGTATCAATCACCACTGACTTTGTATGAGGTAGATACAAGGCCCATATCATGAGTGATCCTTCATCTGGGTTATATTTGGATCCAACATATATTTATGTCACCCCCTCTAGACTAAACTTGCATGTGGCACTATTATCCTTTAAGAACTTATCAAAGAGCAATGCAGAATTCAAATCTATCCCTGGAAAGATCATAACTCCAACACCCTCTAACATTTTCCTTCCTTTATTGGGGGTCATATTAGCCATTTCTCTATCCACAGTTAATTTCAAATTATTTAGTAGTTCCTCCTCATTGCTTGGTGTAATATTATCAATTGTCTCCCTTATCTCCTTTTCCTTTTTTTTATACAAGAAAGATATGAATTCTAAAGAATTCACAAATTCATTTTATACTACAAATGACCTATATGCCATCACTTTGTTCTCTGTATCTTAGCTCTCAACACTTGGTTCTCTAGGAGGTCATTTGTAATCTTGAGTTTTTAATCTAGAAATCCTACTAGGTAGGTCTCGTGGCATATCTTCTCTAGATTCCTCATCTCCAAAAAAAGGGAACCCTGTATCCGAAAACCCTTGGTTGTATTGCTCCACCACTCTCTCTACTTCCTCTGCCTCCAAATTTCTAATCATGTCATCAAACTGATAAGGAACATGATCATATCCTCCAAATTTTATCCTTTGTCTGGAAGAATTGATATATCCCTCTGGATCAAAACCTTTTCTTGGTGGACCCTTATTCATATTATACTACATTAATTAGTCAAGGATCAAATCATATCCTTCCTTTGCAAGCACAGTAAAATCACCAAAGCATAGAGTACTAGGCATAAATGTTGGTTTCCTGAATGAACCAAAATTCATGAAACTAGAAAAATCCATTTGTCTTACAATTTCCAAATATGCAATCCTATCCGAGATTTTTTTAGGCAAAATGAATGGAGAATCCTCAAAACCAAACACCCTTACAATAGTAGCATCTTCCAAGCAATACCAGTCTCCCCAATTGTCATCAATTGGTCCATTAAAGTCCTTAGGTCTGACAAAGCATTTTATTTCATCAGAAAATGAGTGCGCACAAGGATGACTGTAGAATTCATATACTGGCTTTACAAAATATTCTTGTCTAAAGTACAATACTAGATGCATTAAAAGAGAATAACGCCTAAGGTGCAGAACAGGGGATTTATTCTTGATTGCCATCAATGCTATGTCAAGTTCCTTGGAAACAAATGAAGCATAGTCGAAAAACCTAGAATTATGACATTGAATGTCAGCTGCAATTACCATGGGAAAAATGGACATATACTCAGGAACTTCCATACCCAACACTTGTCATACCAAGAAATAGGTATATCTCATATAGGGCTCGAATAAGTCCACATGGAATGGAGGCCCATCACCATCGTCAAGTGGGACAGTTTTACCATCTTGTTTAATTAAATATGTAAGGGAAACCTCCAACCCTTGTAAGTGGTGTCCATTCTCCAAAACTCCTTTTCCAACTCTTCATTCATAATTTTCTCATTACTCCACCCTTCCAACTTAAAAACCTCACTTATTAAAGCCTCTGATATGTATATGAAGGGTTTCCTAGATGGTCCACATATGGCCTTATGTTTTGAGTCATAGTGGGTGGCCAACAATTTTACTAGCTCTGTAAACATTAGGGAAAACCATCTTTCCCAAATTTAGATGCCATGGATTACAAATTGGCTCAAAATGATCTTGTTTAGTGAAAGTGGAATCTAAATAATTCACAGCCTCTTATTGGGGTCCAAATGTCTCCCATGTGCTTGCATTTTTTGTCCAATTTTTCCACTTCCACCCTCAGTTGCGCGGAGTGCCTACCTCTGGGCCAAGAGCCAAGCAATTGGTCAATTAAATCCTGATTAAGCTTTCATTTAGCACCCTCTGGCTCAAATCTAGATGCAACTTTCTGCTTCTTACTCTTAGGGTGACTGCTCTCACTTTGTTTTCTAACTTTCAACTTCGTTGAGCTGGTGGCTTCCATATTACTCGCTCAAAATTGTAGAAATGAAAAAAGTTAAAATGTAGATGACTTACTGGTTTTGATTGAGGTCTTTCAACTAAAACAATTCTCTGGCCCTTTGTTTTCCTCCTCGTTTCCTTCACTACCAATTCACAACAATGTTCATTTTGCAATTATTTCCTTTCAATTTATGAAATTACCTGTGCTTTGTGTTACCATTAATCTTTTAACTCAAGGCACAAATGTAACATATTTTTGAATTCCTTACTGTCACATCTTCTTATGGGGTTTTTCTTTGATCAAACCCATAGTTTCATAATTAAACCTTGATATAAATAATGAAACATGCATGAAAATAAGAACGTAAACCCTAGGCTTAAATGTGTGTAATACTACGAAATCTCAAAGATGATGCAACCCTATTCTAATGTGTAAGAATGAGATGCAAGAATGAAATGTGACAATGGATGACTCACTTTTAGAGACCTCTAATCACCTAAATGATCCCTAACAATGCTTGTTCCTTCCTTAGGTCTAATGTAAAGTGATAATGGAGGATGAAATCACTTAGGAAACAAGTCTTTAGTCTTGGCTTGATGGCTAGTTGCATCTCCCCAACCTAGAATCCATCATGATTAACCATAAACAACATTGATCAACCCTTGAAAATGCTAGATCTTGAATCAAAGTGAGCTTGAAGACCTGCAAAAACACTTTAATGTTGCTCCAAGACTTCATCTTTGCTTGCTATTGAAACTTGAATGCTCTTTCTTGAAGATTCTTAATGCTTCTCTTAGAATCACTACTGAAGATGCTTGCTTGGATTGCTTAGATGATAAAAATGACTTAAAAACTTTCTTATATAGGAATTAACACCTAATTTATAGTTATTTAGATCTCAAATGCCTACCTTAGCCAAAAAAATGAATTAAAAAGATTTTTTTCCTACTCAAATCTTAAAAAGACCCCTTGAATGGGACTCATTCGCTCAAGGTGGTGAATTGGTCCCACCTAGGGGGGCTCATTCTCCCAAGGTGATGAATGGGTCTTACTTAGGGGGCCTCATTTGCTCAAGGTAGTGGATGGGTCCCACCTAGTGGCACTCATTCTCCCAAGGTGGAAAATGAGTCCCACCCTAGCTTTTTGAGGTGGGCTTTCAGGATTTTTGGTGTTTTACATAATTTTTTCTAGTTTTAAGGTAAAATAAGCATCAAGATCCAAAATAATCAGTCTTAGGGGCCTATTAATGATGATTTTAAAGGTTAATTAATGCAAGAGTGCCAAAATAGATCTGCACTAATTGTGAAATTGCATCACTTTCAAGAGCATACAATTTTCTACAGTACATCTTGATATTGATAAATTCAATGGCACTGGTTACGAGATTTGGAAGTTGAAGATTGAGGATCTCCTTGAAGACTAAGATTAGTGGTTGATAGTTTCAAGTGAATAGAAACCAAAATCAACATTTGATGAATATTTGAATAAAATGGAAAAGAAGGCATGAGGTACCATTCATTTGTGTCTTGCAGATTATGTCCTAAATATTTCAAAAGAAACTACCACATACAAGTTGTGGAGCAAGATATGTGAAATTTACCAAACTAAAAATGTAACAAATAAATTGTATCTTAAAAGTTGTTTTTATTATATGAAAATTAAGGATGGTGATTTTATTAAAGAACATTTAAATGATTTTAATATGATTATAATTCATCTTTCATATATATATGTTAAGGTACAAGAACAAGATAATTTTTTTTTTTTTGCTTTGCTCTTTACCTAAATCTTGGGAAAATATTATTGTTGCCATAAGTGGTGATGGTATAGAACCAAAGATGGATAGTCTCATTTCTATAATTCTTTTAGAATAAATTAGGATAAAGTCCATGAATATGGGCTCCCAAGATGCCTTGCATGTGTGAGGAAGGTCCAAATAAAAAAGTGGGCCTAAAGGGGACAAAAAGAGTGACAAGTCTAAAGAACATTCTAAAACCCTTGAGAAGACTAGAATAAAGTGTTGGAATTGCAGTATGAGAAGATATATTAAGGAGTGTAGAAATAAGAAAAATAGTTTAGATAATTTCACAAAAATGTCCTCAAAAGATGGTGATTCTAATTCTTTGTTTATTTCTTCTAATACTGTTAGTAATGATGATAGGCTTTTTGATTTAGGTTGCTCCTACCATATGAATCCTTAAAAGGATTGGTTTAGTTTATATTCAACTTATGATGTGAGAGAATTCTTCCTTGGTGATAACAAGATGAAGAATATTATTGGTAAGGGAAATGTAAAGTTATTTTTTAGTGATGAAAGGGTTAAAAACCTTAATGATGTTTTACATATTTCAAATTTTGAAATAGATTTACTTTTAGTATCCATTTTGAATTATTCTAGAATTCATGTGACATTTGAAAAATCTAGTTATAGGTTGGTAAGAGGGAGTTTGGTGATTTCTAAAGGATCTTGGATAGGGACTTTGTTTAGGCTTAATGCCTCAACCTTTTGTAACTCTTCCAATGTAATTGGCACTAAATATCCATGTATTTAGTGCCACAATAGATTGGTTCAAATAAGTGAAAAGGGTGTGATGAGAAATTTGAATTAAAAATTTGGTTGATTGTAATTATGGTTATTCTATTGGAAAAAATTAATTTTGTGAACACTATGTATTTTGTAAACAAAATAGATAATCATTTTCTAATAGAACTAAAATAGCTAAGAGATTATTAGACATCATTCATTTAGATGTGTTTGGACTAGGGAAATTCACGAGGACAAAACATTGTAGGTTAGATGGATTGAATCAAATAGTGAAGGATTTAACCAACATGAGTAATATTTTATCTATAGTAAATTTTACAAAAAAATTTAAAGGAAACTTGGCTTAATTTTTCATGCCCTACCCAACAATGTAAATAAATTATGACAAAAAAAGTCCATAATTGATTTCTCATATTTATTTCTTTTAGCATTCTTCTACAAGAGGATGACATCGATGATATAAAATAAAGAAAAGGGAAATTAATTGTAAGGATTTGAGTAATTACAAGTTTTCAACAACCAATTCATTCTTGAGTAAATCACTAATTTCTATGAAATATATTGATTCCTTATCCTAACTAGTTAATTGTCCCATCCTAAGTATATTAGAGATGGAATTCATCCTTTTAGTAAAGTTAGTGATATATCTACTAAAAATGTTATTTTTCCCATAGAATGACTACACTTCCTCAATGATTTTGGATTAAGGGATGAGGACAGTTTCTCTGAATTTGTTAGGATCAATTCTTACCTCTTATAATTTTATTAAATTTGTAGACATATCTCCTAACAAATATGATTCTGCCATATAATGACTACAATATCTAAACTCTTTTATATTGAGGAATGAGATAAAATTATCTCTCTTAGGATCAATTCTTTCCCTTTTGTTGAACACTATGCATCCAAGAAGATTGCCCTCTTCTATTCCAAATATATATTTTTATATTTTAGGGTGATGACATGCTCCAAATTTTTTGAAAATATTAACTTCAAATATTTTTCTTAATCAATTATATGATTGGATTAGGTATTAAATTCATGTTGGGAGAGAACAACTAATTTATTTATTATCCCCTCAAATGAATTTTTTTTCCGAGCCTACATTATTTTGTCCAAAACACATTCTAAAAAATGCATACGAGACCCACATATTTATGAATACTATATTTGGATGATAATATTCTTTGACAAAAAATTAATGGGTATCTTGACATTCCATCTATCATTGACATTACTATTTATCACCTAAATCTATATAAATTTATTCATAGTATCTTATGGATGCTTTTTATATAACCTTATGTCATCATTATGTACCCATTTTTCTTCATGGCTAAAACATAGTTGCATACCCACTATGAATGTCTAGTTAAATTAATAAAATGTATTTTTGAATTCACATTTTTTAAAATTTGAAGGGTGAACATGGTTTCGATGGGTTGCTATAGGTTTTTACTTTCCTAGTGGTTTATTTATTTTCCCTATTTACTAGGCTTTTCCTACACTTTTATTGAGCTTGCTTTACTTAAATAAGTTATTATATTTAGTGGGTGGATTGTTGTGCTATCTGTACCATAGAAAAATAGATCTTTGGACATTTTTACAGTCATTTGGGTCTTTTTCCTATGATGCTTGGTCTATTTTTCTTAGATTTAATGTTGAAATGTGGTTAAAATACATTCACATTAGGTCTTGATGCTTGTAATTCAATATGAATATCATGGTGTCTTGCAAGAGTGTTGTAAGGCGTTACAACACATCTTCACACTTTACTAGGACCTTTTCATTATAATTCATCTAAATATCATGTTTTTATTACTTACTAAGTCCTATTTCAAAGTGTTGTAAGGTGTTGTAACAAACTTTCACACTTTTCTAGGCTTGTCATCAATATTTACACATTCCTTATGCTTTAATAGCCCCTTTATGCAATTACAAGCTGTATTTGAGTGTCTTCTTTAGGAAGAACTAGACAAAAATTATTTAAATTATCACAATTCCCAAAAACCACTCAAAATCCTTGAGTGGGACTAATTCTCCATTAGGGATGAATTAGTCTTCTTGGCACAAAATTCAAGATAATTTCAAATTACTTTTGGATTTTTATTCATTAAGACCTAAGGTCGGCCTATGATGAGGTATTTTTAGGAATGAGAGCATTACTGTGTATAAATACAATATTTTCCCTCTGATTTCACCCCATTCAAATAACTCATTCATTTTATCATTCTTCTCAAGCAAGCTAGGGCATCAATAGAGCATTCAAGATCATTTTTAGGGATTCAAAGGTTGAATACTCATCTATTGCTACAAAAAATAAAGATCAATGATCAAGGAAAGGTTTTTATTCCATTTTTGCATGTTTCATTACTTTGTTTCATCATTTTGGTTTAATTACCTAAAAAGGGGTTTGATTGAGGAAAATCCCCATGCCCTAACATTCAACATTTTTCTCTTCCTCTTTGTGTGATTGCAGATTAGGTACCTTGAATCCTTGGACATGATTCAATATTAGGTTGCAAACTTGTTGAAGTAATCTATAGTTTTACAAGGCCAAAATCAACACTAAAATTTTCCAATAGTGCTAAAAATTAGGGTTTTAGATCTAGACACCTGGAGGTGTAGATTGACCAAACTGGGAGCTTTCGATTCCTTTTTTGAGTTTTCAGAAAAGCCAAAGTGGACTAATTTTTCTAGAGTGGCAAATGAGTCCCACTATACATTTCCCATAGATTTTTGTAGATTTGGACACACATTTGGATAAAATGGACCCTGGTGTAGCTTTCTAGAACTAGGACTAATTCACCCATAATGGCGAATGAGTCTCACCAAGCCTAAAAATCAATATCTTCAAAATTCCAGGGTCATTTCTAGTTCTTAGCAAGTTTATAGGTGCACACATTCAGTTTTACAACTTTTTGTTTTGTTTTACTTGCATTTCTATCCATCTTTCTAAGTTTTCTTTGCATATCACAATATGTTTTCAAACAAGTCACATTTCTTGGGTTTCACATTCATAACTCATTTAATTTTTTAGTGAATTACATTTATATCATTACATCGGCATACTTCATTTGTATTTAATCTATTGTTGCATTAGCTTTGAGTGTGAAAATTGCCCATTTTGGCCCTTCTTTCTCTTTTTAGGTGAAAAACCCTAGAAGTGCTAGAAAGGATTAGGGTGCCAAAATCAGTGGTTACACTATCATGATCCAACAATGGAGTTACATTTTATATTTTAAAACAACTATCCATTCGCTCTCTATTGGTTGTACTTTTGACATAAATCTTCTCCCTAATTCTATATAACCTCATTAACTAGCTTGTATTTCTATTTTTTCTATGTCACTTCTCTTTGTGACCTGCTAATATTGTTATATCATATTAACATTTTCACATCTCTTATAACTTTTGGTCTATATTTGTGATTTTTATTTAAATTTCTTTTATATTATTTCTCTCATTCATGTTTCTAACATTGAATTTTATATTTGAAGGGGTTGGTTTGTGTTTTGGTGGATCTTGGGGTACCTTATCCCTTGTTGTTTTTGATTGAGGTTGAAGTTGGGACTCTATTTTTGTCTTCTTGGTGTCTAGAATGGTTCTTGACTCTTATCTTGTTGTTGGGTTGTGGTCCATGCTCTTTTTTAAGGCCCAAAAGTTTTGTTTTTTTTCTTTCTATTTCTGGCTAGGATTCTATCAAAGTCCTTCCTTATGCACCAAGTCCTCTTACTTCCAAAGGTTGAGTTTTTTATCGTTTCTACTAGAGTGGTTTCTTTTTGTTCACTTCTACAATTATTGTCTTCTTTAGAGGTGAATATTACTCCTATTGAGGTGGAGCTAGTGTGGCCATAAGAGTACCGACATTGGTATTTTTGGCTCTCACCTTTTCCTATCCTATAGACGGGGCCTCTCTCCTATTGAGGAAGAGTACAAGTTGGATTCATAGAATTCCTTATGTTGCATTGAGGCTAGTTTTTTTCTATGCTTATTGGTGATTTCTCCCCTCAATAAGGTGGGGTGTTATCTTGAAAGGAAGCTCTTCCTACTCTATTCTTTATCACTCTGTGTTGAGTGGTTGATTTGTTGTGGCTTGGTTCTTCCAGGTTAAGTTATTTCTTGAGTGATTCAAGTGTTTTTTCACTAGGTTCTTTTTCCTAGTTTAATTTCGGTGGTAAAGGGTTCTAGGATCCCTTCAAAACCTATTCTTCTTAGCTTGCATAGTCTTGTGTATCTTTTGTTTGATTACTACTAATGGGTTTCTTATTATCTATGTATTTATATAATTGCAACTTTCATTTATATATATTTTAGGTCCCTCCAAAACCTATTTTATTGGGGTTTTAAGTTGCCCTAAAAAAATATTTTTAATGGTGTTTTGGGTCCTTCCAAAACCTACTTTTCCCTCTAATAAAAATATTGATTTTGAGATTTAGTTTTTATATTTTCGGAGTTCTAGAGTTCTTGATTGACAAATTAAATTTTATTTTATGCTCTTGTAAATTTCTATATGATAATTTCTTTCATTTTTAATAATATAGGGAATGACAAATAAATTCTAAAGATCTATTAATCTCTGTCTTGCATGTGTTTAAATTGATAAGATATTTGTGATTGTAGCTATTATGGTTATATTTAAAATATTTTTTACTTTTTTAATGCATTCAAAAGGCTTAATAAAATTTTCATATCATTTGACATCATTTGGAAACCATATGGAAAAATAGAGTTAATAAATAGCATTTCTTTGTAAAAGGGACCTCATCATTGCATCTAGTTAGCCCAAATATCCATATTTTCATTTATAACTTTCCATATTTTAGTATTAAGGGAATTGAAAATTTATTTTTTCCTAAGAGAGTAATAGGACCCCACTATCATGTAGTTTGAAGTAATTGAAATTGATTAAAAACATGCTTGTATATTTGGAACAACCCATACCAAAGGTTAAGTGTTCCTAATTCTCTAGGTTTTAAGCACATATAGATTTAAGTGATACATCGAGTGGCTTAGGGATTTCACCCATTTCAATTTGTTTGAACTCCATAGATTTAAAGAAATGAGTAAACTTCTAATGGTTAGTATATTTTTTTTACCTCAAAGTACCAAAAAATACCACCCCAAATTTTCTAATTAGTTGTTGCATTGAAAAATCCACTCATGTAACACCCAAGGGCCACTAAGGTAAGTTTTGAAGCCTATAAATTATATATTTTTCTTCTTATATAAGTCTTACCCTATGATTTAAAACTTTACAAAACAATAGTTGATAAATCTATAAAGTATTTAATAAAAAAAATTCATCCTTGTTTAGTGAACCAACAATTTTGGGGGTTTTTTAAATGAACTACTCTTGCACTCTTAGAATTTTTCACCGAAAAGGAGAGAGATAGAACCTCAACAAAAATTGAAGTGGTTCAGTCAAATTAGGTATTATATGATGTAATTAAGCCTAAATCAATGTTGTAAATGCAACTAAATGATGTAATTGATTGATTATAGATGGAAAACTAATGTAAAATGCAATTTTTTAAAACATGGTGAGATATGCAAGAATGAACTAAAACATGAATAAATTAAAAACATAATTGAAAGAGGTTGATCAGAGTGCACCTAGAGGTAGATTGTAGACTTGAGAATATTCTTGAATGTTGGAAAAATAACTATTGATGACTAGTGGGACTCATTCACCATTGATGGAAAACCAGTCCTCCTACTGGTAAAATCTCCTCAAATAGGTTTCCAACTGTCAAGAGCTAGAATCTGAAAAAAATCACCTTTTTTTAGCCTATAGGTGGGACTTATTTTCCACAAATGGTAAATCAGTCCTCTCCCAAAATTATGTGAAATCAAATGTCAATTTTGTAGCTCCAGATCTGCACTTATCTTCTTGTCAAGTTGACGGAGTCAAATTTGCAAAAAATGGACTGTAGGTTGTCTCCAAGCTTGAAATAGGGTTTTGTTGACTTGAAACACTTTGTTGATTTCTTGTCCACTTTTCAACACATAATTGCTTGAAAAATATGCATACAAAATTCTACAAACACACATGAAAGAGGGGGAAAATGGTTAAGGGTTAGGGTATGGGGACTTACCTTTGTCAAATCCAACTTTGGTAATCAAACCCTTATTAAAGAAATGAAATGGAATAAGCAAGGAAATGATCAATAACAATATGAAAATGTCTTAAACTCACCACATCCTTGTTAAAGAAATCCGAAGATATGTCAATGGTTGCTCCAACATACTTGATTGATGCTTGATTAAATGATACAACGTGCTTAAATGCTAATTGATGTTTAGTGAATTCAAATGAATGAGGAGATGTAAAATGAGGAGAAAAACACTTAATTATACACACTTCTACCCTAATTACCAAATGATACTTCATCATAAGCTGACATAAGGTATTTTTAAATAAAAAACTAAAAGAAAATTTGAATTATTTTGATTTTGGAGCCAAGAGGGACTCATTTTCCACCCATGGTAAATGGGTCCCACCTTGGGCTTGTAATTGGGTGTTAGAAATTAAGTTGCATTTAGAGTTGTTTTTTGGGTTTACATCCAAAAATATAGTTAATTAAGTCTTATGAGTTCATAAAGGTGTCATATAAAGCATAAGAAAGGTGTAAATAGTGAAATCAAGCCTAGAAAAGTGTGAAATATTGTTACAAGACTTTACAAAACTTTAAAATAGGACTTGATAAGTGATGAAAAGGTGATTTTTAGGTGAATTATAATGAAAAGAGTCTAGAAAAGTGTAGAAATGTGTTACAACACTTCACAACACCTTCACATGACATCATAATTTGAATATTTAGGACCTAATGTGAATGCATAAGTTACATTGTAACATTAAATCAAAGAAAAATAAGTCAACATCATAGGAAAAAGACCTAAAAGACCATGAAAATGTCAATGATCCATTTTTCTATGGTACATTTAGCCCCCACTTTAGTGAGAGGATGAACTTGCTTCAAACTCACACTAAAGTAAGCATGTATATTGAGAGGGATCCAAATGTAATTATGCTAGCAAGATGGAATGCCAATGATCAAGAGGGATAATCAAGCCCCCGGGATGAAGATCCCATGGTAAACTAGACATAAGAACAAAGGAACACGCAATGTGAAAGAGAAAGAGAGAAGAAAGAATCTGATCAAGTTTTGATCATTTGTCCCACTAGTTGTGGATAAGATCTAGGCTATTTGTGAGAAAAAGAGAATGTTTACTCACTCTGAGGTGACAAAACTCATGATGGTCCACCAGGTGAGAAGACCCAAAAGGGTGAAATACATATGCTAGTTGGTATGCACTCACAAACACATAAGTAGCTATGGGGAAATTCGTGCCTCAGAATGGGCTTCCCACTCAACCATAATAAATTTATACCTCCTGATAACTTTAATAAGGTGCCATAAAGGAAAGATGTTGGTTCGTGCTTCATGAGACAAGAAAAGCTTTGTATGCTTAGAACTCATGAACAAATGCAATGGGTACCATAGGCATGCAAGTTGTGTTATGCAAGGTGGCAAAGATGTAAAAGGTAAAATGCCAAAGATGTTCAAAAGAGTCTTTTTAAGTTAATGCAAGGTTTATCACTTAGGGAACATTGTTTCTAATTTCTCCAAGAGAGGACCAATCAAAGGATAGTATATTTACAACTTAGGGGATGTAATGCATCACTTCAGGCCACCAAGATGAATGTAATATGCTTGGATAGATTACACTTATGAAGGACATCATAACCAATGCCATCCACAAAGTGAAAAGCACATTGTATGAAGTGACAAGGCTACACTAAGAACCAAGAATGTAAATGAAATGATGCCAATGTATGCCCCCTACTTTAAAGCAATTGCTACACATCATTTTTTGAGCAATTACTTTAAAGTAGCAAAGGAAAAATGCAAAAAGAAAAATAAGACATAAGAGCCAACTTGGAAAGCCCCTATGCTAAGTCATATGTTTGCAAGTGAGGTTGCTTCATGTAAATGAAAGAGAAAGCAAAAGAATTCCCCCCAGAAAGGAACACACCAAACACATAAGGGATCTATGGACTTGCGGTCAGTATGTTCATTGCTACAATTTTTTGATTAAAGAGATTGAAATTGTCATCATTCCCCAAAACACATAGAATTGGAAGAATGAAACAAAGCGAGTGAAAAAAAAGAAAAACAAAGTCTGTTTTGGGTCAACATGGAAGATACATTGCAATCTCAATGCATTGCATCATCCCTAAAAGGAAAACACAAGTCAAAGAAAACAAAAAGGAAAAATAAAATAAAAATCTCTTGGGTAAACATGAAGGAGACATTGCAGTCTCGATGCCTTACATCATCCCCCAAAGGAAAACAAAATAAAAAGGAAAATTAAAAAGGAAAATGGACCAATTGGGTCAACATGGAAGAGACATAGAGAATCTCAATGCTTTGCATCATCCCCAAGAGGAAAACACAAAACAAAAGCAAAAAAGGATAAAGCATGACATATTGAAGAATATAGGTACAAATAGAGGAAGTACACATTACGAGGGAAGATGATACACACATAAAAGCACACTAAAAGGAAAAGAAGAGAAAAAAAGAAAAAAAGGAAAATTTGAAAAGGCTAGTAAGGAGAATACAAGTCAACCATCTAACAAGTCATCCACCTCACAATCATGTTCATTATATTGCAAGGGTGATTGGTTGTCTAAAGGAAGAATTGCAAGTTTTGAACTAGGAGATGTGCCAGGTTCTTCACTTCATGTAGCGAATTTATCATTTAAGCTCATGTAGATGAAAATAAAGATTTTAGATGGTTATGCACTTCATCTATTCTTGTGATCTCCTCATCATCATTATCATTAATATTGATAATAACGAGAGGACGAAGGCTAATTTCCAAGGAAGGATGTATCACGAGTTGTGGCTGTTGGATCATATCATTTTGTTGTGAGGGTGGGACATTACTATCTTGTGGAAGGTTAGGAGGAGGAGGGTGATCAGTTTTTGCTTCTTTCAAAGGAGGAGGTTGATTTTCTTTGTTGTTTTTATTTTGCATTTGATGAGCAAGGAGACGATGCTGATGCCTATGCTCTCTAGCACGGTGGTTTCTTTTAATTTTATTTTTAAGTTATTGAGGTGTAAGAGTGGGTTGATCCACCATAGGTTCCTTTTCTTCTTGAGGGGGAAGAATAGAACCGAAGAAGATGGGTCAATCACTTTCTCTTTTCCTTTATAAACTTGTTTATAGTACGGAAGAATGAGGGGATTGGTTTCATGTTCTCTTGGACATTTGTATGAGGAAGGGGAGGTGTCTATGGTTGGTTTCCCATGAAGTTGTGTCAATTATTCAATTTTGTACTTAGGCTGAAGCATGGTCTCATCTAGGATAGGAGAAGCGGAAGTGGACGGGGAAATGTTACGAACAGACAATTCGGCTATTTGTTTGGATTTTAAAATTTGATAGGCTATGAAAAAGAAATATTTTTGAGGGGTGATGGGTTCCATAGGTCCAAGACAAAAAGATTTTAAGGAAAAAATACCTTTAGCTTGACAATGGATTAAATCCAGTATGGTGTATGGTAAAAATTTATTTCTCTATGGAAACTTCAAACATTTGTGAACAACCAAAGATACCACTTTGATCAAGCAAAGCCAAGAATGGCCTAGCCACATATGAAATTTACCTGATTGTGGAATAATATAAAATGTTACATCCAAATTCTTGGGTCCTATCTATAAGGGGAGTACAATTGATCTGATTGTAGGGCACACAAAACTAGAATGTGTTTTAATCCATGTGGTTGATTTATTATAACTCTTCTTGATAAATTTCATGTAATACTAAAAATTATTCCATGATCACATTATCACCATAGGAGGGATCTACTAATATCCCATTAGTTGGCTTATCATAGATTCGGTCGTCTATGTAAAGAGGGCCATGAAGAAGCTTTTTAAGTATATCATGAGAAGAAAAAGTAATATCAAGAGATTTATTAGTTGGGCCCTTACGAGGGATAACATCTATCATACCAACAAGTTCATCCATAGGTTTAACTTGGATAACATTTGGATTAATATCAGGTTGCTCATTATTTGTATCAATGTTCATCACATGAGGGTTTGAAGGTTCATTGGCCTTAACAAATGAAACATTGTGTTTAAACATAGGGTTGGTAAAGATTTGTAAATTCTGATTAGTGGGTGTAATGAACTTATTTCCTTGATCATTGACACCCGAAATGGACAAACGACCTGAATTAATGTGGTCTTGAACTAAGTGTTTCAGATGCTTACATTGTTTAGTTTCATGTCCATTTTGATGATGAAAATGACAATAAGAATTTGGTTTAAAGGTAGGTGGTAAAAGCTTGGAGGTATCAAGGGTTTTACTGATAGAAAAAGTTATGATCTATTTTTATTCATGTTTCCTTTCTTATTCATCGATTCTAAAGTTTTGTGCATTATTTTGGGTGTTTTGCTCAGACGAGTCAACTCAATTAGAAGTGGACTTTGAGTCATGGCTAGAAATTGAGTTGTGACAGTCACAAAGGGTTGTGCCTAAATGCATGAACAAAGGAAATTTCATCATAGTTAACTTATCCCGAAGGTGAGTATGCAAGTTTTCAATAAACATCTTTTGCAGATGTGAATCAAGAATCTTGGCATCAATTTGAGCATACAATGATTGATAGCATGAAATAAAATCAGTGACTTTTTCATCAACGTTTTGTGTACATCTCATTAAAAAATACATTGTCCATTTAGGAGTCATATGGACTTGGAAATGACTTATAAAGGCATCAAAAATCTCATTAAATGATCAAATTGAATGATTGGGTAAGTTGGAAAACCACTCCAATGCATTGTCTTTTAAGGTCCTAGGAAAAATTTTAGCTAAATTTTTTTTCATCACGGACAAAATCATTGCACAAGGCTATATAAGCATTAACATGATTAGTAGGGTCTCCTTTACCTCCGTACTTCTCAAACCTATAAATTTCAACTCCTTGTGGCATCTATGTTGTAACATTCCACCTCTTAATACACAAGTAAACTCAAGACTTTACTAGAAGGTAAATAAAATTATTAAACATGAGAGAGATTTTTATTTTTAAAAGTGCAAACATTTGCATAAGCACAAGAATAAAGTACAAATTTTCTAGATAAATTCAAACTTGAATTCACACGTAATCATAACTAGAATCAAGCTAATTCTTTACAAAATTCATTTATATCACATAAAATAAATTTGGCATAAAGAATAGTTTTAACTCATAGGTTTTTCTATCATAAGCCAGAACATGCAGTTCACTGCATCTGGAATGTTGATCTCTATCTTCACAAGCCTCAGAGAGTCTACTGCTACAGAGGGAGATCATCATTCAAGTGCTTTTCCTCCAACCACAGACTCAAGTGGTCCCCTGCACACTTCCAAACTGGAAGTAACCTGGCCCTTCTCGAAGAGTATAGATATAAGGAACTGCCAAGTTTCACCATCTGAGTCCTAGTGATGTGTACTACAAAACTCAATTGACCATACAACTCTAGATCCCTTCTAGCTAAGTATGATCATTTTGATTGGTCATTCCATCTAGACACACACCTCTGACTCATCTTAGAAACTAACTCATCCTATAGTTTTTCTTACTTTATTTAGTACTCTAGACTCAAACTAGTCATTATAGAAAATCCATTCTATCCAATCTAACTTAGAACTAATCCTTAATCTAGGATGTTCATTCAATGTAAATATTTAGGTATTTCAACCCTTTTAAAAGTCCCTTATTGCATCCTTGCAATATCTAGGGTTTATGACTTCCTGTCATTTTACTCTCAAGATTCCATACCCAACATCTTGATGTGTTAAATCGAGTTTCAACATTATTGTAGAATCTCTTAAGGTATTATAAATACTTCTTGTCTTGATCTATGGTTTTCTATGACCTTTCACTATCAATCGATATATAAATTCAATTTCATAGCTAACATAAGAGTTATAGATGTTCTATATCCTCCTTGTTTCAATACTAGGGTTTAGCTTCTCTAACCCAACACATGGAAATATCAACATCCTTGATTCTCCAAAGGTAATAACATAAGTATAACTAATCATAAGAACCAAATGCTTTTAGTCTTTCCTAGACCACTTGGCATTGTTTGAGTTCACACTATACGTACATGAACAAACATAATTTTCAAGGTTTTCCCTCACCAATATAATATCAAGAGAATACTAACATTTCATATCAATGATCTTGATCTAAGTTAATCTTCCAAGCCTTAAGAAGGTTTGACTTATAAAAGATAATGATCTATTTTCGACCCCTTGGTCTTTTGAGTCTACTAACTTTCTACATAGGTTAAGTTATGAACTCACATATAACTTCCTTTATTACTTAACAAATTATCAATCACTATAGTTTACCACCATCATATTGAATTAAGTTATGACTCTCTCCTTCTATCTCACCTTGAGGTAAATCATTCTAGTGATGCCCAATTTTGGTTTTGTTTCAATCACTAGGTTACTATAGGAATAGGAAATTGTGACTCCTTGTCACCCAATTCCACTTTTAACTTATTACAAAAATGACCATAATCACCACCCAAGGTCCTTTATGGTTCACAAGTTCGGTTTTATCAACCTTGAAAGTAAGAGTCAGATCTTGACTTACTAGGCATACCATGCCTTAGACTAAAGATTAGTTAATAATGGCTAACAACTCAGACTTACCTATGTGAGCTTCTAGTGTTAAGCACTATCTTAGAATGCTCATTCAGAAGAAAATATATACTAATCTAGACTTGAAATAATAACTATGCTCTGAAATGATCATACCACATTCCTAGCCAAGGTAACAAGCATGGTGATGGTATTCTAAATACCCTTATTGCATCACATACCCCCTTTATATAAGTTGAGCCCTCATCTGGTTTGAGTAATTTAAGCACAGTTTAGGGTTTAAGGCGTATCGACCATCAACACAGTCATAATGACCGTTGTCATTCAATGCAGACCATGTCATAGTTGATAGAAAAACACTATAGATTACACATGGGCTCGGTTGTGAAGGCCTTGAGCTAGAACATAGTATGAGTTTCAATGTTTTACGCTCGATTTTCATGGCCATGAGCCAAGGACACACACAAAAGGCAAAAAGGGAAATACACATAGAACCACTCAGCCTCCATGGCCTTGAGGAGTGATACCATGAAGGCTACAATATAACACCGCTCAACCTCCTTAGCCAGGAGTGATGACAGGATAAGAATTTGATTTAATATAACTCGACCATTGACCTCTAGTTAGACACAGTCAAGAATACATTACTCTACCACTCGGTCGTTGGCCTTAAGCTTTAACATAGATAAAATTATGTTATAATGTAGCTCGACCATTGGCCTCGAGCATAAGCGTATGGAAACAACCATTGTAATATGACTCAGCTATAATGCTTTGAGCCTCCAAACAAAATAATATCTCTTCAAAGGTTTGCCAGCTTGGCCTCCACAGCTTCAAGCTATAACCAAAGTATATAGCAGGTAAAATGTACCACTAAATGGTTAAACAACAAAGGTTCTCAGTGATATATACATATGACGAGGAAGTTCATTATTAAGAAAATCATACTCCATAGTGTAAATAAGAATATCATTCTTACATTACCTGAGCACCGTCTTTTGAGAGTGAGAGTAATCCCCATTCCATGACCGAGGTCTTGCAATGTAGAGGGTAACAAAAGTAGGCCATAGAGCTCTAACACCAGTTGCTCTAGTCGTCCTCACTGGCTATAGTTCTCTACAACTCGAGAGAGGAGATCACAGTGTTCACCACCCACTCACACATCCCTCCTCCAAGACTATCATCCTACTCTTTTCCTCCCATACGCAAGAAAATAGACCCCTGCCATCAACATAATTAAAGAGATTTTTTTTTTCTTTTCCCAAATTTCCATCCCTTACGCTGGCAAATAAATCCTTTCCAAAAATGACCACCCTTTTACCATGATCATATTCTCCCCTGCCTTCCAATTCATTATGTGATGTAGGATAATAATCCTCCATGGAATGGTATCCAATTTCTAATGAAAAATTCCACTCTTCTACCAAGAATCCGTTATAGAAACTACCATGAAGGTAGTTAGTGAAAGAAAGAAAGAAAGAAGTTAGTTCCAAAAAGTGGTTAGAGTCTTGAAGTCAGTTAATATTTTGGCTTACTTGTAGGGAGCCACGTTCCCATGCGTGGAATTCCCAACACAGAGTTAGAACCTGTGCTAACTTGGTGAGATGCCCGCGATCTAAAAAAAATGATTTTAATAATCTTTTTAATTTAGACTTTTGCCACGTTCATCTTATAGATCATGGCTAAACACAATCCCTTACGTTATTTAGAAGGAAAAACTTGTAAGAATAGGCATATCTATGTTGTCTCTTATAATCAATAAGCTCCTCAATTGAGTCAAGAAAACATATCGATAGATCATGCCCCTCCATAAAAGGAGCCTTGTCAAAATAGTGGACTCAATGACTGGCTTAGTCGTTAAATGTATCACCAAATACAACACATATAAATGACAAATCATTCCAAAATTTAGAGTTGGTAACACAATCCTAGACAATCAATGATGTTAATCTTTTTGTCGTCTCTCGGGCGCATTCACCCATTAAAATGTACTCATGGGTGATCAACATAATGACTTCCTTTTGCAAGGAATTGTCTATAATATTGGTTCATTGACTTAATAAGCCAATTAAAACTATTATCAAGAATATAGACAATAATGAACACCCAATTACACAAATGAGGTCACAACATAAAATCATCATGACATGAGAAGTGACATCCTCGACATAAAGTTGTCTCAATTGTGAAACAACTAAAGTTCAACCTTGACGATGTCACTATCCCCAAAATGACTAGGATGACGTTAAGCAACTAGAAATAGACTTAAGATGGTGACAACCTATTCTATTCCTTGTATATATTCCCTTCTCTCTAATGATGTTCTCCCTCCCTTTCTTGAAGGGCAGAAACCTATTTTCTGAATGCAACTTGCAATCAACAACACAAGATTAGTGTTTCAATAATCATTTTCATAATCCTCATGAGATCATCACATCTTGACAACATTTAAGCACATGTCAAATTTTAGTCAAATAAGCATGACTCCTGAAAACATTGATTTTTCTAGCCATTTTAACTAAACATCAAATCATTGAACATACATAATCATCTACTAATTACTTCAAAGTAAAAAGTAAAACATAGTTAATGCTAGGGTGTAACATATGTGCATAAGATTTCTAAGGATAATGGGCTACTACGGAGATGATATGTGGGTGGAGCATTTTGACTTTGGCTAATGGTAGATATTTTTTGTTGGATGGATGAAATGGTGTTAAATCATTGTGCAATTATGGGATCAGTCTAAGCGGTATGAGGTGAAATGGAAAATGGTGATGGAGTGTATGTAATGTTAAGCAAAGTGAAAGGAACACTAAGAGGGGTGAAGGTGGAAGAGGGAACATGCAATGCCACAAAAGAACTAGGAATGCTAGTTGGAATAGAAAAATGAATTACATGACTAATTTTTTGCATGGTTGTTGTAACTTGAGGAGTGGCATAGGTTGGTATGGATGCTATTGTGGAAGGAGGAATGTGAGATCCTCCTTGACTCACATCATTTTTTGTTGGTAGGGAAGTGGAAGGAACATGTTTCTTGTTGATCTCGACAATTTTCTTCATAAATTGTAAGCCATCATCACTTTCAATCAAATGATGAAGGTTTTCTATGTAGGTATGGCAATGGTGGAAATGTTTTCAAGGGATAAATCTTGTTGTAAATGTGAAAAATCTCCATCAATACTAATGACTTTATCTTGCACAATGAAACTAGTTTTTATGTCAACATGCATTGGATGGGAAGGGGAAGTCATATGAGTGGTAGTATCCATGCATAATGCAACATTGTCCATACCAAGAGTAGGATCTCTTGAGATCCCGAGGTCCACAATGAAAGTGTCATTGCAGGAAGTCATGATTCTAGAACTTCATCTCACTAAAGTATTATCAATGGGGTACCAAACACTCATACAATTACCACATGAGATGGGCTGAATGAAAATGCAGACTAGGACAAATAAAATAATAGTGACATAAATTTTGTAAACTAAAACAAGAAGATAGTAACAAGAAATAGAAATGTAGGAAAAAGTGTGAAAATACTAGAAATTTTAATGTAGGAAATGCAACCAGATTGATTCACCCAGGATGGCAAATGAGTCCAGGTATGAGATTCTTTTGTACTTTTCAAAAAATTTAAAATGATTTCAATAGTTTTTAGATGCAAGATGAGGATGCAAATGCAAAATTTTAGGTTTTTGAATGTTATGATGTGCAAAAATGAAATCTATATGAGTCTTTCACTAATGCAATTTTAGAAACCCTAGGATGCAAAAACAAAAAAAAAACCTAATTGAATGTTGATGAAAATGAAACCTAGGATGCAAGATGCAAATGCAAATCAGAAAGATAAAGTGTTCAATATGCAGGTTCACCATAATGAACCAACAATTTTGAGGGTTTTTTCTATGAACTACTCTTGCACTCTTAGGATCTTTCACCTAAAAGGAGAGAGATGGAACCCAAAACCAAAATTGAAGTGGTTCACTCAAATAATGTATTGTATGTGTAATTAATCCTAAATGAAATGTTATAAAGTCACCTAAATGATGTAATTGATTGATTATAGATGGAAAACTAATGTAAAATGCAATGTTTGAAAACATAGTGAGATATGCAAGAATGAACTAAAACATGAATAAATGCACAACAAAATTGAAAGAGGTTCAT
The DNA here is from genome assembly GCA_007258455.2 of Sequoia sempervirens. Lineage (NCBI taxonomy): Eukaryota > Viridiplantae > Streptophyta > Pinopsida > Cupressales > Cupressaceae > Sequoia > Sequoia sempervirens. The sequence continues at coordinate 397,809,929 of VDFB02271358.1, read as the reverse complement.
CAAAGTGGACCTAGAGGAAGATTGCAGACTTTAGAAGATTTTGGAATGCTGGAAAAATTACTATTGATGACCAGTGGGAGTCATTCGCCACTGATGGCGAATCAGTGCTCCTATTAGTAAAATATCCTAAAAGAGGTTTCTAACTATTGAGAGATGGAATCTAAAAAAATTACCCTTTTTAGCCTTCAAGTGGGACTCATTCGACATTGATAGTGAATCAATCCTCTTCCAAAATTCTATGAAATCAGAGGTCAATTTTGTATCTCCATATCTACACTTTTCTTCTTGTTAGGTTAACAGAGTCGAATCTGCAAAAAATGGACTGTAGGTTGTGTCCAAGCTTGAAATAGGGTTTTGCTAACTTGAAACACTTTTTTGACTTCTTTTCCACTTTTTAACACCTAATTGCTTGACAAATCTACATACAAAAGTCTACAAAAACACATTCAAGAGGGGAAAAATGGTTAAGGGTTAGGGTATAGGGATTTTTCGTCGTCAAATCCCACTTTGGTAATAAAACCCTTAATAAAGAAATGAAATGGAATGGAATAAGAAAGGAAATGATGAATAAAAACATGAAAATTTCCTAAACTCACCACATCCTTGTTGAAGAAATCTGAAGATATGTCAATGGGTGCTCCAAGTTACTTGATTGAATGATGCAAAGTGCTCCAATGGTAATTGATGTTTAGTCAATGCAAGTGAATGAGGAGATGTAAAATGAGGAGAAAAACACTTATTTATAGACACTTCTGCCCTAATTACCCAATGATACCTCATCACAAGCCGACTAAAAGTATTTTTAAATAAAAAACCAAAAGAAAATTTGAATTATTTCAATTTTTGAACCAAGAGCGACTCATTCGCAACCCATGGTGAATGGGTCCCACCTTGGGATTATAAGTGGCTTTTCGAAATTAAGTTGCATTTAATGTTGTTTGTCGGGTTTAGATTTAAAAATACACTTAATTAAGTCTTATGAGTGCATAAAAGGGTCATATAAAGCATAAGAAACGTGTAAATAGTGAAATCAAGCCTAGAAAATCATCAAATCTTGTTACAAGACTTTAAAACATTTTAAAATAGGGCTTGACAAGTGATGAAAAGGTAATTTTTAGGTGAATTATAATGAAAAGAGTCTAGAAAAGTTTAGAAATGTGTTACAACACTTCACAACACCTTCACAAGACATGATAATTTGAATATTTAGGACCTAATGTGAATGCATAAGTTACATGGAAACATTAAATCAAAGCAAAATAAGTCAAGCATCATAGGAAAAAGACCTAAAAGACCATGGAAATGTCAATGATCCATTTTTCTATGGTACATTTAGATATTGTAGGTTTAATATAGTTATTTCCTTTTACTTTTTCTATCTATAATAATCACTTTAGATATTTATTTTATAAAATTGAATGTGTTGTGAATATATTTGACAGAACAATATATCTATACAATTACTATTTCTATATTTTTTACTAGTTCTATTGTGTATCAAAATTTGAGAATTTTACCTTTTTGGTCATGATAATCTTGTAATTAGATAAAATATTAGTTAGACATGCTCGTTATAAAGTTCCAATACTATAAAATCTATGGAGTGAATATTAATACTATTGGAAAGGGTAATGCATTATGTGTCACCATCTTAAATTTCTACATTCTCTCTTTACGCATTGACAAACAACCTACTTTGATACTTGAAATGGATTAAGCAATGGTTCCTTTACTCACACAATATATTAGTATTCATAATAGAAACCCAAAAGGAAATTATACTTTTAAAATCATTTATTGCATAGGTTATAATGGGATTTGAAACTAAACCATATCTAATTAAAAATATTATAAAATAGAATAAAATGTGTGATGAAGAATTTCAAACCTCATGAATGTCTATACATCTTAATTTACTCATTCATTTTTAATATACTTATATACCAGATGAAGCATGTACAAATGTAGGAAAACTATTTGTTTAGTAATATGGAATGGGAGGTCATCAATTGGAGAATGGGCTCATTTTTTTAAGTCCTACTAGTTTTTATACTATTCAACACTTCTTAATAAACTAAAGGACATATGATTACAATTTAAAAAATATGGATTGAAAAGGAAGATAAAATGTTATATTTTTATTTCTAAAGTTTACATCACAAAAAGTTCCTTGAGTGTTTCCCACATAATGCCTACTCTTTATGATTATTATAGCTAAATAAAAAATAATTTAGATAAGTAGGTTCAAATGGGTACTATAAAACCTTCCAAGTCTCATTCCTTCACTATAAATCATGGCACTAAATTTCAAAAAGGTTTTTTGCAAATAGAGAATAACTAAAGAAGATAAAAAACTAGATCATAAGTTAGAATCCCCAAATTTATCTTTCGAGATTTCTTCATAAACACAAGAAAATTCTAAGAATTAAAATTTTAAGAGTACCTTTTTAAAAATGTATATTGATGATGGGAATTATTACTTAAAAAATAAAATAGTTGATCTCACCAATCTTGTTGGAAAGAAAAATAATAAAGTACAAAATTTAAAACATTAAGAGTCATTAGAGGAATCTTCATGTGCCTTAGATATTATTAAGTGCAAAGAAAAGGAAAGAAACATTATTTTAATAGATTCCTAACCTAAAACTTGGTTGATTTATTAGAGTGATTCTCAACACATGGATAATAGATAGGATAATTTCTCAATTGGAACCATTTTCATTCTTAATATTCTTATATATAATCATTCACTTGAGGAGGTTCTTGTAGGACAGTCTATTTAAATTGGTGATGGAAAATTTCATGATGTTTAATATATTCCTTTCTTGTCAACTAATATCATACGTATTTACAAGACCACCCATATAGGTTCTGACAAGAAAGATGAATTCATTCTAAATATAGTATTTTTCAGTGAATTACATAGTGGGTCTAAAATTATTATGGTTAAATGAGATACTAAATCTAGGATTTGTAACTGTTCTCACATTCCTCTCTTTCATTTTGTATATTTTCATACTCCTTTAGATGAAGTGAGTAATTTTTTACATCATTGTTTGGCCACTTGATCTATCACTATGTGCATGAAAATAGTCAACATGGCATGTTTTAGACTTGCCTATAGTTCATTTTTTAATGGCCCTTGAAAATTATTTATTCTTGGAGAGAAATTATAGGACATTTTTGAGAAGGAAAAAATTGGGGATCCTTAAAAATTCTAGAGTTAGTAGATAGTGATTTTTCTAGTACATTTCAAAATCCATAATTTAGTAGAGCTTGGGAAATTTTCACTTTTACTGATGAGAGTTTTAAGAAAATAATTTTTGGATTTCAAATGATTTTTAGAGAAATGATATGAGAAATCCTCAAGATTATCTAGAAAATAATAAGGGGGAATATACCAACCACAAGTTTGAACAATTTTCTACTTCTAAAGGCAATGATTTGTAATAAATATTCCACATAGTAGATATAGAAAAGTAGAGTTTAAAATTAACGAATCAATATTTGAAAGATATGGATAACTATATTATACACTCCATAACTCTAGGACCACCATATTAGGTGGAATCCTTTAGCTATACTTGTTATATTTAGAAAAAAGTTCTTTACAAAGGTATTGAGTGGGTAACTCCTCCCCAATCTTGGGTTATTCATAAAGCCTTAGAAAACCTTCATTTATTTGTATTCCTTGCATGGTCCCATATTCTACTAAAAAAATGAAAGGATGTGGATCTATACATTAAGCCTTGTATATTTTATGTATATGAAAATTGTGTGAAGGGCTAAATGATTTTTCATACTACTAGTTATGAGTTATTCATTAAGAGGATTATTTTTTCGGTGAATTCTACTAGTTATCCTCCTTTCATTTATCCATAACTAATCATATTAGAAATACGATAAGATGGTGATAGTTCATCAAATCATATTAGTCCCCATTATTTTTATTAGGATTTTTCTTCCTTAAATTCAATTAGTGATGGTGATGACGAGGATTCACATCTTATTACTCATCTATATTGTCCAAAATATCTAGACCTAGAGTGTTGTTGGTATCATTAGACATTATATTCACCACATGATTTGGTTGGGGATACAAAAGATACAATAATTATAAGGTTATAATTTCAACATGATCCAGGTCTCTTTGTTACTAGAAATTTTGATCAATAATCACCTAAAAATTATATTGGCATCTTTGAGTGGCATCTTTCTATATATGAATTTATTTTATCTCAACGGAGAGAAACCATACATGCAATCTACTCTCCTTTCCTAATGGAAGAATACAAAAAAAACTATCTCAAAAACCACCAAAATGTGCATACATATATAGATACTAGGTTTGTCTAAGAGCTTTGAGACCACCTAATGATCAACATCCTAACTTGCATACATTTAGGGTCAATAAACTAGTTCTTTCAAGTTTTAGGGGCTAAAACTAAGAAAATAATATAATAACACCCATATATTATAGAGATGATGTATGATCTCCCTTGCATCAAAAGATCTAAAATTAGGAAACGAACATGGAAAATATATTGCAAACAACCATAGAGTGAGAACACTTAGTAATAATTGTCTGAGCTTTTCTAAACTATGAAATAGGAGCTCTAGTCCAAAACCATACTAAATGTAACCATATGACCGAACCCATAACATTCCATCATATCCATCTTTCAAGTGCCTACTATAACATAACACCCAAAATTAAATACAAAATTTTCATTCATATATAATTATTAATCTATTGATTCCTTTGTATGGATTCTCTAAAGCTTACTAACATTAGAAATCGCAAGTGAAGGAATACCTAAAACCAAAATGTCATTTATTCATCACATATATCAACATGAAAACCATATAACCATTATGGATCTAATACGAAATATACTTAGAAACATATAGTATTCACATCAGGTATCATATGGTTTTTATATAAAATGCTTGATATAAGTGCACATAAATATGGTCATAAAGAAATAGAAGTTTCATATCTAAGTAAATAAATATTTTTACCAATAAAAAAAGATGAGAGAGAAGAGAAGATTCACTAATATACCTTTTTAGATAAATAAACCCCACATTTTAAAACATTGAAATAGTGCATTAATCTGCAACATTAACATCTTTCAATACACTTGTAGGATTAGAGCCTTAACATGGAGATCTACATATTGATCCTCTAAAGAATATTTGAATCCATGCCTCTATAAATAAAACTCCTCACCTATTATCAAAAAATAAATATCCTTTATTTCTAACATATATATACAAAATCGGAAAAGCATAAATAGTTTCCCAAATTTGTTGGATAACTCCATGAGCAAAGTGTTGAACAAGGAAATAGACCTCACAACATGTGTCAAAGAGTTACAAGAATATTTTCAAAACCTTTGACATATTTCTTATGAAATTGAATGTATAACTTCACTAGAGGTAAAAAAACATCCTTATAAAGGACAAAAATAATGGACAAAAGAACATCTCTATAACTCCCAAAAAGATAACCACTTTCTTACTCATCATCAATGATAAATTTTATAGCTTTTATAGTTTCATAGATGATTCTTACAAATCATAATGAAGGAAAATATTCTTGGTTCACTTTGGAATTCACTATAATCATGTTCTTGTGTATATATTGTGAAATCTATCTTATGCAAGTCCCATCTATTGCAATGTTATAATGAGACTCAATGCTCTTATAGCTTCTTATACACATTATACAAAGGAAAATAAATGGCACAATGGTGAAATAATAAGTGGGACATACCATTTTCCAAGTGACACATGAATAATAAATAAATCGAATAAAATAATGAATTTGAACTCTTGCAAGGTGTATGCCACAACTAATCCCAATAGCTTGGTGAAAAACCTAATAAGTTAGGTCTTCCATCTTATTTTCCATCAAATCCTAATATTCGTTTGTCATTTACCTAGAAAAGATTATGTAAACTTAAAATATACTTGATTATTTGAAGGATCTCAAGTCTATGTATTTTAATGAGATGTAAATTTTTAGTTCTTGTTTAAAATATACACTAATATATGCATGTTTCTTCAATCCTTAATGATGTCATCTTGACTTGTTAAATGGTCAAAGTCTAATTTAAATTAGATATGCTTTACCCCTTTTAAGATTACATGTATCTTTAAATATCATCATCTTACATAATCCTCTTATAACAACTTGTGCATAATCCTAATATTAATTTTCTCAATTCCATATTTAACATATTATTTGGAAAATTCCGAACATTTTAAAATATATCTTATTTAAATACACATTTTAAAATATATCTTATTTAAATACACATTATTTTTTTAATTTTTTTTAATAATTTTTTTTTAAGTAAAACTAAAAGCTGTTTAAATAAGGGGAGACCCTTTGGTGAAATGGTGGGGCCTCTTGTCAGTATTGCCAACAAATTTTTGCTTGCTTGAACTAATTTAGCAATAAGATCATAGTGCTTATGAATGGGAGACACCTCTAAGATATAAAAATAAATAAAAAATTAAAATCAGTTTATTTTCTATTAAAAACTTACATAATTTCAATTAATTTTTTTTCCATTAGATGAAAGTTATGCTTTAAGAAGAAAAGATGTCAAACAGAAAAACAAGATAATCTCTCTTGTAGCCAATTCCACTAGACTTCTTGGTAAGTCTTGTTTGGGTCTTGTTAAGAACTAACTGTCTGCGAGCTTGCTGTTTTATCTTTAACAACTTGCAATGTTATAACTATTGTTTTTCGACCTCTCTCCTTATGCATATATTTGTTTCTTTACATTGTTTCAAATTATAAAAAGGAAATAAGAAAATCTTCCTTTCCATTTAAATTTAACTACAGTGGCTATGGAATTCCTCAAGTTATAATGCCCGACAATTCCTTATCTCTCAAAATTATTATATTGGCCGTAAAACAGTCAAGTTGAAAGCAAAAGACATATTTTAGTGAAAGTGGAAATATATGAACCTGGATATCAACACCCGCAGAACAAAGAAGTAATGATATCATATACATGGTTTTTAACCAAAACATAGATAACCACAAATATTTCGAAGCCATAAACAATACAGATAGTGGGAGCCGCCATTAATGCTGCGCATGTTTTCCTATATTGAGCCCCACAAGATTTCAATAATATTTAACAGCCTTTCTATGAAGTACACGCAAATTTTCTAACATGTAGGATCGACTTGGTTACCGACAAATCTTGGAACTCTGAAGTGCACAAATGCCAAATTATATATACATAAACTTGTTTTATTCCTTCGACATGTTATAGAAAATTGATGCGAAAGGTTAAACAGCAGTTTTTCGTTACTTAGAGTTATGAATAAAAGAAAAGAAGGTTAATTTATTTATTGTAAGTTAAACATTTAGTAGATATGCGTGACATTTACCCAAAAACTAAATGTTAAAACATTCAATGGAGAAGCTTTGCAAGCAAATACTGCTCATGTAGCCAATATAATTCACATTACCAGCTGCTTATGGGTATCAACACTAGGGAAAAGTAAAACAAAATGCATTACATTTAATTTAGAACAAACATATTAAAAGTACTGTCTGATTTGGCACTAAGGAATTGAGGAGGATTATCAAGCCCAATATCTGGACTGATCGGTCAGATGTACATCCTCCAATGTTTTCCTTATGCTTACATAACTCTCACCATGACTAATATTTGACTGGGTATGTCCATTTTCCTCAACAAAAATGACTGAAAGTCCTCCTGGTTTTAGACTACTCACCTTCTCTTTAATGTTTGCATCTTCTGCTTATATCAAAGAACACTAGGAAAAACAAAATGCATTATATCTAATTTAAAAGAAACATATTAAAGGTAGTGTCATATTTGGCACTAAGGAGCCGTTGGAGGATTTTCATGCCCAATGCCCGGACTATGATCATTCACATTATCAGCCTCCAAATTCCTTGTGCGTACATAACTCTCACCATGACTAATATGAGGATGGGAGTGATCATTTTTCTCAACAAAAATGACTGAAGGCCTCCTGGTTTTACCCTACTCACTTTCTCTTTGATTTTTTCAGCTTCAGCTTCAGCTTTCAGACTAGAAACTGGAGGAAGACGACTGCCCTCCCCTGTGAGCTTACGAGCTTCACTCAAAGAGAAGGAATCAAGCAGAGAATATATTAACAGTAGGAGGGTTACAACAGAAGAAGTACGAGTGAAAAAATTCTTCATCCTGCAACCAAATCTCAACTAGCCTTTGAAAATATAAACTATGAAATCAAGAACGGAGAAAGACAAATGTGCTGCTCTAAATTGCTCCGTCGGTCTGTCTTATTTATAGTAGTTTATGAAAATATTCTCAGCTATTAAAATATTCCAGTTCCTTGTATATTCTGCGAAACGATTGGGCGTAACATTTTTTCTTGGCTTGTGCTTTGAGTTGTCATTTCGCCTTCTGTTTACTTCCACTATGAAAACAACCGTTCCTGTCCAAATATAACTGTTTTATAACCTATATCAGGGCTTGTATAGTTAACCTTAAACCCTACAGATCGGCCCAATAAACTAGAAAACTGTGTTGTTCCAGGCAAGGTTTAATTTTAACGATTACTATGTCCATAATTAAGTAAGCAAGTTTGGTTAAAGGGGTTTATAAGGTGGATTATAAATTTTAAATATAAAACAGTTAATTTAAAAAATGGGAAAATAAGACCATTTTTAAAATTTAAAAATATGATTATTTAGAGTAATTATAGATGTATAAAAAATTGAAATATAATTTGTATTTACATTTTAATATTAAATTTTTCAAAACTAATAATTGTAAGAATATAAGTTTTTTAGTTTAAAGTAAATAATATTTATAATTGTAGATATAAATTTTCAAAATTAGTAAGATATTTTATTTTTTCTATTTATTTTGAAATTAAAGGAGGTTTCAAAACTTTTGGAAACATTTTATTTTTTCTTCTTTATATCTAAAATATTTTAAAAAAATCATAATAAACTATGGTTGTATAAAGTATTTATAATAAAAGATGTTTTTTGGGTTTTTTTTAAACACCAACATAAAACAAAGTAATCAAAAGTCGAATTTATAAAAAAATAGATTTTTAAAGTGGAATGGTGAAAATGGTGTGTTTATGGCCTTTACCATTTGTTTTTAATTAACATTATTGAGTTGTCTTTTATCCATTGATTGGTACGGAAGATTATATATTTTCCATAAATGTTGGAAGATCCATGCTTATCTTAACCTACTCAATCATCATGTTTATTTAGGATCTGAATGTAATTTACATCTATTCATTAATCATTGTAGTTTAGTTTCAAAAGTGTAGAATTGATCTAGGTGACTTTTGCAAGCATGATTCTAAACATTAAAATTGTAAAATTAATTTCAAAATTTAGGCTCACATTTCCTTCCATTACTCTATATTATACACTAACCAACCATTAGGTCGTGTATTTATAACTAACTCCAATTCATTTAAATCATATATATGATTCTCACTAGATCATTCGTATGAACGCATCATACTACATCATAATTGCACCATTTTCTTGTATTATCAGCTTAGGTATGTTGTACTCTTATGTATTCTATTTGATCTTTCTTCAATGCTATTGGATCTATCCACCTATTAGATTGTCTAAGGAGAACACTTTCTCTTCTTCAATAATTTCGCAAATATCATCTTTGTTTAGACATAAGTAAAAGGAATTGAAGTCAATAAAAAACTATTGCCCATTCCTTACTAGTTTACTTCTATAATTCGAAGTTCAATTTTTTCATTGATCTTCTTTACATTTGTAAATATTGACTTCACAAATTTAACTATGAACTGTATCACAATAAAATCATTTTAAATCTTACTAAATACTTATCTTAACATAACCCTAAATTTTAACATATTGATGGACCCAATGACCACACCATTTTAAATATATTCCACTATACAAATATATTATATAGATATTTATTAATATCATAAAGTTTCCACAGTCCATAGTATAAAGTGGATTGAAATTTCTAGATTAAACTGTGTATGTTTTTTTCACATCAATGTTTCGGATCATATTCAATGATCCATCTATTAGGATGTAACAGAAATAGAGATGAGAGTGAAAAGTAGCAGCAGACTTGGGTAGAGAAATAGGTGAGGGGTTGGATTAGTTTAATTGACACAAAACCCCAAAAATTGGAGACCATTGGGTCAAAGGGGTGAAGACGAAAAGATGACCAAGTATATAGTGTATCTACCCAACTCTGTTGCTACTTCTCACTCTCATCTCTATCTGCATTGCGTCCTGATGATGGATCATAAAATATGATCCGAAACGTTGATGTGAGAAAATCATACACAGTTTAATCCATAAATTTCAATTCACTAAATTAAATATCTAAATTATTTAATTAAACGAACTGCAAAAACACCTTTGTCCATAATAAAAAAATTGTGTAGCTGCATGGTTTGAAGATTATCTTGTCAGCACATGGTTTTATTGGCTTTTATCTTTCCTCCCACACTATATACAGACAATAGCTAATTGTTTGGAGGAGTCATATCACCTATTTGATAACTACTGTCCAAATCCACTTGTCTCTGATTTTTTTAATTTAATGTAATTGTCATTACAGTTAAATTTCAACCCTTCATGTTGACAATTCGTAAAAGCCAACAAAATCAGAAAGCAATCTGTTTCGCACCTGCGACTTATTAAATGCAGAGCGTGGGACTTTTGCCCTTTTTATTCTCACCTGCATAGTAATGGAAACTATATTTTAAAAGTATGGCGCGCCAACTTCAATTTTCATCATTCATCCACTTTCCAAATTGTCGGGCACCCGGCTATATAAATACATTTTCGTTTTATTTTATTTTTATCTGTTTGCTTTCTTATCCTCATTACGTCCTCTGGTTTATAGGCACCTATTACCCAGAGAAGAGATGCTGGTGCACACTAAATAATATAATAACATCCATGTTGCATTTAGATGACCGAAAGATGCAATCTTGGTTCTCCCACTTTATACGCGTGGATTTAAGATGTTTTCAATCACCTTGTCAATAAAATTTTAAAAGCCTTTACAATAGATTTTAAGTGGCCTACTCATGTCTTCAAGTAGTTTGAAGAAGGGATAAGTTAGAATGAATTCTTTTAGAGTTTTATATTAGTTTTTTTATGGTTTTTAAGTGAGTGTTAAAGAATGAGGGATATCTATTTTGTTAAAGTTGTTATTCGATAATTTTGACAACACTTCTTATAGTGAAAGGGTATTTAGTAAGATTTGATTCTAAGCTAACAATATTCTATTTTTTTAAAAAGCTATATATTTAAAATTGATATTTTCATATAGATTATTGAATATTATATGAATGAAATATCTTATTATTGTAATGGTAAATATTGAGAATATGAAGTCAATAAAATGAAATTATTTATTAATTATTTGAAATAAAAGAAATCGCATGCAATATGTAGACTTTGGAAAGTAAATTGAAAATGTAAGTTACTCAAAAGAGTTGAGTTAACCAAAAGTGAACAAGTTGGTTTCCTAGATGAGTTTACTTAGGCACAAGCAAGCAAGTAGTTGACTCAACATGAAGAGTTATTAGGTCAAAACATTAGTGAACTTAGCTTGATATAAAGTGGTAAATATTTCTAGATCTACCTTAGTAAATATAACTAATATTCTAAGAGTAATGTAGTATGGTCCAATTAAATAATTAAGCCAACAACCCCATTAAGTGTAGCTTAAGATAAATGTGATACATGGAATGGATCATAGAGAAACAAGACATGTTGGGTACCTATGTAGAAATATTGTTCACTTCAAATGCTAATAATGAGAGACTTCCAAGACAAAAATCCATCACAAGAGAGTATGAGGAGTAAAGTTATAGGTAATTCCCCTCAAAAAGGGAAAAACGATAAAATCTCATCCAAAGAAAAATCACTCCTACCATAGAGATGAGGAAAGAGGCAATGCAAAACTCCCTTGATTAGAATCTTTCATCAGGAAGATGCTTGAAAATGGATGTTGAGGATGGTCCACAAATATTAAATAATGTTGCTCATTGAAAACAAAATAGCCAAAAGTTCTATGCATCAGGTATTCTCATTCATGAAAAGAGGGAGGAAAATATTAGATGAATATCTCTAGTAGCTATACCTTGGTTTACATGTTAATGAGGATAGGTGCCTAGACCATATCAAGTGTACTTGTACTACCTACATTTGGTGGAAAGTCAAATCCTAATAGAAAATGTAGTTGTATAAGAGCCAAAGAACATATGACAAAGATTGCAATGGAACTATTATGAAAGAGAAAAAACATGTACTCTATGGTGTCCTAATAATCTACATGGTATGACTCACACAATAGATTCTTCTCCCAAATATCTACTTGTAGACATGTGTTCTCCTATTGAACAAAATAACTAGAAGCTCCATCAATGACAACATGAAACTCAATGAAGTTAGGAGATGATGGTGAAGTCTTAGTGTATGAAATTGGAACAAAATGTCCATCCATGCATGACATGTCCACAATAGATTGGAATGTATCACAAAATAATAAATCTATAAATTTTCGTGTAGAATAATCGAGGAAAGGAAGTTTGTTTCATGAACATAAATTTACTTTATAGAGTATAATTTCATCCTAATATTTCTTTCAACAATCTTAGGGTTTGTAAAAGAAGTTGAGTCCACTTTTTGGCCAAAAAGTGCAAGTGTTTTCCCTGATTTTCAACATTTGTCACATTTGACCTAAAAATTTGAAGCACTTAATGATTGAATCTTAAAAAAAGTCAATAATTTGAAATATAGTACTCAAAGTCTAGTTTCCAAATATGTAATTTATTCAAATACCAAGATGATACAAATTGTTTTTCAATAGGAATGTCTAAAAACCATTGCTTAAAAGTCACCTTTTTTACCATACCATGCATGTGTACGTCAACCATATTTTGACCTAAATAATTCTATTTTTTGAATTATTTTGGGAAAAGATCTGTAACACATGGAAATATTATGCATGATATTTTTTGTAATTTTTTTGAATATTTTTTTATTCACCATAATTATTTTCAAATTCCCTCATGTACGTCATGTGTAAGATGACCTAAACTTATCATTTTTAAATTTTTTTCAAATTGAAAACAATTCTTTGAATTTTGTGCACATATAATTTGTTTTTCAAAAAATTATTTAAATAAAATGTTATTAAATTAATAAGAAAATCTGATATTTCAAGTTTATGGGCCATTTTCATTAAAAATTATTTGAGAAATGGAAAATTTAATCTAATTATTAAAAAAAAAACATATTTGAAATCTACACAATATCATCTATAATGGGTTTTAATTTTCTCAAAAATTTCTACAAAAAACATCTTTAGACATATATCCAAAGTCACTCTTTTCTACTCACATTGACATTACATTCAAGTAGCAGGTCAAAGTAGGTCCAAAGCTAATGATCAAATCCCCAAGCATTTTTTTCAACCTGAAACCCATAGAAAAACTCAAGATGAAAATTGAAGCTTTAAGAAATTGGATCTCATTCTAGAAACGAGATCTCATTTCTAAATGGTATCTTGTTTAGTTTTTTTTTTTAATTAACCTTTTACAAAATGGGATCCCATTTTTGAAATGAGATCCCGTTTCTAGAAAATGGGATCCTACTTCTAGAAAACAAGGTCTTGTTTCAAGAAAGTGGGGTCTTGTTTTTGGCTTAAGGTCCCAAAGTGAAATAGGATCCTGTTTCATAAAATATGGGATCCTATTTTGTATTCCTAATTTTTTTTTTTTGGATAAGTCTAAAACTTCCATGGGAAGTGGACTCAAATTCTTTCTTTTACCCCTAAATACTTGATGTTATATCAATTATAAGGATTTTTAGTTTACTCAAATATATTTTCTTTACTAAACATCAATTTTATTTACAAAATGTACATTTTAATCCTAATTTTTCATCTAACAATTCAAACCTTTGATGTTATCTTAATTAGAAGGATTTTATAGAATATTCAAAGAAAAAGGAGATAGGGTAAGAGACATGATTACCTCCCCCAAAATTACTCAATGGTGAAGCCAAAAATAGAAAGACTAGCCCACATAATTTATTTATTTTCTTAGTTCATGGAATACAATTTATTAAATGTATATATATTCTCCCAACAATTACAATATTTTAGAAATATATCTTAGTGTAGTTAAAGCATATATGAGATAAGAAAATTATTAAACATATATGAAGAAAAAAAAAATATAAAATGGGGTAAAAACTTTATTGAATATTAGAAAGGACCATTACAAAGAAAGCAAAGGACAAATGTCCTAGAAATCATCAATTACATAAGAATAGAATCATCCAACTCTATTTCCATCCCTATCTTTGAAAAGAATTCTGTCCAAATCATAGCAAAGCACCTGAGGAACCAACTCCCACTCCTTGATTCTCCAACCAATTAAATGTTCAAAATCCTATTTCACCAAGCAGTCAACAGCCTAATTCCACTCCCTCAAAATATGAACAAAGGATGTCATTTCCAACAACAAACTAACCTGTAAAATCTGTTGTACAATCATAGCTAACTGCCAACTGACACCCACCACTTTCTACTCAATAAGCAAATTGATCAAGACCTAGGAGTTAGACTCGCAAATAATCTCTCTCCACCCCAGAGCATGAACCCTCTCCAAAGCACAGAGAATAGCCATCACTTTCATAATGTTGATAGTATGCATCCCCTCGTGTATCAAAAACAAGATCATCAAACAGAAAGAATCCCTTCCAATCCCCCCAATACTAACAGGCCCAGGATTTCCCCTTGTGGATCCATCAGTATTAATTTTTAGAATACCATCAGGAGGGAGTTTCCAACTACCAACCCTATGAATTTTTTTCTTTACCTTCTGTCCTCTCCTGACACACGCAAAAGTCACAAATAACCCCTGAATTCCCAATCTCTCCACCACCTTAGTGTCCCTTCTTTCCAAGGGAAAAATCACATCACACTTAGCCTCCACAATCTCCTAAATCATGCCCAATATTCACTACTAGACTTGCTAACAAACTTCTTCTCTCCATGAAAGATGTGTCAATTCCATTCTAACCAAATCTGCCACAGTATGAAGATAGGTCCCACAAACCACACATCCTGCAAGAAGGAAGCCAAAGAGGGAGACCTACCCAAACCATTCCAAAATTCAATCAAAGAGGAAGCATGAACACAAGGTCTCTGCCAAACACCCCACCAAAACTTCCAAAGCTACAGGGTGAAAGGACACCAGAAAAATAGGTAGAGTCCTCCTTAGTAGCCCCACACAAAACACAGAAAGAAGGGCCCTAGAAATCTCTCTTTCAAATATCATCCTAGATCAAACACTTATTCCAAGCCAACATCTAGACAAAATAGTTACACTTTGGCCAGGAGAACTTGTTCCAGACCCTCATCCACCACTGCACTTCCTCCCCAACCATCGTGTGAGACAATAACACCTGATATCTAGAAGAAACAGTATAGACACCCTTAGGATTAGGAGACCAAGCTAGAACATCTTCATCATGGAGGGAGCTACACCATAGATTGGAAAGCATACCATGTAGCTCAACACAGTCCTCTTGCAAACCAGGATCTGGCCAAGCATCAAGAGACTTCCATCTTGCCACCTCCAACAACCCACTAGAAGAGAAGGATTTAAATTTACTCACACGTACCCAACCAACCTCAAGAAACCATTGACAAAGATTCAACACAATTAGGAAACTGAGAGATTATGGGAGGAAATCCATCCCAAGAATTAGACCAGAAATAGACCCCAGTCCCCTTACTACAAATCCAAAATAAGCCCTCCTTAATAAGATTAGCCCCTTTCTTGAGAGTATCCCAAATCACTAAGCCTTTCCCCACCAGGGGATATTGAGGGAGATCAAGAAGAGGGATCCCTAAAAAATACTTCCGAGAAAGAACCCTAGCCAAAATTTTATCTTGCTCAGTGCACCATCGCCAATACAACCTTTCAGCTAGAGCCACACTAGTCAAAGCCAACTGCCATAATCCAAGACCACCATACTGCTTTGGGCTATAGACAACCTCCCATCTGACTAGACTTCATTTGGAAGACACCAAACAACTAGGCCATAAAAATTGTCTTGTAATCGAATCAAACTCCTTAACAAGGCTCACTGAGGCAACCTGGAGCATGCATCTATAAATGGGAAATGCTTGCACCACAAACTAGATTAGTTGAATAGGCCCAACAAAGGACAACCACCGATGAGTCCAGTGATTAACTTTCACTTGAAACTTATCAAAAATATTCTGCCAAGATTTCCTGGGTAGTCTACCAACTAAAATGCGGATACCAAGATAGGTCAAAGGGAAAGTCCCAATCTGAAATCTCAAAGTTTGAGCAATTCTCTACTGAATAGGGCCTAGGGTATTAAAAAATAAGATGGAATACTTATCCTAATCAATCAACTAACCTAAGGAAATCAAGTAAACATTCAACACCCTACAAATATTAGCAAATTATCTCATTGTAGCCATAACCATTAGATCAGTGTCATCCAAGTATGTGCAAGATCATGATGGACCAAAAAGTGGCGATATGATGGGTTTTTGTAGGGTATGTGGCTAACGACTTTTTTTAACCCAAATTTGATGAAACGAAAAGGGTTTTTAAAGGAGATTCTTAGCTTTCCACCAATATAAATTATGCTTTACTTTCAATTTAATAAATAATTATTATTTATTTTCTATTTGAATTACAACTAAAGTCTTGATTGATAGGCTGATTGAAAAAAATCTATAGCTTTCAAATGGTATCACACTTTTTGAATCCAAAATATGTGTCACATTCTATGCTTCATATACTATAGGATTAAAAATAAATAAATGAATTTCATGAAGTTTTGACCAAGTTAAGGTGTTAGACATACAAGTTTTTTTATTTTTTAAAATTTGTAAACAAAAAATCATAATTAATTATTTACTTAGAAAAAAATTACAAAAAATTATGCATCACATCGGGACATGAGTTCTCTACTTATATCCAGAATCTTATAAAAAAATATTATCATTTTATTGTGGTTAGGGTGGTCAGACACACACCTACTTCTTATTTTTTCCTTGAAATTTAAGTACTACTATATTGAAATTTCAATTTTTCACCAAATAGATTTTTTTATTTTGTAAATAAACCTAGTAGTTTAGAAACTACATTCAATTTTCTACAAATTTTATTCTTACATATATTTGAAATAATATAGATAAATTATTCAAATTTTTATGTCAAGTTGCCTAACTCTAATTTTTTTGAATTTTTTGCCACTTAAGGGCCTATTTTTTCCATGATGATCCTACACATACCCATCCAAAAACTATAGGTGAGACTGCAGAGGAAAGTCATCACCCCACTACTAACCATAGATAATACAAACCTCCACATTTCTTCTAAGCAACTGCCCCAAGCCTTCAGCAAGGAGAAGAAATAAATAAGGAGACAGGGTATCCCCCTTACAAAGCCCCCAAGAAGTTCCAAACAACTTAGAGTGATCCCAACTAATTAGCATAGAGAAGGAAACAAAAGTAATGCAACTCATAACCCATTGAATCCATTCTTTCTCAAAACCAAAAGTAATGAGAACCTTCTGAAGGAAGGACCACCTGACCCTATCATAAAGTCTTAGCCATATCCAACTTAATGAACATCACATTTTCTTTGAAGTTGGCAATAGAATGAATGGTCTAAATGGAAATAACAATCACATCTAGAATTTTCCTACTCACCACAAAACCACTCTACTCCTCAAAAATTAGCTCTTTGAGCCCCTTTTTTAACCTATCAGCAATTAGCTTACATATAATTTTATAAATTACATTGCAAAGAGAAATGGAATGAAATTGACTTAACCTATCAGCCCCATCACACTTAGGAATGAGAGTAAGAAAGGTAGAATTTAAAGCCCTTAGCATCTACTTGTTTCACTGACATTCCTAAACAACCACCAATAGGTCCATCTTGACAATATCTTAGAATTCTTGAAAAAACTCAACTAGGAAGCCATTAGGACCAGGTGTTTTCCCTTTCTTCATCTAGAAAACAGTCCCCTCTAACTCCTCAAGTGTGGTTTCACCCATAATTTTCTCATTTAGTTCCCTAGAAACCAAAGGGGGAATAGAAGAAAGAACCTGGGCTTCTTCAGGCAATCCCCTAAGCGAGTCTTCCCTAAAAAGAGAGGAAAAATACTACATTACCTCCCCTGAGATTTCAGGAAAGGATGATAGCTACTCACCTCTATCATTCACCAGAATAGCTATATTTTTATCTCCTTCTTGAAGCCACTCTATCTAATCCCTTTGATTCTAATACAATTCCTCCCACAACTCACACTCCTCTTGAGCTTTCAAGGCCTGAGCCTCTTCCTAAAGCAACTCTTTAGTTACCCCATCCTCCCTTATTAATCTTGTAATACCATTCAATTCCACCTGAGCAACTTCCTTAGCTTGGAAGACATTCCCAAAGCATTGAAAATTCCAATGCTTGAGATGATATTTCACATGTTGAAGTAATTTTGTAAAGGTATACATTGCAATACCAAAATTAGGTCTACCACTCCTCCACCAATTAGCCATATAATCATGCAAAGACTGGTCCCACAACCACATGAGCTAGAATCTAAAGGAAGGAGCATGAGGCGCACGAGTTGACTCAATAGAAAGCTTGATAGGCCAGTGATCAGATCCCCTCCAATCCAATATTTTAGAACAAGAAGACCACATACCACCAACCCAGTAACAAGAAACCAGGAAGCAAACCAATCTCTTAGCAACATAGTATTCACCAACCCTACGATTGTAACAAGTATACTTACCATTACTGGGTTTAATATCAACTAAATTTAGAGCATCAATGTTTTCATGCAGGAGCAACACAGAGGGATCCAACCTCACAATACCACCACACTTTTTAGCTAACTTAGAAATAGCATTAAAGTCACTCGCCAAAATCCAAGGATGAAAAGGAACCAAACTGCGGACAAAATTGGTGTGGGACCATATTAATTGTTTACCCCAAAAGTCAATAGGTGCATAAATATTAGAAAGGAGTAAAACCTCCCCTGTCTCAAAACTACAAGCAATCATAGACATAGCAGACTTAAAAGATAACCACCAAAGAGGACAGATCTTTGGTGGGTTCCAAAAACAAGCTACACCCCCAGAAGACCCATGAGCACCAATACACTGACATTCCCCATTCCTCCACAACTTAGGAGCCAAACCAAACATAGTCCCAACATATAACTTAGTATCCTAGAGAAAAAGAACATCAGGACCTTGATTCCTAACCAAATCATGAAACGCTTTTTTTCTAAGGCCATTGTTCAAGCCCCTAACATTCCATGATAGAACAATCATTTCAAGGGGCTCAAAAAATGAGAGTCTAGGGTCTTCACTAACCCTGACTCCACCAAAGTCTCACCAATCAGCTTAACCTTTTGAAAATCCTTCTTTCTACCTTTAGCAGCTTTTTCTGCCCCACTTTTCTTAAGATCTTTTTGCAAAAGGCCTAGTTGAGGAGAAGGCCTGGTACTCTTGGTCACTTTTGATCCCACAATCTACCCAGGATGAGAAGAATCTCCCCACCTTTTGAGGCTTCACACTAACTAATTTGACTGCAAAATCTAACAATTTTTTTGACAAAAGATGTATAATTTGATTTATTGTCGGGATTTGATGTGTGATTTTTAATTTTTTAAAATTTTATCCCCGAAATTCATCAAAATTTCAACGAACCTAGGTTTCTTCAAAATTTTGATGCACAGTCTTGTCAAAATTTTGACGAACAATCAAAATCAGAAAAATAATGAATTTGTGGTTGACATAAATAAAAATGAGTTCGCCTATTTATTGCAATAGTGTTTTGCTATACTTGCAAATTTGTTCTACTTGCAACAGTTTGTGGAGAACTAAGGATGATTTTCTTGGGGAAAATAAAATAAAATTCAAGAAGATATCCCTAGGTTGTGGGTGGTCATTGTCTTTTTCCAAAATTCATTTGTGAAGTCAAATTTGTACTTCCAAGTTTGAAAATCATATTTTAAAGTAACATCTCATCAGATTTCATTTTTAGACTTGTGCATTTTGAGAATTTCGTTTCTAGATTTTGTTGTGCAAGTTCATTATTCTGATTTTAGGAGTCTAATGGTTGGAAATCATAGTAAAATCATAATTTAATAAGTTATGGAATTACCATTATAAATTGGTTTTTGGGGTCATTAACTTTAGGTTATCTTCTCTTTTGTAGGGGTGGTTGCATGCTAATGCTTTTTGGTGTAAAGTATCTAAATTATTAGATTTTGTTACCTATATATGATTAAAACTTATTGGAGTGTGAGTTTGATTATTTTTGAAGATCTAAATATTCAAGATTGGTAAAGAGAAATCATGTCAAATAATATTAGTCCAAAACAAAATGAAGAGATAGTTGCTAGAATGTGGGCCAGATTGAAAAGAAAGAGTGATGGCAAATGTTATTGTCCTTCCAATAATTGCAAGGGCTTAAAGATGAGAAGAATTTTGATCACAAAAACTAAGAAACATTGTAGGCAGCATGGTCACATTGAAGGGGGGCATGATTATTGTCCATTGGTAACTTGTTCATTATATGTGTTTATATTGATTGAATTTGTAAATTTTTTATATCATTGTAACATTTTATATATATATAAGAAATCACTTGATCATGATCATGTTTTATTTGTATCTATTATTATTATAAAGGTTGGGCACTCTAAGGCACATGATATGGATTATCATGGCCTGAAGAATGTGGTTTTGCAAGCAGAGGAACATGGGGCTGTGAATATCGAAGATAAAGTTAATGATCCTATGGAAGAAGATGATCATGTGCCAAAAAACACAGTTGAAGATGATGGCAAAAGTACATTGATCCATGACGCATTTAGTGACATAGCTAATCATGATGATCGAGATGACTTTGATGATGTTCATGATTTACCTGTACTTGAGAAGGCATACAAGCCCCTTTATGAAGGCTCCCAAACAACTCTTCTCTCTGTTGTATTATTGTTGGTGAACTTGAAGGTTATGAATGGTTTATCCAACATAGCAATCTCATGTATGTTAAGGTATGTCATATATGTCATCTTTTTTCATCTATTTTAATTGTTGTTAGTTCATCACTAGTAAATAAAGGATGAAATATGTACCATTAATATTCTTTATATTAGAGTTACAAATCTAAATTTAAAAGAATTATAATTTTATCCTTCATGGAAAAAAAATTATGTGTTATACGGTGAGCATCACTCCTTAAAAATGTTGTTTTCTAAAAAAAACTAGTTTTCAAGGGAGACGAAAAAAGAGGTGTAATCTGATTCCAAATTTTTTGAAAAAAATATATTTAGAATCTAAATACAAAATTCCATGAAACTCTACTTTGCATCATCTTCAAATTCCTCATAGTTTAGCTGCTATAGGTCCCTGAAAGTAAAGAGTTAGTTAAAAAAAAAAAATTCAGTGTCCAGTTTGGCCAAAAATTGTAAACCACTATTATGGGATCACCTTGTAGCATCAATTCACATTCTTTGATCCACTTGGATTTCTCTTTCAAATTTTCTCCATCTTCAAATAATGTAGGCAGTCCCATATTTGTGACATCAACCAACCCCGTTGCATCTTCTTGCAGTTCCTCATAAAGGTCCCTATGTTTCTTTATAATTTGGTCACCCATACCAATGGCCACACTATCAGGAACATCTCTTTCATTTAATTCTCAGAGATTTTCTTAAATCCTTCCATTAATTTTGTTGTGTTCCTGCCCTATAACATGGTTCTTTGAATATGCTCCCCATAGCTTATTCAACCAAATCATTAAGTTGGCCTACCTTTTTCTGATTATTGCAGTGTGTGTATCATATTAACCTTGTGAATATGTAGTTGACTCATCCCAATGATCTTTTACCTGTGAGCTTTCAACATGTGTTATTAATTTAGGAGGCCCATTGTGATTTCTAAGATGTCCTTCAAATGATCATTTTCTCTCATGATCCTTTCATTACTCATTTTGTACATTTCATTTTCTTTGATCAACATTTGTATTTGGGATTTATTCAGTTTTTCCACATTAATCCCAATGTCTGTAGTCATCACATTATCTACCTCTCCAACCTTCAGAGTCATGACATGTCTAAATGCTTTCTCAGTATCAATCACCACTAACTTTGTATGAGGTAGATACAAGGCCCATATCACGAGTGATCCTTCATCTAGGTTATATTTGGATCCAACATATATTTATGTCACCCCCTCTAGACTAAACTTGTGTGTGGCACTATTATCCTTTAAGAATTTATCAAAGAGCAATGTAGAATTCAAATCTGGCCCTGGAAAGATCATAACTCCAACATCCTCTAACATTTTCCTTCCTTTATTGGGGGTCATATTATCCATTTCTCTATCCACAGTTAATTTTAAATTATTTAGTAGTTCCTCCGCATTGCTTGGTGTAATATTATCAATTGTCTCCCTTATCTCCTTTTCCTTTTTTTATACAAGAAAGATATGAATTCTAAAGAATTCACAAATTCATTTTCTACTACAAATGACCTATATGCCATCACTTTGTTCTCTGTATCTTAGCTCTCAACACTTGGTTCTCTAGGAGGTCATTTGTAATCTTGAGTTTTTAATCTAGAAATCCTACTAGGTAGGTCTCATGGCATATCTTCTCCAGATTCCTCATCTCCAAAAAAAGGGAACCCTGTATCTGGCAACCCTTGGTTGTATTGCTCCACCACTCTCTCTACTTCCTCTGCCTCCAAATTTCTAATCATGTCATCAAACTGATAAGGAGCATGATCATATCCTCCAAATTTTATCCTTTTTCTGGAAGAATTGATATATCCCTCTGGATCAAAACCTTTTCTTAGTGGACCCTTATTCATATTATACTACATTAATTAGTCAAGGATCAAATCATATCCTTCCTTTGCAAGCACAGTAAAATCACCAAAGCATAGAGTACTAGGCATAAATGTTGGTTTCCCGAATGAACCAAAATTCATGAAACTAGAAAAATCCATTTGTCTTACAATTTCCAAATATGCAATCCTATCCGAGATTTTTTTAGGCAAAATGAATGGAGAATCCTCAAAACCAAACACCCTTACAATAGTAGCATCTTCCAAGCAATACCAGTCTCCCCAATTGTCATCAATTGGTCCATTAAAGTCCTTAGGTCTAACAAAGTATTTTATTTCATCAGAAAATGAGTGCGCACAAGGATGACTGTAGAATTCATATACTGGCTTTACAAAATATTCTTGTCTAAAGTACAATACTAGATGCATTAAAAGAGAATAATTCCTAAGGTGCATAACAGGGGATTTATTCTTGATTGCCATCAATGCTATGTCAAGTTCCTTGGAAACAAATGAAGCATAGTCAAAAAACCTAGAATTATGACATTGAATGTCAGCTGCAATTACCATGGGAAAAATGGACATATACTCAGGAACTTCCATACCCAACACTTTTCATACCAAGAAATAGGTATATCTCATATAGGGCTCGAATAAGTCCACATGGAATGGAGGCCCATCACCATCGTCAAGTGGGACAGTTTTAACATCTTTTTTAATTAAATATGTAAGGGAAACCTCCAACCCTTGTAAGTGGTGTCCATTCTCCAAAACTCCTTTTCCAACTCTTCATTCATAATTTTCTCATTACTCCACCCTTCCAACTTAAAAACCTCACTTATTAAAGCCTCTGATATGTATATGAAGGGTTTCCTAGATGGTCCACATATGGCCTTATGTTTTGAGTCATAGTGGGCGACCAACAATTTTACTAGCTCTGTAAACATTAGGGAAAACCATCTTTCCCAAATTTAGATGCCATGGATTACAAATTGGCTCAAAATGATCTATTTAGTGAAAGTGGAATTTAAATAATTCACAGCCTCTTATTGGGGTCCAAATGTCTCCCATGTGCTTGCATTTTTTGTCCAATTTTTCCACTTCCACCCTCAGTTGCACGGAGTGCCTACCTCTAGGCCAAGAGCCAAGCAATTGGTCAATTAAATCCTGATTAAGCTTTCATTTAGCACCCTTTGGCTCAAATCTAGACTCAACTTTCTGCTTCTTACTCTTAGGGTGACTGCTCTCACTTTGTTTTCTAACTTTCAACTTCGTTGAGCTGGTGGCTTCCATATTACTCACTCAAAATTGTAGAAACAAAAAAAGTTAAAATGTAGATGACTTACTAGTTTTGATTGAGGTCTTTCAACTAAAACAATTCTCTGGCCCTTTGTTTTCCTCCTCGTTTCCTTCACTACCAATTTACAACAATGTTCATTTTGCAATTATTTCCTTTCAATTTATGAAATTACCTGTGCTTTGTGTTACCATTAATCTTTTAACTCAAGGCACAAATGTAACATATTTTTGAATTCCTTACTGTCACATCAAATGAATTGGTTGGCAAGAAACCTTCAAACTTTGGGCAATCTATATATTAGGCCCCAACCAACATTCACTGAATACTCTACTGATCGGGGTAACACTCTACACATCTTACTGATGTTAACATTTGTCCCATATACATCACCAAGAGTCACCCTAACAATCATTTTGGTTCATTTGTTTCTTCATCATCCTGACTTTTAGTATTGCTAACACATTCAGTGGTTCCTCTGATGTTATAAGTCTCGCCAATAAAACATCAAATGAATTGGTCGGCAAGACACCTTCAAACTTTGGGTGATCTATACATTAGGCCCCAACCAATGTTCACTAAATACTCTACTGATCGGGGTAACAGTCTACACATCTACTCAATGTTAAAAAATTTCTCGTATACATCACCAAGAGTCACCTTGACAATCATTTTGGCTCATTTGTTTCTTCATCGGCTTGAATTTTAGTATCACTAACACATTCATTTGTTCCTATAATGTTATAAGTCTCACTAATAACACATCAAAAGAACTGGTCAGAAAGACACCTTCAAACTTTGGGCGATCTATACATTAGGCCCCAACCAACATTCACTGAATACTTTGTTGATCGGGTAACACTTTACACATCTGACCGATGTTAACATTTGTCCTGTATACATTGCCAAGAGTCACCCGACAATCATTTTGGTTCATTTATTTCTTCATCGGCCTGAATTTTAGTATCACTAACATATTTAGTGGTTTGTTCGATGTTATAAGTCTTGGCGATAACACATAAAATGAACTAGTTGGCAAGGCACTTTCAAACTTTGGGTGATCTATACATTAGGCCCCAACCAACGTTCACTCAATCCTCTACTAATTGGGGTAACAATCTACACATTTGACTGATGTTAACATTTGTCCTATATGCATCACCAAGAGTCACCCTGACAATCATTTTGGTTCATTTTTTTCTTCATCGGCCTGACTTTTAGTATTGCTAACACATTCAGTGGTTCCTTCAATGTTATAAGTCTCGCTGATAACACATTAAATGAACTAGTCGGCAAGACACCTTCAAACTTTTGGAAATCTATACATTAGGCCCCAACCAACATTCACTAAATACTTTGTTGATTGGGGTAACACTCTAAAAATCTTACTGATGTTAACATTTGTCTTGTATACATTGCCAAGAGTCACCTCGACAATCATTTTGGTTCATCTATTTCTTCATCGACCTAAATTTTAGTATTGCTAACACATTTAGTGGTTCCTCTCATGTTATAAGTGTTGTCGGTAACTTTTCTTTTGGTCTTGAATATGTCGCGAGAACTCCTGTTGGTGTAACATAGCAGGTCAGGTGAACATTCAAGATTTACCCTGATTGCACATGTCTCACCGATATATTCCCAGTGCTCCTATCAGTGAAAGAAATGATGGTCTCGCCGATGAAACTTCATTGGTGAGACTTAACGTTCAGGCCAACATATATTTTTCATGCTGAGATGACTTGTCTTTCCGATAGATTATCTTCATCGATTAGACCATAAGCCAATCTCCCCGATATTTCTTCTTTAGTAATTGTGATCTACAACAGTTTTGATGTCTCATCGATGTGCTAAAAAGTGCTTGTAACCCATAATAGGCCAGGAAGACCCATACCAGCTCATGCAGATGTGATGTTTTTGCCACAATATCTTTGATCAGAAGGATTTTTAGGAGTTGAACAAGGTGACCATGGGTAATTATATTCTATAGGGTGAATTACATCCTTTTCTGACTCAACATGTAGTTAATTATTATTGAGAAATTTACATGAGTAAATCATTATAAAATTTTGAATTTTTTTATAGTTCTGATAGACCCTTCTTCATGTTGTATTCCAGCAATTTTTTGAGAACCATATCATATCCATCCCTTGCTAATACAATGAAATCACCGAAGACAAGAAGAGAGGTGGAGATAGAGATTCGATGGATACGGGGGATAGTGAGGGAGAGATTGTTAGAGATAAAGAGAGGGAGTGAGACAAAGGGATATAGATAGGTAGATGAGGAGAGATAGAGAAGAGGGTGATATAGAGAGATCATGATAGAGGTAGAGAAATATATGGATAGAAAGAGATAGAGAGAGGACTGAGAGGGATATAAAAAGAGAAATAGACATAAAGATATAGAGTAGGAGAGATGGAGCGAGGGAGAGATGGAGTGAATAACAGAGAAAGGTGGGAGAGGGAGAGATAGGTCAATAGATAGAGGGGGAAAGAGGGAGTAGCATAGATAGTGGGAGATATATAGAGATAGAGATAGAGATATATGGGAAGAGAAAGAGAGCTGGAGATATATGGGAAGAGAAAGGAAGAGAGGTGGAGATAGAGAGTTGATGGATAGGGGGGACAGGGAGGGAATAGAGATGGTGAAAGATAGAGAGAGGGAGATAGAGAGTGGGAGGGAGAGAAATGGATATAGATAAGTAGAGGAGGAGAGATAGAGAAGAGGGGAAGAGATAGAGAATAGGGTTTAGGGTTTAGGGAGATAGAGAGCAACAGGGAGAGATATATCAATCATGCTCCCTATATCTCTATATGTTCATCCTTATCTCTTTATCTTTCTACCTTTCTCTATCTCTTTGTCTCCCTTTCTATTTGTATGCTTCTTATTAGCTCCCTCTCTCTCTATATGTTCTTCCCTATATTTATCTTTGTCTCCTTAAGTGTGAAATGGGTACATTGAAGAGGTCTTAAAGGAGAATTATCATATCTTTAATCAAATGGCATGCTACCTTGAGCATAACTCCCCAAGGACACATTCTATCCTTGGATTGTTGACATGAAACAACCAATCAGAATTTAGTTTCTCTTTTCCCTCTCTCTCTTTTCCTTGGTATCTTTTATATTTTTCTCTCTCTCTCTCTCTATCTATCTAAGTTCAACTCTTTCTCTCATTCTATATCTTTTTAGCTTCTATATCTCTTTCTATTAGCTAATAGGCTACATATATTGTGAGATTTGAGCTTGAAACAAATCTCATGCCTGGAAACCACTATTGTGTTGTCTTTATATAGAGAGGGGGAGATAGAGAGGGGAGGGAGAAAAAGGGATTTAGATAGGCAGAGGAGGAGAGATAGAGAAAAGGGGGAGAGATAGAGAAGAGGGTGATATAGAGACATAGAGGGGGATGGTGAAAAAGATAGAGAGATCATGATAGAGAGTTGATGGATAGGGGGATAGGGAGGGACTGAGATGGTGAGAGATAGAGAGGGGGAGATAGAGAGGGGGAGGGAGAGAAAGGGATATAGATAGGTATAGGAAGGGAGATAGAGAAGAGGGTTTAGGGTTTAGGGTTTAGGGAGATATAGAGCAACAAGGATAGATATATAAATCATGCTCCCTATATCTCTATCTATTCATCCTTATCTCTTTATCTCTCTACCTCTCTCTATCTCTTTGTCTCCCTCTCTATTTGTATGTTTCTCATTATCTCCCTCTCTCTCTCTATATATATTTTCTTCCCTATATTTATCTTTGTCTCCTTAAGTGTGAAATGGGTACATTGAAGAGGTCTTAAAGGATAATTATCATATCTTTCATCAAATGGCATGCTACCTTGAGCATAACTCCCCAAGGACACATTCGATCCTTGGACTATTGACATGAAACAACCAATCAAAATTTAGTTTCTCTTTTCCCTCTCTTTTCCTTTGTATCTCTTATATTTCTCTCTCTCATGCTTTCTCTCTCTCTCTCTCTCCATATCTATCTAAGTTCATCTCTATCTCTCATTATCTATCTTTTTAGTTTCTATATCTCTTTCTATTAGCTAATAGGCTACATATATTGTGAGATTTGAGCTTGAAACAAATCTCATGCCTAGAAACCACTATTGTGTCATTGGAAAACAAGTTTCAATTGCCATTTAATGGTAAACTAGCGGTAGTGTAATGGTAAAATCCTCTAAAATATCAGGTAAAATCCCATATATACTATTATATAATAATAAATATAATTATATTATATATAATTTAATCTAATATTATTATTATATTAAATATATATTATATTAATTATATTTTACATTGGGATAACACAAGGAAAATATATAATATATACTTTCATGAAGAAATAACATGAATTTCTATTATTAATCTACAAGAATGAGCTACAAAATATAAATCTAATATAGCTAATATATATTTAACTAATACATACTTAACTATATTGTGGAATATTAAAACCTAGCTAAATGGTGAAATAATTTTCAATTTGATTAACATACTCTGAAACCTAACAAAACCAGGTTCTAGCTCGTCAAATTGGAGAAGTGAAAGGTTAATACCAGCACCGAGGAAGAGTTTTGAGGAGTGAAAAATTTGTCAATACTAGCGCCGAGGAAGAGTTTGGAGTTAAAAGAAGGTCAATACCAGTGCATGATTCTAAAGCAATTATAGACTTAGTCCAAGTATATGCTAGGCTAAGCTATATCTAATGAGTGGAAATAGAGGCATACAATTCTTCTTTAATACCTCCACCACAAACATATGCAAGGAAAGGTCTCCTCCCTTCTCGATAGTGATAACCTCTTCCACACACAACCCTTAAAAATTATGAATAGAGGAATATAATCTTTGAAGAATGCAAAGTTGATTCTCTGCTACTTGATGCAATTATTTATTTTATCCTTACAAACATTTATAGTGATTACTAGGGGCAAATAGACCAATTCTGCATAATAGAAGAATTTGATCATACTTTTCCAATGATGGCATTATGAGAAAACCTTAGGTTAAATGAATAACTCATAGCTAATTTCTTTAAATCATGTCCAACCACATAAGAGAAGACCACTACTATGTGTACTTGGATACCATGGAGAAAGGATCTTTGGGCTCTTTCATCAATCAAGGTATTGTTAAATTTTAACACCTAAAAGTGAGAATGAAGAATCTTTCCTAGGATGGTGGCCATCCCATTATATATCTTAGAGTTGTTAGATATATATTTTTTTCAAAGTAGAGATTGGACCATCAAATAATGTCACCATGACTCTACCAATATATCCATCAAATTGACAAACCGTGACTTAACAACCACAAATTCACAAGAAAATTTCCCCTGTCAACCCTAGGGCATCAATTCAATGCCAAGTTTCTTGCTTTAATAGACCCCTAAATGCAATGAACCTATATCATACCATGTTGCACACCAATCCACTGAGTTATAGTTCCAAGATAGTGGGTGGATTGGTGGATGCCATTTCTATTTAGCCCTCAAACCCTTACACAAGTAAAACAGGGGAGTGCTTGTATTTGATTGTTTTCTCCCAGAAAACAATGATATTAGAGCATATCAAGCTTTTAAAAACACATATATTTATCTACACCAATGATCTTAGAGCATTTCAAGCTTGTACGGATCCATACAACACAAAATAACTTTAGAAAAAGAGTAAAAACATAGAAAATTGCTTCAAGAACGTGGTATTTGATATGAAATTTTGGTATCAACAATTGCAATGGTAAGGGAATACAATATGATAGAAGTGGTATAAGAAATGCATCGTTTGAAGCATCAAACCAATATGCAAAGATGAAAGAAAGTGCTAACCCCTTAAACTAAAAAAAATTCTTTTAACTTTAAGTTTGTTGGGTAGCCAATTTTTGGGTTATCCCATCACAGAGATATAGAATGAATGATCTGAGACCATCCTGATATGCTGAGTCCCATCTGAGGATTAGATGAACACTTAGACTGACTTATCCTCCACTGACCACTGATGAGTCTAAATGTAAATTTGTTGCTATTTTTAGTCATGTAGGTGTCCAATAAACAACTTGGTGGTGTTTCCCTTCAAGTTTATTTACTTGAATGAAGAGAAAAATTCCTTTGATTACAATTATAAGAATATGTTTGAGGCCTTGCTTGTGTAACTGGTGGACCATAGTCACATTTAACACTTGTTACAAAGTTTGGGAGTTAAAATGTTAAGTAGATTTGATTTTTTGATGGACACATTTGGATGGTAGTAACAATAACTTGCAATCTATCAAGACTTGATTACCTTATAACCTGTCAAATTCTAGTGATGAAATGATAGATTTATCATAATGTCACCTTGGGATCACATCACCATGAAAGAACTTCATCCAACATACTTATGAGTGTAGGTACCACCAAATAGCTATTCTAAAAATCTATATTCCTCGAGCGAGGGATATTCAGGAAGAGAAGAGGAAAGTGAGACATGTAGTAGGTCTAAAATAGTGAGATCAACTAGAGGTTAAAACATTAGAAGAAAATTTTGTAAACGCATAGAATTTTTTCTTGTTGAAGGGGGGTCATGTTCTTATGATGATGATAGCATAGGTGACATCGAGGTTCCCTTGAGGTGTAAACATCTATAGAAATAATGGGTAACCAAGGAACTTGCTCCAATAAACACTAATTTTTGTGTCAACGAGAGGATATATCACATAGCACCATCGTCATTACATGGTTTGGGCTTATTTTGTATAGATAGCATAAATGTCTGTTATGAAAAAGTTACTGAATTGATGGAGTATGTCAGACCCTATTACACTTACAAAGATTAGATATAACTGGTTCATTATACACGAAGTATGTGTAGGTATGCACTGTCAGCAAATTATATACAGCTAAAAGATAAGGATCAAAATAATGGAGTGGCTATTTACATTTATGGAAGGCAAAAATTATTAGGGAATATTGCATGGTTTATAAATAGTAGATGACCTGGGTCAACAAATAAGCAACCCAATTGCATATTCGAGGTGCGGGAGGGAAACTGTGCATTCGTATGTGCGATAAAATCAATAACTATAGGGGAAGAGTTGCTAATCGATTACAATTTGAATCACTTAGTTACAAACATAGTTACTATGGGGGTGGTATGTACTATGTACCATTTTACCCAACCTCCTATTAATGACTCCAATATACCATTTTATTCTTATGTTTTTTTCATAAGTCTATTGGTTTCATTTCGGTAATGCTTTTTTATATTTATTTTTTTTCATAGCAGAACATTGATCATATGGGGAAGGATCTAGCCCAGAGCATAGATCGTGATGCATCTTCAGCTGCTTCAACCCGACAGGTTTACATCATTGTACTTGTACAAATTAGATACGAGCAAAATGTTTTATTTTTATGTTTTTTTCATAAGTTCCTTGGGTTAATTTTGATAATGTTTTTAATATTCTTGATGCAGTTGGTTGAACATGGGAAGGAACCAGTAGTAGAGGAGAACATCTATAGGGAGGTGCAGTCAATATTATGTGATGATGACATTGCATATTCAACAAGCCCTCTCAATATGTTAAGGATGACCTAGAAAAAATGCAATGAAGAAATCCTTAAGTTGATATTCATAGTGCCTAAAACATATGAGATAAGAGAGAGCATTAAAATATTGACTAAGAGAGCAGAAAACTTACAAGTAAGCTATCATGAGGTTTTTAATTATAACATAAGTTCATTCATGGTTTTATATTTTGTACTCTTTTATGTCATGAAATAAAATATGTGTTGTTTTTACAAGATTATTTGTATCCTCATGATGCTACTGGCCATGATCAGGGTACTACAGGTGTTTCCCAAGGAGTAGGGGTTGGTACAAGTGTCGATCCTAATCTTCCTACACATACATCACATCATCCAACCCCATCATTTGTTCCTATATTGTCGTCTCAAATGTCTACAACACATAGCATTCAAGCATTGGGTAGTGCACCCTCTTACAATGAACACATGCCTAAACATGTGTCAGGACATGTACCTAGGGATGCAGAGGCCACAACTAGTACTAGTGATGTTTTAGTAGTATTTCCTGGATCTTCCCATATTACTAGTATGGGAACATTTCTGGTCACATTTGTGGTGACCGGGGATTTTCTTCCCATAAAGATAGAGAAGGTCCCAAGTAATTTAAAATGTTTTAATTATTATTATATATAATCCAATTGAAATTTACTTATTGATCACTCTTTTTAGACTAATGATCCCATGATCATTTAGTAGGAAATGTTTTTTTTTATAATCATCTAAGTGATATTACATTGGATCTCTTCGGGCCCACCATACATACATGATGGAATGCCCAAAATAAAGATTTAAAAGATGAGTTCATTAACCGTTTATTTGTAATGTTCGGTGATAAAACACTCAACCAAACAAAGGTCCTTAAGAAAGCTTGTACCTATCTAAAGTATGTGAGGGACCAATATAGGTCACATATAGAGAAGAACAAAAAGTACAAGCATCCCCCCATGATTCTGGAGAGGGAGTGGAAGGACCTGGTGTTAGATGGAAAGGAGAAGGCTAAAAAGAAAAAAGGAAAGACACCACTGGGCCAAGGAAGGTATGTGATACTATGAACAATGTAATTATATACTGATTACTCTTTCTTTTTACATAATCTAACGTATTTCAAACTTTTCGTAGGCTGCCTGACACATCAAAGGAAACAAAGGAAAGACTAGAAAAACACAGGCAACACAAACTTGGCTCTAGTGGTTATATGAAATTAGTCGCATAAATTGTAAGTATCAATAAATAAAATATTGCATCCAAATAATAAATTGTAAAAAATTTTGGTTTTATCACACCATAGAAGAAAAATTCATCATCTTATGCAAAAATTCAAGGCCCTGAATTCAAAAGAGTGCCCACAGAAGAGGACCTAAAGATTGACTTCCAAAAAGGCTATGGAGCCATGGCTAAATGCCTAAGAGTCTTGACTGGGTAAACACAATCTTCCACTGCATCCGAAACGTAGGTAGATAAACTCAATAAAGTTTATTTAAAATTGAATACTTGTGCAATCTATTCAATATTAATTTCCACCATAAAGTAATTATCTGCCTATTTGTTTTAAATAGACAATCAATGATAATACTACACATGACATTGGAATGCAATCTTGTGAGGGTGGAGTACAACCTATAGATGAAGGTCATGGTGTGCATCCCCGTACTAGATGTATTCATGTGTTATACAAAATGTAGTATGGATTAATATAATTAAACATCTTTAATTGCAATTGGTGTATTAATTAATGTAACCTTTCATGTTTCAACTTTAGAGCATGTAGAGCATGATCAATATTTTTAGCATGATCAAGCTAGAGAAGATCAAGAACATGATGTGGCCCCATCAGGTAAAGAGGACCACTCTAATGTTCTTTTAAACATATTTAATTGCAATTTGTGTATTAATTAATGTAACCCTTTGTGTTTCAACTCAAGATCCCAATTTAGAGGGTGTTCAATATGTTGAGCATGAGGCTATAAGAGAAGATCAAGAATGTGATGTGGCCCCATTAGGTAAAGATAACCACTCTAATGTTCTTTTAATTAATCAAATAATTGTAAAAATAATAATAAAACATATCAATTTAACATTTCTTTGTTATTGCAACAAACCCCCCTTTACAGTGGCATCCACGCCATGAGTACACGACTAGGAATACATTAAGATCACAGGAAAAGGGAAAAACAAATGAAGGGGGGACAAATGATATAGAAAAAAAATACTCCACTTCAACTTTTTTTAGCTTCAAAAAAGAAACAAAAAAAAAGTGATTGTAATCATATTATGAATGAATGTGAATATGTTAATGAATGAATGTTATATGTTAATAAATGAATGATATATGTTAATGAGTGAATGTTATATGATAATGAATGAATGTTATATGTTATTAATGGATGAATGAATGATTAATGTTATATGATTGGGTATGGGGAATTGAGAGTGATATGAGGGGGGGAGGGGCCAAATGAGCCTCCATCGTCACGTGGTTGGCCTTGTTATGTAGAGAATATTAAACTATTCTTGAAACAAAGAGAAGCTCAATAAGGTAATGAAATTTTGAATATAAGAAATACATCATTTGAAGCATCAAACCAATATGCAAAGATGAAAGAAAGTGCTAACTTTTCACTATGGTGGCAAAAAAATGATTCTTTATACCCTGATTCCTTCATTTTCCATGCCAGTTTCTCCTTTTTTGCATGGCTCTGCCATGTTTGTGGATGTGATATGACTCCTACATAATAAACAAGTACCATTTTATGGCCTTCAATCCAACTACATCAAAGTATCCTTTTAATTCCTCTATCTTTCATCAATCTATTTACTATTTGAACCTCATATAGATGTTTTAGATGAAGAACCCATTATTATGAAATGTGCCTCCAGTTGAGTAAAGTGAATCCATGCTTTGTATCATAATTTGAAGTTGTTTACATTCCAATGTTTTGAGTTTAGCTTTTTTGTATGACTTTATATGAATACCACATTGTGTTGTGTGTGAATTTGGTTTCAAAGCTCTATTTCTTTTGTTTTTAGTGGTGACATAACTCTCAAATTTGACTTTTGTGCATAACAGGTTAGTGGAAAAATTGACAACTTTGAAGGGTTTAGATGCTCGATTGCGATATATACACAAATATTTGGATCTTGTTATTGATGGGAGGATTCCACTTAACCATGAAATTTTGTTCATATGTTTTGTACTAATTTTTAGGAGCTTGAAGAAGATGGGAAGCGCCCACCTAACCTCCCAAACCTTAACAGGAGAATAAAAGAGGGTAATGTTTTAATTTTGATTGTTGTTGCATTGTTTTCAAGATTACAAGGCATCACTTGTTTGATCTATTTTGACTATGTTTGAAATATATGGATAGAAAGAGATAGAGAGAGGACTAAGAGGGATGGAAAGATGTCTTCGTATTGCTACAATATCTTGTTAAACCTTTCTTGCTGCAATGGGGTTGGCATATTTGTGAGCACTATTATTGTGTGTACTTGCTTGTGTAGGTGCATTTGTGGACTGCCAGAAGCACAAATTTCTATGTGTGGGAAATGATCTTGCATCATTGTTTAGTAGAGACCAAAGCTAGTTTGTCTTGTGTTGTTAACTCAAGGAGGTTAAGTTTCCACTTTTCATTATCAATTGTCCATTTTTGTGCCTTAAAATGGTAAATTCCATCATGATCATACACTCATGGTTGTCCAATATAAACAAATTATATCTTTTTATGTATAATTTTAGTTATCTCCTTCTCCTAATTTTCAATAAGTAATATTATTTTTCAATAATATTTTAACCAATAGATGCGTCTGCAAGAATTCATAGACTCCTATGTCTGCCTTGAAAGATCTCACTGATGGAAAGTAGAGGTCGTAGAAGACTCTCACTGATAGGCAGCAAGTATATGATTTTGACCTTTTGGAGGAGTATCTATCTCTTCTATTTGTATTTCCTATTATATCACTTTTTTGGTTAGGAACATTATATTATAAAGCTCTAGTGATTTTTTTATTCCCTTACACTACATTTTTTTGTTATTTTGGTTTTAGGAAAATCAAGATGCATTGATCAAGTGTATCATAAAATATGTTGGCTTTAATAATGGAAGACCTATAGCTACATGTATCATCTATAAGTCACTTCTCCAATGGTGTTCATTTGAAGTTGAAAGAGCAAGTGTTTTTTATCGTATCATTCAAATGATTGGTTCAACAATTGAGGTATCATTGATTCTGCATTTCCCTAGTTCTGAGTAATTTATGTGAATTGGTCCTACATAATATAATGATTTACTCAAAATTTTATAATGATTTACTCATATAAATTTCTCAATAATAACTACATTTTGAGACAGAAAAGGATGTAATTGGCCCTATAGAATATAATTACCCATAGTCACCTTGTTCTACTCCTGAAAATCCTTCTGATCAAAGATATTGTGGCAAACAAATCACATCAACATGAGCTGGTATGGGTCTTCCTGACCTATTATGGGTTACAAGCACTTTTTAGCACATCGATGAGACATCAAAATTGTTGTAGTGATCAATATTACTAAAGAAGAAATATCGGGGAGATTGGCTTATGGTCTCATCGATGAAGATAATCTATCAGCAAGAAAATTCATCTCAGCATGAAAAATATATGGTGGCCCGAATGTTTAAGTCTCAACGATGAAGTTTCATCAATGAGACCATTTCTTTCACCAACAAGAGCACTGGAAATATATCGGTGAGACATAGCGGGTCAGGTAAAAATTTATAACTTACCCTGATGGTATAAATCTTGCCGATATACTTCCTCATGCTCTGTCGATGAGACCACAAGTCAGTCCTCCTAATAAATCTTTAAAAGAACAAAAAAAGCAATGTTTCGTTGAAATTTTGATGACCCAGTCTGATGAAAAAAAAAAAGCATGATGAGGTTGCTATAGCTCCAACACACTTTTGATCTCATTCCAATGGTGAGATCGTAAAAAATATGATGAATTTTTGTTAGAATATTGGGGAGACTAGCTTATGGTCTCATCGATGAAGAGAATCTATCGGCAAGACAAGTCATCTTGGCATGAAAAAATATATGCTAGCCCAAACATTTAAGTCTCACCGATGAAGTTTCATCAGCAAGATCATCATTTCTTTCACCGACAAGAGCACTAGGAATATATTGGTGAGACAGAGCGGGTCAGGTAAACATTCAAAACTTACCCCAATGGTATAAGTCTCACCGATATACTTCCTCGTGCTCATTAATGAAACCACAAGTCAGTCCTCCCAATATAGATATATCTCCGACACAATTTTGATCTCCTTCCAATGAAGAGATCATTGAAAAAATGATGAATGTTTGTTGGAATTTCCATGAAACTTGGCCACAATTCCAACAAACATCTCATGTTGTTCCAACGAATTGGAAGAGGCATGCCACATGTGTTATGGCTATTGTTCGTTGCTAGATCGATGCAATGTTTGTCGATATTCTGATGAACACGAGGTCCCTTTTTGTGGAAGCAACTGATGAAGTTCAGTCCTGATTTCAACATTTTGAAACTCTTTGAGATACCGACGAAAATTCATGGATGAATTTCTTTCAAGATATTCATTGGAATTCCAACATTAGTTTGTCGATAGTTCAACAAACTTTCGTCAGAAAGTGGAGTCAAATAAAATAGTGTCAAAAGAAGGAACCGACACCTCTGACACCACCAACTATTGATCAGTATCCATGTGCAAAGCAACAAAACCCTACAGATCAATAGATGCATCATAAATAGGGCCCTCCTGAACTAAACTCACAACCCCCTAATCTAAACTCATCAAACCCTGATTCACTTCTTGGTGGCTAAGATCATCCAATACCTCAAACCTATTAAAGGTATCCTCATCCTATATTTCCTTTAAGGTCCTCTTTTGACCCCAGTTCCTATTACTATTCTTAACCTGAACAAAACCATCAGTATGAACCACCTCACCAGGAGCAAGGCCCTTACCCTTGGTAGGCCTAGGGGGATTTCAAGGGGGCTGTGAAGGCTGAGACTCCACTGGCTTCAATCTTGGACATCTATGCTGCAAATGACTGTATTCATGAAAAAAGTGATAGTGGAAGGGGAGGGTATCATAATCCAACTGTTGTCACCCAAGAGTAAGATCCCACACACATATCCACAACATCAAGAAAAGGATTACTTAGATCAATTTCAACACAAATGTGGGAAAAAGTTATTACCTTTTTACCCAAAGTTTGCGATGAAGACCCAACTAGTTTTCCAAGCATTGAGGCTAGCAAGTGCAAAAAATCCTCTCGACAACATTCCAATGGGAACCAAGGTAGACGAAACCACACCAAAACTCAATTTGGTAGCTCCTTAGAGGGGTTAAAGCCTATACACCAAGGTTTGATAAACAGTCCCACTTGGTTATGAAAGTAAGGGCCTCCCTCAAAGACCCTAATGTGATCAGCCACAATTAAAAGTAACCATGTAGTAATTTTTGGCTAGTAACATGATCTCCATTTCACCCTCCAGCTCCCATGTCCTCTTGGCCCAAGTGTCCAAAAACTACAAAGAGACCCTCATCCCAAAAAACTTGCAATATAAAGAGTGATTTGAATAGTATTCTATATCCTCGACAATCATCTCTGGTAGAATAAACAATTTTGGTTGCTCCTTGCATTGCTCAAGACAAAAGTTAATCTTCATGATCCACAAGCCACCATGCAAACCTGCACCATCAATCCCTAAATCCAAAGAGAATAAATTATTATCAAATATCTTCATACCATGGTTCAAAGATTTTGAATTGATCACAACCTGGAAGTCCATATGAGGAGACTTCTTGGATGTCTCACCTCGATACATAGACATCAAAATGACTGAGACGGGCATACAGAGCAAGAAAACTGACCAGCACTATGTCGGGAGCCACACGCCCAACCCACACTACCACCTGCTACACAAATTCCACTCCACCCTTGTGGTACCACCAACCACCCCCCTTTTCCCACTACGCAAGAACCCTTGCACCCCCTTGCAAAAAAATGAATAGAGCGGCAGAGAAAGGACCACCCACATGCTATAGACCCCCAACACCCAGCTTCC
This sequence comes from Sequoia sempervirens, assembly GCA_007258455.2. Taxonomy (NCBI): domain Eukaryota; kingdom Viridiplantae; phylum Streptophyta; class Pinopsida; order Cupressales; family Cupressaceae; genus Sequoia; species Sequoia sempervirens. The sequence continues at coordinate 397,771,022 of VDFB02271358.1, read as the reverse complement.
AAGCCACTGTGGGCTCAAGCACCAATCACCATGACTCAACAAACATTGCTCCACACAGATAGAAGATTGAACCAATGACAAGAAACAAAAGACAAAAGTTTGAACCGAGAAAAACACTCCCCTCGAAAGCTTTAAAAACCCCTCCCTGTACGCAACACATCACGAACAAACCGATCTAGAAGAGAGAAGACACATGCAATAGAAGACTACAACATGCACCCAAGGCCTCAATGGTCATGGGAAAGCATGCAAATGCAGAGCGCCATCCCCCGAATCAGTTTGAAGTAAAAATTAATTAACCATAATAAAAGTTAAGAAATTTTTTATTCAATGTTTTTAAAGAGGGATTAAACTAGCATAACTAAATTTAGAAACCTCTACTAGAGTATAAAAAATCCACTAAGTTTGGGAATTTGGCCAAAAATTTCACCAACTTTTCTAGATTTCTATATAAATTTAGAATACCTTGATAGTTTAGGAAAATTGCTAGATTTGTAGGTATTAAAAAAGTAACCACCATCTTTTGAAATAGTAGCTAAAATACTTGGTCACAAATTTGATGAGGCTAATAGATTTGAATGAATAATAATGAATAGGAAACATCAAGATGGTACAATGGTATGGCTAGATAGATTTCTACTTGTGCATACTGTAAACCTCCAAAATAATTCTCTAGTTACCCAACTCTAAATTTGATGACTTTTTAGTTATTTTCTTTATATCTTTCAATCCTTTTAGATGAAATGGTATGTTCTATTTTATTCCAAGGCTCCTTAGAATCTATGCTATTCATGAAATACACTAAAAATACATGCAACCAAAAATATGAAGGTGTAAATTGTAGGTTTCAAATTTGGCTAAAATAAAAGTCAATTCATATTTTCTTAGTCACTCTAGATGTAATATTGTGGTATAATTTGACTCATAATACATCTTAATTAAATATCTTGATTAGAGCTTCAACTTAAAACACTCTTTATCTAAAGGCCATGAATTTTCTATAGACATAAAAAATATTTGATACCATATACAATAAGTGAGAATAATAACATAAACTTAGATCTAGGTCACTCGATAAGATTATAAATGGTAGATATGAATATGCAAATGGCGTAGAGTGTAAATATCAAGTAAAATCTAATATGGAGAGATTATTCAATATTTTTTGTTTCAAATGAAATAAATGACATACAATATATAAAAATTTGGAGAGTAAACTAGAAAGGAAGGTACCCCAAAGCATTTTACTTGGCCATAAGTGAACAAGCACTAGATTAAACTTGAATAGATATTTGTTAGAGTGAATGGTTTTACTATTCACATTTTCTTAAGTTAACTTAGGGGTAGTTTTGGATTTAATAATTTAAAATTGTATTTTATTTTTTTTATATTTTGGTTACCTACCTTCTCGTATTGACCTTCTCATGCCTTTTCAAGGAATTCTATATACATTATTTTTCACATCTCAATTTATTTGTTTTCACTCCTGGTGAAATAACATCTCTTGTTCTTTCTCTCATTCATGTAGGTTTCTTTTGGTTTGCACTTACTTCTACGTACTTTACTCTAACATGGTATCAGAGCTTGTCTTTTGCAACCACCTTCCATGCTAAGAGTTTTGTCGGGGATGATTTGAGGGAAGATTGGTGGCATTTTGTTGAGGTTTATTTTCTATTGAGAAAGAATGATTCCTTTTGGAGGAATTATTTTTCACACAAAGATCTGCTATTGGAAGTTGATTTGCATCTATTATGAGGCATGATTTTGTTGAGCTGAGGCATCATTAGAAGTATTTATCTCTCTTGAATCTGTTTTTCTATTTGGAGGCTACAATATATTGGTGGGTGGATTGACTGCTTCAAAGGAGGTGTTAGAACTGTAAATTTTTGATAATTTCACAAGTTATTTCATACCCCTGAGTTTCCAATTGAGTCCTCACCATATGCTCAAGGCCTCTCTTCATAAAATTTTTCTCACATTTTGCCTTGTTGTCCCATAAACTCCATCTAGGTCTGAGTATTTCACATAACAATCCATATAGGCATGAGATTATCATGGTCCCCTCGACCCATAATGCATTTTTATTAATATGTGTCTATTGTTGCCTATCGAAAAAACCTCAGGGATGTCACAGTGATTGGAATTCACATGCAGGTACCTTTCAGCAGGACACTTTTATTGTTTTGGTGACTAAGGGTTTCCCCATCAGCAAGAAAAGATTCTTCGGGGTAAGGTGTTAGTGAGATATTTATGTGTCGGCAAGAGAATTCTATCAAGATGAGTCATAGTGAACTCATATATGTCTCACTGACTAGCGCGTGGAATGACCAAGCACTTCGGCCAAACAAGGGGTATTCAGAATGAGGTCTCAGCGAGTACCTCCAGTCTCACTGACATGCACTGGGGAATCCTATCAAAGGTTGTCGGGGTAAGGTTATATAGTCTTGCCGACCCATTTTGTCATGCTGAAATTTGGTTGCATCTTTGTGAGAATGATATTGTCACAATGACCCATATGTCACACTGATGAGGATATGCATATCGATACGACTAAAGTGCATCGGAGTAAGGTCTTATTGAAGGTGTTTGGTCTTGCTAAACAGCAGAGGGATTATATAAAGAACTGTCAGGAGGAAGTCATGTAGTCCTATTGACCTATAGGTCATGTTGATGAGATGTTTCCAAAAGAATCTTGCTGAATAAAACATAGTGGAATAACAAGTTCAGTAAGACAATTTGCATCGGTATGAGTCTTTTCAAGGATTCATAGTCTTGCCGATGAAATTTATTTCATCGGTAAGATCAATTTCATTAGTGAGAAACTTGATGGTCACTCCGAGATGTGGTTTCATTGGCAAAAAGTTGGTTACATTTCAGTGACCAAAAAATTACCACAGGGTGCATTTCGGTACGATGCAATGTGATCTATGGCATGTCTCCCTGACAATAGAATGTTATAGAAAAACACAAAGGATGCAGGATGACTGTCAGTGAGACATTGGCCTTCGGTGTGACTATGGGATGTCTCAAAAAATGTCTTAGAGATTGTTATTTGATATTCGAAGACAGTTGTCCACTGAATTGGAATGTGAAGCGATGTGTCTTTTCAAATGCAAATGTATAAATGTTCATTTACGATTGTAAATGAAGGGATAATTGGATTAGATAGTAGGTAGATAGAAATGGATCTAGTAGAATAAAATTCTCAGAACAAAGACTATGATGTATGATTTCAAATGGAGATATCAATGAAAATCAATTAATGCGGCTGCTTATTTCTAGTGTCAATTGTCTGTTGTGCTTACCGAAAGTATTACTAAGTTGTCTCCAAGATTGATGCTTTCTAGTTGTTTAAATTGGTATAACAAGTTTATATTCAATTTATTAGTGCACATTTGTTGTATCTGTGTGGTTAATTAATTGGTTCTTTCAAGGAGAGATTAAATCCTTTTGGTTGATCATAGTAATAAGGGAAATTCATTTGGATTATTAAGAAGATCTTAGCAATCATAGTCTTGCATGTTTATACAAGTTATAAACAAAACATATGCCAACAATTTGAGTTCTTTCTAGAAATAGGTTGCCCATTTCTATTTCATTTGACTCTGCATACCCAATAAGGCACTAGTCTCTACATTTCACCATTTAGATTCATTCATTTTCTTTACATCTGTTAACTGAAAATATTAGGTTTTAGTTTTATTATTGTATACAATTTATACCAAATTAAGTTTTATTTGTCCATTTCCATCTGCCATCATGGACAAATCACTACAAGAGAGAAGATCAAAATTCAAGTCTGCCCAATTCATATAGGTACACCCACCTAGGTTAAGCAGCACCTGAAGAGTAGAAAGATTAAAATATTTGGCTTTGTTTGTTACCCTAAAATGTACCAAGAGATTGGCAACCTCTTGAGGTATTCTTACCTACATTTTTGAGAGCTAACAAATTGGTGACTCTGCTGGGTATTAACTCAGAATCTGTGCCTTAATTATAGAGTCAGAAACTTTAAATAGACTCTGTCGGGAATAACAAGTAACTTTTATTTTTATTTTTCTCACTTTCAAGAAAGTGAGTGGCGACTGTAATAAAAAAAATTGCAACCTAAATGGAAGAAGATCTCAATATAGGGGAGGTCATACTGGAGCCCGTGTTGGCAGCAGTAAGTGGACACACAAAGATGATAGGGTTGATAAGGGTAAAAGGATAAGTGAGGACATGTGCATGACAAACAAAGACAAATCATCAATACCACATTGTGAAACATATGACCATTTTGATACATGGAGAGATAATTCAAGTGCAAAACCTTGTACCCTAAAAGATCAAAGAAATCCTTTTTACGATCCTCAGAAATAGGAGGAGTGGCATGATAAATTTGAAGATGAACGACTCAAAATTTACCATGAATATGACCAAAAAATGGAAGGTAATCAGAATGGACCCACTGATCATGATACTCCTCAAGAAGATTATGAATCTTTAACTTATGAACAAGTAAAAGAATTGTTTGAATCTCAAAGAAAGGAAAGAGAAGAACATGAGAAAGCCTAGATGATACACGCAATGAGAGAATTTAAATTGTAGAAAGCTCAAAACATTACTCAGGTAGTTGGTTGCTCCCAAAAGTATGTACCACCTCATAAGCAAGGTAATCATGGTGTAGGGCCTTCTGATCCACTAGGGGTCCCTCACCATCAAGTAGGGAATCAATACAGACAACCAAATCACCCACCTCATATTCCCACACAATATACAAATATACAACCACCTCATGGTCAACATCATGTGCCACATCATAACACACAATACAATAACCTGATGTACCAATATCAATACCCACCTAACTCTCCCCCTCATTAGTATACAACAATGATCAGACAATTTGATTTGGAAGGGTTTCAATTATACCCTTATCCTATGGATGACAGTTTGAGAAATTTGGTGCCTAAGTTTACAGGGAGTAATGCAATTACTGTTGAGGATCATTTTAGGAGTTTCAATGCATTCATTCAAGATTTGGATGTACCTTATGAAGATTTACATATGAGGCTATTCATGATGTCGCTTATTAAAGAAGCTAGAGATTGGTTCAATAGCCTAACAACAGCCTCTATTGATTCTCTCCAAATATTTTAGGACCGATTCCTTGAGCAATATGGGAATCTAAGTGCACCAGATGCTACTCTTCAAGAATTGATGCAAAGTCAGAAAAGTCAGAATGATTCAATTTTTTATTTCAACATGAAATTCAATAAACTACAGACTAGAATACCTCATAGATCAAAGTTGCGAGACTTTGTAGCATTGAGTGTTTACCTAAATGCCTTCAATCCTAAAATAGGATATGAACTAAGAAATAGGTTCCCAAGAGATTTGGCTGAAGCTCAAAAGATAGCATTAACAATTGAAAACAACAGGAAGGATACTGGGATAATCAATAAAAGAGACAACCCTAGGGATCCTCAACAAACCAATAATTATTAATACAAACAGGAGAACACATATAGAAATGAAAGGCCTAGGTTACATGACATGCCCTATAACACAAATTGGAAAGATGGGAAACCTATAATAGAAAGGCCTAGAAACAAAGAGACTCCTGATCCATTAAGGAAGAAGGGAACTTATATGGTGAGTAACAATTGTTTCTATGAAGTTTTTGATAAGCCACATTCACCAGATTATTGTGTCGTAGCCCAAAGAATTCAAGAAGAAGGAATGTTGATGGGAAATGGTGGAGAAGATCACACAATATATCTAACTCCAAATACTTTTCACCTTGTTGAGGAGAGGTACTCATCTTCGGAGGAAGATGGATATGAGTACAATGTTTCAAATCAGAGGTACAATGTCCACATGGTTGAACAACAGATTCTTTCTAACTCTGAGGATGATTATGTAGAACCACATTCTGATGAGACGCCTACTCAGGACAGCATGAGGAAACTCACTAAAGAGGAGATAGAGAGATTAACTATTGTTGTAGTTGAAGAAGTAAAATGTAAGTACTGGTTAAGAAACATGACAGTAAATGAGAAGGAAGGTGTCCCTAGGGGAATCTTTATGAAGGATCAAAAAGTTACACAAGAAGCTTCGAAGAAAACAAAAAACAAACAAAACAATAAAAGCGAACACAAGCCTGTCCAAAAGGAGGAAGTAAAGGAATTACATAAAGAAATACAAAAGATTGATCAACCAAGTAAAAAGGAAAAAGAAGAGAACAAAGGAGAAACATCAGAACAAAAGAAAATGATTAAGGCTGAGGGTTCTTCTTTTGACTTCACTCAAGCTTTATCTCAGGTAAAGATGTCTATTCCACTACTTGAGATGATGAAAATTAAGGAATATAGAGACAGTGTTGTTCAATTAATAACAAATGGAAATGAAAAATATATAAATTCTAAAAGTAAGATGGCTGCTAAAAATAAGCAAGAGAAAGTAAATATCCCAAAAGTGTGCATTAGTAATTTAGTGTTAAATCCTCCACCAGTTGATCCTTTTTTCACTACATTACTCATAAATAACAAACTGTTGAGGAATTGCATGATAGACTTTGGTACTGCTATGATTATTATGCCAGTAGGAGTGATGAAACAACTAGGCATGTGGGTAGATACATATGAACGGAAATGCTATGCAATGGATAACAAACCTTTTCTTGTGGTGGGTATAATGAAAGATGTTGAATTCAAGTTAGTTGATTATCCTCAGGTGGCTTATAACATTGATATAACAGTAATTGACACCCCTCCTCAATTTGGGATGCTTTTGTCAAGACAGTGGACAACAGCGGTTGGTTGAAATGTCCAGTTTGATCTCTCTTATGCAACAATTCTAGTTAGTGGTCAGGAAGTGAAGTTATACAGGGAGACAAGGATGAACCGGTTGTTGACTGTGTACCACAAGATCAAATCAATTGTTTTTGTGATGTCAGTTTTGGGAGTTTTAAGATAGAACCAGCCCAACCAAAATTAACCAATAGTGATCCAATTGAAAAGCATGTGGCACAAAATTGCAATGAAGTTTGGAAAATGTATTTTGATGGAGCATGCAACCAAGAAGGTAATGGAGATGGGATTGTGTTTGTTTCGCCTAAAGGTATTACATTTAAGTATTCATTCCTGTTAACATTTGAATGTACAAACAATGTGGCAGAATATGAAGCTTTAATAACAGGTTTGAATATATCTGTGAAACATAAAATAAAGTTTCTAACTATTCTAGGGGATTTTGAGTTGGTTGTTTCACAAGTTAGATCCAAATATGCAGCAAAACATAAAAGATTGAAACAATACATGAATTTTTTATGGGATATAATTGAGTTGTTTGATGCATTCTCAATTGAGTGGATTGAGAGGTCAAAGAACATAATGTCTGATTTTTTAGCAAATGTGGCACTAAAAAGAGATGACATTACATTGGCTGGAATATCACAAATTGAGTTCAAGACAAGACCTGTAGTCCCTAATAACATATATAGTTCGCAGTTTTTTAATGATGATACTGACATTTTGAAATTTCTCCATTATATAGATCAATATGAATCCTAGGAGATTGATTTCAATGCTTTTGTTGAAGAAGTGGATGGGAAGCAAATAGTATTTGGGAAGGAGATCTTATAGCTTAAAACAAATAATCTTCCTAAGGGCTTAGTGGCATTAGAGAGGGTGTATGACAGAAATGATTGATCCCTCATAAAACAAGCACCAGTAAATAGGGAGGATATTGAAGAGATTAACTTGGGGACTGAGATGACACTAAGAAATGTGTACATAGGGAAAAAGATAAGCCCTACAATTAGAAGAATGCTGATAGAGTTGCTGAGAAAATATAAACATGTGTTTGCTTGGTCTTATGAAGATCTAAAAGCATATAGGGAAGATTTGTTTCAACATGAAATACCATTGAATCTAGATGCTAGGCCATTCAGACAAAAGCAAAGACCCATAAATCCAACATTGGAGCCTAAAATGCAAGAAGAATTGGAAAATCTCATAGATGGGGGAATCATTAAACCAATCAGACATTCAACATGGGTCTCAAACTTGGTCCTTGTGAGAAAGAAAAATGGAGATATTAGGCTATGTGTAGATTTTAGAAATTTAAACATAGCATCCCTCAAAGATAATTATCCTCTACCCAATATGGAGGCTATATTGCATAAGGTAACATGGTGTGAACTATTGTCTATGATGGATGGGTTTTCAGGATATAACCAAGTCAAGTTCAAGGAATATGAGCAATATAAGAGGGCATTTACAACTCCTTGGGGGACGTATGTTTACATGAGAATGCCATTTGGTCTTACAAATGCAGGAGCAACTTTCCAAAGAGCTATGAATGTGGCATTTGCAGATTTGATCAATGTTATCATGGTGGTGTATCAGGGTGACCTAACTACTTATTCAAAGAAGGATGAATATCATGTTCAATAGCTGGAGAAGGTATTTATTAAAGCCTTAGAGTATGGTATCAGCTTGAACCCTAAGAAGTTTCATTTTGCAGTCACAGAAGGTAAGCTCTTGGGACATATTATTTCAAAAGAAGGGATTAAGATAGATCTTGAGAGTTGAGGCCATTGATAAAGTTCCTATCCCTAAAACTATTAAGGCTATATAGTCATTCTTTGGACAAATTAATTTTGTTAGGAGATTTGTTTCTAACTTTGTTGAGATCATTAAACCCATATCAAAGATGTGGAAGAAAGGACAAAAGTTAGAGTGGACCATAGAAGCCTTGGAAGCTTTTGTATCCATAAAAAGGGCCATCAAGGAGGCTCGTGTCTTTAAGTCTTCGGATTTTGCAAAACCTTTTCAGATATTTTCATTCACTTCAACACACACTATTGTTGTTGTTATGTTGCAGAAGAATGAGGATGGTTATGAATAGCATGTGTCTTTCTTTAGTAAGTCATTACAGGGTTTTGAATTAAAGTATGATATAATGGAAACACGAGAAATTGCAGTAGTAAAAGCTATAAAAGCTTTCAGACCATATCTTGTTGGAGCAAAGGTGGTTGCTTATGTTCCTCATGCAGCTGTCAAGGATATTCTGACACAATCTAAAGTGACAAGAAAAAGATGCAGATGGATTAACAAAATCCAAGAGTTTGACATTGAGATACAAATTACTAAATTGGTAAAAGGTCAGGGCTTGGCTAGGTTGATGGCAGAAGCAAATATTGAACCAAACCAAATTTGAAATGTAGAAGAAGAGACTGCAATTGCAAGCATTGAGCATACTCCATGGTATGCAGATAACATGCATTACCTTAAATACATGAAGTGTCTAAAGGGATTGGGTGACATCCAGAAAACAACTCTAAAGTTGTAGGCATCTAAGTATGTTTTCATGGATGTAGATCTATTTTGGAAGAATAGGGATGGTATACTATTCTTATGTTTGGATGAATCACAAGCCAGGCATGTCTTAAGTGAAATGAATGAAGGGGTTTGTGGAGGACATTACTCAGCAAAGACAACAGTGCATAAAATTCTCAAGGCAGATTATTACTGGCCAAAGATTTTTAATGATTCTTTTACATATGTAAGAAAATGTGAGGCATGCCATAAATTCTCTAGAAAACTAAAGTATTAGGGAGCTTTGCCACTTAGACCCTTGTAGGTTGATGCCTCTTTTCATCAATGGGGAATTGATTTCATTGGAGAGGTACAAGAAAAATCAAGTGGTAGACATAGATGGATACTGGTGGCCACTGATTATTTTACCAAATGGGTTGAAGAAATCCCAACTAAACAGGCTACAAGTAGAGTTGTGACAAATTTTCTAATGGACAACATCATTACTAGATTTGGTACACCAATAAGATTGATCACTGATAATGGGATGTGTTTCAGATCAGATGAATTTAGAAACTTCTATAGCGCATATGACATTACCATTTCTTATGCAGCCCCTTACCATCCACAAGCTAATGGTCAAGCAGAGTCTAGCAATAAGAGTCTTTTGAAGATTATAAGGAGGATGTTAGGTCAAAACAAGAAAGCCTGGGATTTAAAATTAAAACTGGTTGTTTGGGCTTATAGGATTACAGTAAAATGGGCAATTGGAAAATCTCCATTTGAATTGGTGTATGAGACACAAACCAGGATGCCTTTGTAGAATTTGTTACCAGTCTATAGGTTTGTCCTTCAAGAAGATTTGGATATTCCATAACCTATGGAGGAAAGAATGGAGCAACTAGCTAAACTTGATGAAATAAGGAGAGTTTCCCAAAACCTAAACTTGAAGTTACAGACACAGATGAAGTATCTATTTGATAAAAAGGCAAAGGATAGAAAATTTGGAGAAAGTGATTTGATATTGATCTGGAACGCAAGGTTCCAGGAGAAGGGCAAGCATGGGAAGTTTGAAGCCTTGTGGCTAGGACCTTTTGTGGTTATTGGAAAGAGAGGTGAAGATTCATACTATCTACAAAATATGGCTTGTGAAGATCAGGAATTGCATGTACATGGGAAATTTCTAAAGCATTTTTTCTCTTAAACAATACAGAGGATTAAGCATTGCTAGTGCATGGACAATCCTTGACAATCCTCTCAAAATTCTATTTTCCATGCACAGTAGTTTAGGAAATAAAAGAAAAAGTACTTGCCAGTACATGGACAATCCTGATTTTCCTTCTTTCAAAATAAATTTTTCCATGTACAGTAGTGTAGGGTCACATTCATTTCCATTCATTCCATCTTGCTCACATCATCCATCACCTTGAGTTTGGCCTACTCACCCAGAAATCTGGATCCTTGCAATGATTTTACAACCATTCATCCCCAGATGGAGCCACTGTTAGAACTGCAAAATTTTGATAATTTCAAAAGTTATTTCATACCTCTGAGTTTCCAATCGAGTCCTCACCATATGCTCAAGGCCTCTCTTCATAACATTTTGCTCACATTTTTCCTTGTTGTCCCATAAACTCCATCTACATATAAGTATTTCACATAATAGTCCATATCAGCATGAGATTATCATTGTCCCCTTGACCCATAATTATTTTTTGTTAATGTGTCTGCTATTGCCTATCAGCAAAACCTCAGGGGTGTCACAACGATTGGAATTCACATGCATGTACCTTTCAGTAGGACACTTTTATTGTTTCGGTGACTAAGGGTTTCCCCATCGGCAAGAAAAGATTCTTCGGGGTAAGGTCTTAGTGAGATCTTTATGTCTCAATGACTGGCGGTAGAAGGATACACATATCAAGAAGAGAATTCTAATGGGATGAGTCATAGCGAACTCATATATGTCTCACCGACCAGCGTGTGGAACGACCAAGCACTTTGACCAAACAAGGGGTATTTTGAATGAGGTCTCGGCAAGGACCTTCGGTCTCACCGACATGTGCAATGGAATCCTATCAAAGGTTTTCCATGTAAGGTTATACAGTCTTGTTGACCCGTTTTGTCATGCCGACATTTTGTTGCATCGGTGTGAGAATGATATTGTCATAGCGACCCATATGTCACACTGATGAGGATATGCATATCGGTAAGACTAAAGTGCATCAAAGTAAGGTCTTATCGAAGGTGTTTGGTCTTTCCGAACAACGGAGGGATTATATCAAAGAACTGTCAAGACAAAGTCATGTAGTCCTACCGACCTATAAGTCACGCCAATGAGATTTTTTAGGAAGAATCTTGCCAAACAGAACATAGTGGAATAACAAGTTTGGCAAGACAATTTACATCAGTATGAGTCTTTTCGAAGATTCATAGTCTTGCCGACGAAATTTATTTCATTGGTAAGATCAATTTCATTAGTGAGAAACTTGATGGTCATGCCAAGATGTGGTTTCATTGGTGAAAATGTGGTTACGTTTCAACGACCAAAAAATTACCATAGGGTTCATCTCAGTAAGACACAGTGTGATCTATGGGATGTCTCCCTGACAACAGAATGTTATAGTGAAACACGAAGGATGCAGGATGACTGTCAGCCAAACATTGGCCTTCGGTGTGACTACGGGATGTCTTGGTGAATGTCTTAGAGATTGTTAATTGAAATTCAAATACAGTTGCCCGTCGACATGGAATGCGAAGCGATGTGTCTTTTCAGATGCAAATATATAAATGTTCATTTACGATTGTAAATGAAGGGCTAATTGGATTAGATAGTAGGTAGATTAGAAATGGATCCAGTAGAATAAAATTCTCAGAACAAAGATTATGATGTATGATTTCAAAATGGAGATATCAATGAAAATTAGTTGATGTAGCTACTTATTTCTGGTGTCAATTGTCTGTTGTGCTTATCGAAAGTATTACTAGGTTGTCTCCAAGATTGATGCTTTCTAGTTGTTTAAATTGGTATAACAAGTTTATACTCAATTTATCAGTGCATATTTTTTGTATCTATGTGGTTAATTAATTGGTTCTTTCAAGGATAGATTAAATCATTTTGGTTGATCATAGTAATTAGGGAAATTCATCTAGATTATTAAGAAGAGCTTAGCAATCATAGTCTTTCATGTTTATACAAGTTATAAACAAAACATATGCCAACAATTTGAGTGCTTTCCAGAAAGAGGTTTCCCATTTCTATTTCATTGGACTCCACATACCCAATAAGGCACTAGTCTCTGCATTTCACCATTTAGATTCATTCATTTTCTTTACATCTGTTAACTAAACATATTAGGTTTTAGTTTTATTATTGTATACAATTTATACCAAATTTATTTTTATTTCTCCATTTCCATTTGCCATCATGGACAAATCACTACAAGAGAGAAGATCAGAAGTCAAGTCTGCCCAATTCATATAGGTACACCCACCTAGGTTAAGCAACACCTAAAGAGTAGAAAGCTTAAAATATTTGGCTTTGTTTGTTACCCTAAAACGTACCAAGAGATTGGCAACCTCTTGAGGTATTCTTACCTGCATTTTTGAGAGCTAACAAGAGGTGTCATTTTTTATTCAAGAGGATTGTTTTATGTTGCTTCATAAGTGAAGATAGATTGAAGTAGCCGATATTTGGAGATTGGTGGTGTTTGGAAACTAGGCAAAGAGGTGATTTTTTTTATGAAGCCCAAATTATTTGCTAATCAGGCATGATTTAATCTATAAATAGGGAGGCATGTTTTTTATTTTTTGAAGCCCAAAATCACTTTCTAGAGAGGCTGAGATTTGCATTTTTGAGACAAGGCATTCACGCATTGGAGGTTACAGGTGTAATTTTTAAGGGTTTCCTTCTTTCTCGATAGAAATAAATTCATTTTTTAAAACTTGGTTGTGAACATTATCCCATATTGGTTTGGTGAGAAAACTATCAAATTTATTCTTTTTATACCCTGAAACCCTCACTGCTACATGAGTTAAGGCTTGCAGAGGTATTGCTATCTCTTGCTAGATCATGGAGAGGCTTATTCCTACATGGGAAGGTTTTTCCTTGTGTGGAGAGGTTGGTGGTGGATTGTGGTGATTTTGTAGCATGGTGTGAAAGAGGTAATCCTTTTCTTAATTTTTCCATCAATTGCAAGTGTTGTAGCCAAACGTTTTTCCATCTAAAACTAGTTTCTTGATTCAATCCAGTGTTTTTTTGGCAAAGTTTTTTTTTTGGGAGATCATATGTTGTTGGTTTTAACAATTTTGGGGGGGTATAAGTAGCGTATTGGTCTCTTCGTATTCATTTTCACATCACATCAGAACTAAATATTGAACCACTCACTTTGTACAACTATCACACATGGAAGCTTAATATGACACAATTGTTGTAATCTTGGGGTCTTTGGAAAATTTTGGATGTCGAACACTCTGAGTTCACTAGGAATTTGAGAATTTTTTCTCCCCCAAAAAAAATTATGAGGTGGAGGACTCATAGGCATCCATATTTCTAATAATTTTTTGTTTCATATTGTGGAGCACACAATAGCTAGAGAGGTGTGGTATAAGCTTGTTGAGGTGTATGGAAAGGTTGATCATTTCAAGATCTTGTAGCTTGAAGCCAATCTTAGTTTTCTCTCTAAATTCCTTTCCCACTATTTAGTACTTGCTTGCATAGTTCAAGTTGATTATGTCACAGTTGAAAGGATGTGGTCATGACAAGATAGGTAAAGCATGTATCTTCTTGATCATGTCTAAGCTATGTGGTGCATTTCAAGTATTTGATTCCACCTTCTATTCTACCATGGATTCTATGGGAGATTCTTATCAAATGCCTTATTTTGAGGTATTTTGTGATTAATTGGCTCAGGAGAAAGCCAAGTTGATCTAGATGGATGATCTTTGAAGGGAAAGGGTAAGAATACGAATCCTAAGATAGATTCTCCTTGAGGTGGTGAGCATCCCTCCAAGCCTAAGGGGAATAATGATCAGAAGACTATGCCTCCTCCTTCTTCTAACATAGGAGAATCATATTCCATGTCTAAGAAGAAGAAGGAAAATTGTTCCTTTTGTGGAAATTTAGGGCATAATGATGCACATTGTTTTGTGAGGCTCCTAAAATTGGTGGAAGTTATGAAGAAGCACAACATTGCCATATTAAAGTCTTCTTCCTTGGGAAAAGGCCAAGCCCTTGTAGAAAGAGGTTTTTCCTCTACCCATGACAGTTGGATTCTTGATTCTAGTGCCTCACATAACATGACTAATGGGTATGTGCAGGATCATCATGGAAAAAATAGGCTCTTAAGTGGCAAAAAACTCAGAAAAATCAGTGTTAGGAAACTTGAAGTAAAAATTTGAATAAGTTATCTATATTATTTCAAAAATATGTAAGAAAAGAATCTATAGAAAATTGAATGCAGTTTCTAAACTACTAGGTTTATTTAAAAATAAATAAAGTCTATTTGGTGAAAATTTGAAATTTCAATGCAGTAGTACTTAAATTTTAGGGAAAAAATAAGTAGGTGTCTATTTGACCACCCTAACCATAATAAAATGATAATACTTTTTTATAATATTTTATATATAAGTAGATTACTCATGTTCGGATGTGATGCATATTTTTTTGTAGTTTTTTTTCCAATTAAATAATTAATTATGAATTTTTTATTACAACTTTTAAAAAATATAAAAAATCGTATGTCTGACCACCTTAACTTGGTCAAAACTTCATGAAATTTAATTTTTCTTTTTTTAATCCTATAATATGTGAAGCATATAATGTGACACATGTTTCAAATTCAAAAAATGTTATGCCATTTGAAAGTTATAGATGTTTTTCATTCAGCATATCGATTAGGACTTTAGTCCTAATTCTAATAGAAAATGAATAATAATTATTTATTAAATTCAAATTAAAGCATAATTTATATTGGTGGAAAGCTGAGAATCTCCTCTAGAAACCATTTTTGTTTCATCAATTTTGGGTAAAAAAAAAGTCATTAGCCACATACCTTACAAATACCCATAATGTTGCCACTTTTTGGCCCATGATGATCTTGCACATACCCTTATGATGTGGATCTTCTTGATTCTATCTCCAATATTCATACTACTCACATTGCAGTTGGAGACTCTTCTCAGATTCTTGTTCTAGGGATAGGTCTAGTTCAAATGCAAGATGGTTTCATTGATGATGTTCTTCTTGTTCCTATTATTTCATAGAATTTGCTCTCCATTTATTACATTTGTCAGCATGGAGATGGAAGGCTAGTTGAGCTCTCTCCTAGTGATCTGACTATTGAAGAGTTGAAAAATCTTGAGAAGGTTTTTACAACTGGAGTAGTTATCATAGAGCCTGTTTGTATAAGTTCGATGGATTTGAGCCTTCATCAGGATCATCCTTTATTTCTGATGCATATTATGTGAGTAAGTTATGGAATGAGTGATGAGGTGTAAATAACCTCATACTTATAAGCTAAAAACCCTTTGTTGTTCTTACCAATCACTTTAGCCCTACCAATTATTTATTTTTTAGGTTTAATAATTGCTTACTTTTTGTAAAATTATGTATAGATCTTTATTTACCACGTCAATTGAAATTAGTTGAATGAAATTGATATAATGGTATATCTTTAAGTAATTTTATAGGACATTATGCACAACCAAGTGGAAATTAAGCGGACTTCAAGCAGTTGAAGATAGAGCATCAGAAGTCTAGGCACATGAAATTCACATATGCATAGTGGAACAAGTCATTTTAATGCTTTTTTTAAAATTTATGTTTAAAAAATTTATAGCTCTACTATGAGCCTTTAATATGGTTGATGTTATGGAAATCACTCAGTTGGTTAGTTGAAATTTTGTTAAAAGACTTTTCAATGGTGATCTTACACCATCTAAAATTTATGATTTTGTTAGCAGTATAGTATATATATGTAATTTACAGAAACAATGCATATGTGATATTGTTATGATGTTATGATATGCTTTGAACATTATTCAACTATGTATTATGTTTTAAACTTCTATGATATGAATACATAAATATTGCCAATCTTATTCTGAGTCAATAATTCTGAGTAATGGGAGTACCATGAATGGATTCATTTTGAAGATGCAAAAGTACATGTGATTTTATCTAAGCATACAAACACCCAAGAGCTAGCCACTCGAGGCATCTAGCAGAGTAGATAAGTATCTCTCTTTTTAGTACTGTTACTTTCATGTTGTACATGTTGAATTTGGATGAATGTTATTTCTATGTCAAGCTCTATAAAATGTTCCTGTAGGTCATAGTTTTGAGTTTTTAATCTTGAATTTGGTTCATTTGAAATTTCTAGAGCATCCACTCCTATTGTTAGTTACAAATTTTGAAGTTTACTTTCTATCATCAGCTAGTCACTAGCTGTTAGTTTTTTTTCATTTAAATTTTATATTTTTACTGCAAGCGATTCTTCTTAGGTAATTTATATGCTTTCAAGTTTAACAATCTCATGGTTTCTAGTTTAAACAACTTCATTCTTTCTACTTAAATTTATGTTTACAACCAGAATTCAAAAAATTTAAGAGAGATAGCCAAGATGTCCCCTATTGCATACAACCTTTAAACACTACCCAGTCAATATAATTGATACATTTTGAACAAAAGTGATAGGACCTTATGTTGGTATATCACTTTTTGGCCTCATTGTCGAGGACCCTTTTTTTTAGTGTTAGTAGGATATTTCTTGAATACCTCTTTTAGAAAAAATATAGTTTCCAGGCTTCTTTTTCTACATGGTCAAGAAATGAGTTATGCATGGAAGATTCATACCAACGACCCCCCCCCACAAAAAAAAAAAATGTTCCAACCATAAGAAGGAAGTTTAAGTCTCAGTTGAAGAATTAATTGAAGAATTGATCTAGTAGGATGAACTTGAGACCTCCCAATATAATCGAGAGCCTCGTCCATTAGAGAAATTATTTGTTGAATAAAGCATTCCTTTGCACATCCCAAAACCTTAACCATTTGAGTAAACCTTTGTAGAGGAACACATTCCTTTTGACATCATTGGTGATAATCATAGAAATGGCACTAACACTAACCCAAGAGTGGGAATGTGAAAATTTACCTATGAAAAAAATTTCACCATCCATCTCACCAACCTTTAGAGGTTTATCCTCCAAAGACCCTAACCAGTTCCTTTTTGAGTTTAAAGTCTTGTTTCAAACCTATGACTACAAAAATGACAACCAAAATTTGAAGCTCTTTCCCTCCACTCTGAAGGACATTGCAATGTGTTGGTTCTTGGGATTAGATTCAGGGTCAATATCCACCTACGATGATATGGATTCTACCTTTTTGGACAAATACCAAAGTTACTATAGAGACAATTATAGGAAAGAGGAGTTATTTAAATTGAGACAAAATGAAGATGAGAGCATAGAATATTACCTAGATAGGTTCATCTTCTTATCTAAATGGTGTGGTGAAGAAGCCATAAGTCTTGAAATTATAAAGACCATATTTCTCAAGGGACTTGATGAAGATTCTAGGAGAAGTCTATATTTAATGAGAAAAGGAGATGTGTCCGAGCTTCGACTCTATGATATCATTACGTTATGTCAAAAATTCTCCTGTACTGGAGGAGGTAGTCATAAGTCTACTTTTTTTAAAGGTTCCAATGAAATAGGTAAACTGTGTGAGGAGATAGAAAATCTCAAACATTACATTCTTATACAATTAAACACCATGCTAGATGGAATATAGGCCAAAACATGTAATTCTAAGACCTTATCCATCTATTGTCCTAAGTGTCAAAAAAGACATCTATTAAGAGAATGTCCTTTAGAAAAAATTGATGTTTGCCAATTTTGTGAGAAGAGGCATGCCATTGATCAATGTGAGATCCTAAATGCAATCGAGAATTCCAAGAAAATAACATCTCATTCTAAGGAGGAGGTCAATTTTTTGAATCAAAGACTTGGAGGGAATTTCTCTTATGGCTAGAATTCAAATCCCTTCTAGCGACCCCCAAACAATTACAATAATAATCAATGGTTGAAACCTTGGCCTCAAGCACCACCTAATTGGGGAGGTTACCCTTGGGAACCACCTGAATGGGTAAACCCATCCTAGGGAAACCCCAATGAACAAACAAGACTCAACAACAATGGTATCCTTAAAATCTTACTCCTTAATGAAATCAACCTCAAAATTAGTTTTACACTAGACCAAGGAGGATGCCTAATCTATAGTAGAACCTTTTACCAGCCCCTTAGAACCCTCAAAAAAATGAGTAGGTCAACCAACCACAACTTCTAGCACAACCTATTCCTAATCCAAAGAATAATTGTCCAAATACCCCATTGTATTCAACAGAATAGGAAAACATGACTAGACTTATGTTATCCATTGTGGTAAATTGAAGTTAAGGTCATGAAAAATAGTCCAACAACCTACTATAGTTGAGATCCTAGATGAGTTGAATAAAAAATCTGCTAAAACTACTAAGATATCTTCCACACCTTTAGAGAAAAACCCAATGAGTAATCAAGACAAGACCCTTCCACAATCCTAATCTAAAACTTCTAAGTTACCTCAAGAGGAGGGTGGTCAGTGTCCAATGGATATTTTAAAGGAGTCCACCTTGAAAGAGAAAATTCAAGCACCTTGTCTTGAGCATCACAAAACAACCGTCTTGAATAACTCTCTGAAAATGACCTTATCCACTGAAACCATGGTAATACAATAAATTAAGAAACTTCAAATCAAGTTTCCTTTGTTACAAGCGATTAAAGAGATCCCTAAACTAAACCAAATCATTAGAACGTTATGCATCAAAACACCAAGAAGGAAACTAAAATGGATTAATACTATTCACACAAATGGATATCTAGTTGACTTTTTAGCTAGAAAAACTATAGCTCTGAAATATGATGAACCAAGCAGTCCACTTATAATAGTGACAATCAATGACGTACCAATACCTAATGCACTTGTGGACCTAGGAGCAACCATTAATTTAATGATGTTCAATGTTATGGAAAAACTGGGACTCACTAATTTACGTCCCACAACTATAGTGTTTCAAATGGAAAATCAATCCATCACTATTGCCAAAGGGGTCATATAAAATGTTCTTGTTGAGGTTGATGGCTAGGAATATCTAGTAGAATTATAAATAATCTAGTCACTCACACAAAAGGAAAAATATCTAGTAATCCTAGGAAGATCGTGGCTAGCTATAGTTGCAACCAAGATTGATTGTAGAGAGGGAGGAATGACCATTTCACATGGTCCCAATAGAAAACATTTACTCCTTTATCCACCCACTAAACCTGCTGAACATAACAAATTTTGGGTTAATGAACTAGATGGTCCCAATGAACAAGAGAATATAGCCTCACTTGCTATGGTAGTCATTGAAAAACATGGTGAAGAATTGGCAGATGATCTAGAAAATAATATGGAAGATCTTACTATAGATTCAAGTAATGAAGAAATGTTAGACATAGAAGAGATTCTAGGGAAACCAATCAATGTTGATCACACTAAATTTGATTACACTAGCTTCATGGGGTTACCTTGTCCCATAGCTAATATCATTCCAAAAATGGATCACTTCTTTGAAGATATTGCCAGACTCCATAAAACCATACCACATACATATCCTCTCAACACTTTGACTAGATAAGTTTATACTGTCACCTCCAACCATCCAAGGGTCAAAATCATCATGTTACTACTAGGAAAAACATTGAATATCAATAGCTGGTTGATAGAGCCAGAAGAGAACAAAATGTTTGATGTGTTGGTGAATAGATCTAAAGCTTTTGTTTAGGATTATATAGACATGAGAGGATTACACCTAAGTTTTTGTACCCATCACATATATATCAAGGATGTTAGACCTATTCATCAACCACAATGAAGACTCAACCCTTCCTTGAAATATATTGTTAAAATTAAAATTGAGAAAATCCTGCAAGTGGGAATCATCTATAGGTAAGTGCAAGAAGACGAGTCCATGAAACGTGGAAGTTTTTGCCTTAGGAAAAAAATTAATTCGGCTTGCAAAAAATGGGATCCCGCTTAGCTTCGAGATCCCGAGCCTAAATTTAAAAAATGGGATCCTGTTCTTCAAAACGGGATCCCGTTTTCAGAAATTTCCTTTTGGAAAATTTTCAAAGCGGGATCCGTTTTGAAAATTTTCAAAACAAAATTTCCAAAAATGGAAAGTTTTCAAAACAGGATCCCATTTTGAAAACTTTTCGAAAATAGAAATTTCCATTTTTGGACCGTTTTACAAAACGGGATCTCGTTTCATAGAACCATAAAAACTGGCTTTTTAATGAAACGAGATCCCATTTTTTTATGAAATGGGATCTCGTTCTAAAACGGGATCCCATTTTTTAAATTATGAATTTTTGGGCGAGTTTTTGGCTTTTTTTTTGGTTTGGGAAATGGCTTGGGGACCCGAACCTAAGCTTTGGACCTGGTTTGACCTGCAACTTGAAGGTCCTGTTAATGTCACAGGAAAATAATGACTTTGGACATATGTTTGAAGACCTATTTTGCAGAATTTTTTTACAAAATTAAAACCCATTATAGATGAGACAGTGCAGATTCCAAATATATAATTTTTTTTAATAATTTGAATACTTTTTCTATTTTTCAATTAATTTCTAGTGAAACTAGTCCATAAACTTGAATTATCAAGTTTTTTTAGTATTTTAATAACTTTTGATCAACATAACATTTTGATGAGCGGATTGCACGAGAACAAACTTCAGACAATTCTTTTCAATTTAAAAAAAAAATTCAAAAAATGATAAGTTTAGGTCATCTTATGTGTGTCGTACACAATAATTGTTCAAAATGACAAATATACCTAATAAAAATTTAATAAAAAAAAATTCAATAAAAAATTACAAAAAATATCAAAAACAAGCTTCAGTGAGTCACAAATCTTTTCCCAAAAGGATTTTGAAAAATATGATAATTTAGGTCAAAATATGGATGTTGTACACGTTCATGGTATGGTATAAAAAGGTGACTTTTAAACAGTGGTTTTTGGAAACGCCTATTGAAACTCAATTTTTACAATATAGGTATTGAAATAAATTACATATTTGGAAACTAGACTCCGAGTACTACATTTTATGATTCGTGACTTTTTTGAAGATTCCATCTCTAAGTGCTTCAAATTTTAAGGTCAATGTGTCAAATTTTGAAAATCAGGGAAAACACTTCCACTTTTTGGCCAAAAAGTGGACTCAACTTCTTGCACACACCCCTATCCCATTTTTGACATCAAATGGGTTTTTACTCTGGTAGTGTTCCCCAAGAAAAATGGGAAGTGGAGAGTGTGCATTGACTATAGGGAACTCAACAAAGCTACCCATAGAGATTACTTCCCTCTACCATTTGTAGACCAAGTATCGGATAATTTGGTTGGGAGGAAGTATTTCTCATTCCTAGATGGATTTAATGGATATAACCAAATACAATTAGCCACTGAAGAGTACAAAAAAAATAGTTTTACTTGCCCTTGGGGAACATTCACATATCATGTCCATCCTTTTGGGCTATGCAACACTCAAACATTTCAAAGAGCTGTCATGGCAATATTCATTGAGCTAGTGAATGACTATGTGGAAGTCTACATGGATAACTACATTGTGTATGGGTAAAATTTTGATGAAGGCCTTCAAAATATGGATAAAGTATTGAAGCGATGTGAGGACCATCAAGTGTCCCCAAGTCACAAAAAAATCCTAATAAAGGTAGAACGAGGAATAGTGTTGGGACACCACATTTCAGCTGAAGGGATAAAAGTGGATCCTAAGAAAATTGAGGTTATACAAGAAATTTAGACTTTGAAAAAGAAAACTAACATTAGAAGTTTATTAGAACATGTTGGATACTACCAAAGATTCAAGATTGCAGCCCTTATGTTTTCCCTCCTCCAAAAGCATGTAGATTTTGTTTGGAAAACAAAATGTCAATCATCATTTGAGACCAATAAGGAGAAATTCATATCTACTCCTGTCCTATGTGGACCTAATTGGAGCCTTCCATTCCATATTTAAGTACATGCTTCCAATGATGCTATTGGAGCAGTTTTATTTCAGGAAGATGAGAATCGGGGAAAATATGTTATCTATTTCATTAGTAAGAATTTGACTCCCACTAAACAAAATTACACCACCATGGAGAAATATTTTTTAGCTGTGGTACATGTAATCAAGAAATTTCAACATTACGTCATAGGATACAAAGTGACTGTGTTCATAGACCATTCAACTATCAAGTACCTAATGAAAAAACCTATAGTAAACCAAAGGATAATCACGTGGTTATTGCTTCTACAAGAATTCAATGTGGCCATTATTGAAAAACCTGGGAAGTTCAATGTAGTTACAAATTTCTTATCCAAAATCAAACAAGACAATGGAGATTGTGCTCTCATGCAAGATGAGTTCCTAGATAAAAATCTATTTTCAATCTTCGTTAAAACTCCTTTATTCACTGATATTGACAACTACCTAGCCACTTTAGAGTTCCCACTAGATTTTATGTCAAAACAGATGAAGCACCTCATTCAAGAAAGTGCTCCATTCAAATGGATTGACAAAATGTTATTTTGATGTGGTCCTAATATGTTTTTATGATGATGTGCCAGGGTAGATGAAACATATAGCATCCTTAGAGCTTTGGACCATGATGACCCTTTTGGAGGCCATTATTCTACTAAGAGGACATCCTATAAGATTTTTGGTGCAGGATATTACTGGCCCTCTATGCTTAAAGATGTAAATAAATATGTTTGTCACTATTATAAATACCAAAGAGTAGGGAGACCCATTGCATCTAATGAAATGCTTCTACAATCGTAAGTAGTTCTTGAACCATTTGAAAAGTGGGGATTGGATTTTATTTGTCCTATAAACCCTCTTTCACAAGGGAAAGATTACATTTTAGAGTACATTTTGATCTCTACCAACTATCTAACTAAATGGGAAGAAGTTCAAGCTTTAAGAGTTGCTAGGGAAGAGAAAGTTGTTGAATTCCTATATAATAATATTCTTCTTAGATTTGGAGCCCCTAAAACAATTTTAACAGATCAAGGACCCCATTTTATGTCCAAAGTATTGTTAGCCTTTACTGATAATTTCTAAGTAAGCCATAAGAAGTTGGAGTCACAAAAA
Organism: Sequoia sempervirens; assembly: GCA_007258455.2. Taxonomy (NCBI): domain Eukaryota; kingdom Viridiplantae; phylum Streptophyta; class Pinopsida; order Cupressales; family Cupressaceae; genus Sequoia; species Sequoia sempervirens. Next base: position 397,747,485 of record VDFB02271358.1, on the reverse strand, counting down.
AAGTAACCCTTCTACTTTTCTTGGCTTGTTTCGGCCCTCCTTGTGAGTTAGGCTTAATGTTTCCTTGATTTAATGTTGCAATGTGGTTAAAACATTCACATTAGGTCTTGGGCCCTTGTGAACTAATGAATTTTAATGGTACCTTGCTAAGTTTTGTGAAGTGTTGTAACTCACTTTCACACTTTTCTAAGGTCTTATTAATTAATTACACCCAATAAACCTCTTTTTAAAATTAATATTCCTTATTTGAAGTGTTGTAAAGTGTTGTAACACTTTAAATTTTCTCTAGGCTTGTCATTAATAATTGATCTTTCTGATGCTTTAATTGGCCCTATATTTGCATCCATAAGCCTCATTTATTGCATATCTTTGTGGATAATCCTGACACCAATCATCAACCAATTGTAATTCAGGTGTTTTTGGCTTGTGTGACCCAAATTTAGTGATCTGGGACTCATTCACCACCTTGGGAGATTGGGTCCCACCTAGATTTTTAGGTCTTGAACTAGTTTTCACGCATTTCTAAGAAATTTTTGTTTTTGTCCCATACATTATGTCTAATGGGACTTAATTCGGAACCTTGGGAGAAGGAGTCTTGTGTGGCCCAAAATCAAATTTAATTCAAATTTCTAGCAGGATTTTAATCTCCTACATCTGATGTCAGGTTGTAGTGTTGTAATTTTGGGAATTCATGCAGAATTGAGTATAAATACAAGGTTCTTTCAATCATATTCACACCTAGCAATATACCTAGAATTCAAGAGATCATTAAATAATCACAAGAGAATTCAAGAGCATTCAAGGGAAAATTATCAAGCATTTTAGAGCATTCTTCACGCAAGAATCCTCATGTCAAAGATTTTATATATCATGTTTGTTATTGTGCTAAGAATTGTGATGTAGATTTTATGATTCAAGAAAGTGTTTCATTCAAGGTCAACATCAATCATGCAAGAGTCAAGAACCACATCCATTACAGCTATTTCAAGCTGATTTGCAGCCCCTTATTACTAGGGTTTGGTTTAGGTTGCATTCTTCCTAAGGAGCAAGATTGGAGAAAATTTGTAAATCATTCAAAGTCATCAAAGTTGTCATCAAGCCTTGGAGAACCTTGGAGAAGACCTACAAGTTGCAAATTAGAGATTTGGATCTAGAAACCAGTCGGGAACAATAGAGAAAATAGAGTTCAGAGTAGGACCAGCTTTTGAAGTTGTAGAAAATCCCAACTAGACTGATTCGCTACTTCTAGTGAATGAGTCCCAGTTCCAGTCAATTTTCAAGATTTTACAGATTTGGATACCCTTTTGGAAGATTTTTGTTCCTACTTAGTTTCCTAGAAATAGGAATGATTCACCTAGCTTGGCAAGTGAGTCCCAGTCAGTAGTAAAAGCATATTTTCCAATGTTCCATACATCCATTTTTCCTTCTCTGGATTTCAAGGTGCACACATTCTATTTTATATTCTTTTGTTACATTTAATTCATCTTTCTAGGTCATTTAGAGTTAGCTTACATTCAAATAGGGTTTTTCATTTCATCTTGAATTTCATTTTCTTTTCCAAGTTTAATCTTGGTGGTGAACTCATTATATCATATTTATTCCCTAGGACAACCCTATTGCAAGATTTCTTTCTCTTTTGCATTGAGATCTCTAGGGTTATCTTTGAGTGGAAAATTGAAAAGTGGGTGTGATAGCATATCATCATCATTACACCACCTTTTTATGAGGTTCCATTTTGGTGAACTTGACTTTAGAACATCATAATTCTGATTTGGAGTGCATCTTTATCCTAGATTTGGCTTGCATTAACATTGCATTAGGATTTGCATTGTTTAATTTCCATTATAGGGTTTCAAATATTACATTAGTGAAATCTCATTTAGCTTGCATTTTTGCACTTAAAAATTCATCCAAATTCTGCATTTGCATCTCAGAATATAGATTATAAAACATAAAAAGCATAAAATTTAATTGAAGTTTTCTAATTTTTTTGAAAGAAATCATCACTAGTACTTGAGCATTCACCACCCTGGGCAAATCAGTCACTCTACACATACTGCACTACATTTTCTAGCATTTACAATTCACTTTCTAAATTTATGTTTGCTGTTATTGTCTTTCTATTTTAGTTTCTATATTTTTTATTATAAGAATTTCATTCTTCTTAGCTTATATTGCAGTTGCATTCACATTGCATTTAGTAGCCCTTGTATGAGTACTTCATGTCCTATTGCTAATACTATAGTGAGACTATGTTCAAGACTCATGTCATCCTGTGATAGTGAAATTGTTGTGGATCTTGGGTTATCAAGCTCTTTCACTCCTAGTATTAACACTAGTACACTAGGTATGGACAATACCTTTAACAACTCTTTTCCTTCAAGTAGTATGCAAGTTGAAACAAGTAATGATAGTGTCGCACAAGAAAACATAATTCAAATTCATGAGGGCCTAGTAAACCTACAAAATCAAGTGTAGAATGACAACATTTCAACTACTGCCATCCCTACTATAGATAACATTCATCGCATGATTGAAAGTGAAGAAGGGCATGACCTTGTCAAAAAAATAGTTCAAATCTTTGGAAAACATCTCACTCCAACTACTAGTTGTCCTATTCATACAAATAATTTCACAAGCCAAGGAGGAACTCAAATTCCTCCTCCCACAAAAATTTCTTCAATACCTACCAATACCAACCCTCAAGTCAGAACAACAATGAAAAAAATTAGTAATGTGATTCCTTCCTTGGGTATTCCTCCTAGCATCCTTAGTTCCAATTTGACATCGAATGTTATATCTCCTACCACTTTACCACCAATAAGAATTCCATTCACTTGTCCTATGAAGACATACATCCCTTCACCTTTGTCACTTCCATCTCATAGCACAATTAATGACCCTATCATTAATCAAATTTTCCAAACCATTTCATCCATACAAAACAAATTTTCCACCATCAAACAAAATCAAAATGGTCCACCTACATATTATGTCAAAAGCAGTCCATTTCCCTTGGAGATATTGCAAACACCGATGCCACAAGGTGTAGAGGTGCCTAGATTTGAGAAATATGGAGGGAAGGGAGATCATTCTAACCATTTTAATTCTTATACTACCTTATGTAGTGACTTTGTCCTTGATGATAATTTTTTGGCTAAGATTTTTCCTAGATCATTGAAAGACACCGCCTTGGAATGGTTCTCCTTTGTTGGTGTAATTAAATGTCTTGTACCTTGTCCTAGGTCATAATTACACCTTAGTTAAGTTTACTTAGGGACCACATAGGAGGTTGTTGGAGATTTTCCACCTTTGGTGGAGTTGACATCTCATACCTCATCACTTCCACCTTTTGTGGACACATCATGTGATCATCTCTCCACCTTTTGTGGGTGATCCACCTTTTGTGGAGATTATCACATTATCTTTTTCCACTTTATATGGAGTGATAACTCTTCATTGTTGTCACATGTCATAAGATTATGACACTTGTCATAATCTTATGCCCTCCTATGTTCTCACCTTGGCTATATATCCAAGGGGTCTCCTATGCATTGTATGGAGTATTGAGCATTGTATTGCATATCATATTATTGACATTGAATACAGTTTATTCTTGTCATATTATTTTCTCTCTCATTTGTGCTTTCTATTAGGCCTCTAGATCTTGGGTGGCTACCTTCATAGCCAATTCTTACATGGTATCAGAACGATTGGAGCGTCTTTGGATCGCCATTTTGGAGAGATCTATGTTGCTGCATCATTTTGGAGCATCCTATGCCAAATCTGAGTCCACCATTGCGTTCGGGAGGCTGTTTTCAGTTGAGATCGCCTTTCGTTTCATCCAAATCGGACATAGGGAGCTCCAGATCTGAAAAATTCACCAATTTGGGGTATTTTTCAATTTTTTGAATTTATTCTATAGTTCTGAAAATAAATTCATCGTAAATTTTTGAAAATTTTTTTAGAAAAATTTCCGCATTCATTTTCCAAAGTTTGTATTTGGGGTTTCTGCAATTTTTTAGAAAAATCAATTGTTATTTGCAGATATTTGTTTGTAAAATTTCTTGATTTAAAAATTAAAAATCGAAAATTTGTATTTGATTTTTTTATTTCAAAAATCAAAAATCAAAATAAATTGTATTCTGTATTTTTATTTGATTAAATAAAAAAATTAAAAAAAAAACAAAAAAACAAAAAATCAAAAGTTCTGCGGATAGTACAGGGTACCTGCACTGCGCAGAGTACCCCGCGTACCGGCGCCCGGAGGACAAAGCCACGTGGCGGGCAGGCATTCATCCGGGTGGCCCACTCCACCCCGCGGCCCCAGCCCCAACCACCGGCGACCGGCAAAATCCACCTGCCGGCTTCACTTCCAACCGGCGGCAAAAATAAAATTTACGGCAGAGATTCGAAAAAAAGAGAATATTCCTTTTGAAAGCATATTCCGGGCATATCAGTCAGATTCCGGCACGCACTGACGGCGATTCCGACGGCCAAATGCACGTCAATTTTAACGTCATGAATTTTTTGACGGGAAGAAAACCGTCAAATTTAAGCTATTGTCTTGATGACGTCAGCATGCGTTATCGATGACGTCAGCAGTTTTAAAAATTTTTGCCCCCCTCACCATTGAGCATTTTGATTTTCCAGTCCAACTTCAGAGCTTCATATCTCGCTCATTTTTGCTCCTTTTTTCGAGCAATTTTTTTTGATTTGGGCTAATTTTTCGTGTACTTCACAGTGGTGTACTCAGTTTCTGATTATTAATGACAGAGTTTCCAGAATTTTCAGTTTCTCATGACTGTACCTGTCTTGTCACCATTTCTGCAACTTCAGGGGCTTCGTTCAGGCTCTTACGAACTCCTTTTCATATGCCATTTTTTTTGAAAGTGCATTATTTTTTGTCTAATTCTTGAATCTGCAATCAGTTTGAAGCGATCTTGAGTGGATTTTGTACTTTCAGCATATGGTCTTTTTTGACCTATTTGGCACTTGTATTGCATAGATCTGGATTTAGGTGTTTGCTTATTTGTTCTAGTCTGTTATCAGCCTCTTTATTGGTAAGTTGTAAATCAGAAATCATAATCCCACTTAGCCAAGTTGCAAGTGGCCTATTGTACACGCACTACATTATAAAGTGCCAAAATCATCTATTTGTGGGGGGGTACTTTGATTGAGTGAATTTGGGGGGGTGTATCTTGTGTGATTGTTGATATTTTCTCTCTTGTGCTCTTGCATTCCATCATGGGTTCATCTACAGTTCCACTCTTAACTGCACATAATTATGGTACTTGGAAAGTGCGTGCATGGAGTAAACTAATGGAAAAAGGTTTAATATACTACATTGATGGAACCATAACTGCACCTTCAGATCCTAAGGAAGATCCAACAGCATATATGGATTGGCTCACTAAAACTTCTATGGCATTGGGTACATTAAGAAAGTTCATTTCAGATGATCTCATTTTCCATGTTGATAAATGTACTACAGCTAAGGAAGCTTGGGATAAACTTGCTGCTTTGTATGGTAAGGTTGTTAAGGTTAAGGGATACAAACTTGAACATGATCTCTTAAGCCTTGATCCAAAATATTTTGATACAATTCAAGATTATGTCACTAAGGCAAATGAACTAAGAGCACAACTAAAAGATTGTGGTATTGAAAAAGAGGATGATCAATTGGTCTTCAACTTGTTAGATAAACTTCCAGTTGAGTATGCAGCCTTTGTTTCAAGTTTTCAAAATCAAAGATTGACAATAAGTAATTTCAAAACACCATCTTTTGAGGCTCTCACAGATCTTTTGATTCTTGAGCAAAATAAGTTGATGAAAATGGGTATTCTAAAGTCTTGAACTTCAAAAGCATTGGTGGTCAATCAAGGAAACAATAAGCAAAGCAAAGGGAAGGACCAAAAGCAATCTTCGCAAAAGCCACAAGGAGAGAACAAACAATCCACTCCTCCACAACAAAGTTCATCAACATCATCTTCTTCAAAGAAGTACAATAATTCAAGCAAGAGGGAGCAACCAACATGTGCATATTGCAAAAGGTTTGGTCATGATGAGCATCGTTGTCATGTTAAGCAAATTGATGAGTTGAAACACATCCTTAAGAAGAACAACATCAACTTGCCAACTGCATATCAAGAGAAGGACACATCTCCTTCCAATTCTTCTTCTAAGGGAAAAGGAACAACTCTCATGGCAACAACATCAAGCTCATCTCCTTCTTCTACATCATCTCAATATGATAAACATAAGGGGCAAGCATTTCTTGCAATTGCAGATTCCAATACAGATCAGTGGATCCTTGATTTAGGAGCTTCGCATCATATGACTTCGTCCAAGGATATGTACTCTTCATTTGATTCTTGTTCATCACCACCCATTTTGATGGCTAACAACACTTCTTTGGAAGTTTGTGGGAAGGGTTCTATTGACGTTGAAGGTGGAGCATTCAATGATGTTCTATGTGTGCCTACTTTGTCAAGGAACATCCTTTCTATCTATCAGATCACACATAGTGGTTTAGGAAAGAGTGTAGAGTTCACACCAGATTCTGTCATTGTTCGAGATTTGCATAGTAGGGCTCTTGTTGCAGTTGGGGAGGTTGATGATCGTTCTCGGTTCTACACCTTCTCATATTTTGCTCCTATTGATGATTCAGTTCACCCAAGTGTGGACAAACTTGATGAGATTGAGTATGGTTACTTGAATCTTGGAGTGCTCTCTACTTCTGAGGTTCATGAACCTATTGTTGATACTCCATCTTCTACATTGACTGATGTAACTGATGACACTTGTGTTTCGACAGTTTCAGTACCTTGTGATTCAGTGCAACAGTGTATACCTTGTCTTCCAGAAGCAGCTTCATGGGATGACTACTTGACAGACATTAGCAGTTTGTTTGTGGAGTCCTACATTGTAGATTTGGGAGACACACTTGATTATCTACATCTTCTCTTTGATGAAGGTGATTCTTCTTCAGTTGTTGCGAGGGAACACTCTGACCCTCCTCTACATGATCAGTCTTTCGAGGTTGATGTGATTGTGGATGCATCTTTACAACAGTTGGAGGAGGCCACTTTCTCTTTTGAGGAGACATCTTCTTTGGAGTATGTTCTACCTTCATTCTTGTTAGATCCTAAGTTGTCTTTTTCAGCGGATCAGAGTGTTGTTGCAAAGGGTTTCTCACAGATTCCAAGAAGTGACTACACCATTGCAGCTTCACATGGTTTGGGAAAGGCATCTTTCGGCATCGACACAGGGACGCTTGAGCAGATTTCAGAGATTTCTTACATTTTGAGGGTTCTTCCTTCTTCACTTGTGGATTGGGGAGACTTCATTCATGCACCTTTGGTATTGTTTCTTCCCAAGGGGAGGAACATTGTTCGATAGTCTTGGAGCAGCTTCTTCATTCCTTCTCGAGCATCTTCCATGGGTGATCATTGTACATTGAAGGGGGGCTACCTTGTCTCTCTTCTTCTCTTGTATGGGGGGGACTTTTCCCTCACATGGGGTTTTTTCCTTCTCATGCTATGTTCATAGTTTTTTGAATTTCATCTCTCTTTTGGGGGGTAGTTTTTTCCCACTGGGTTTTTTCTATCTTTACTCCACTTGTGAGAGATTTCATTGCATTTGTACATGGGTACCTAACATGGCCTCATAGCCGGGACCCATCTTGCATTGTTTACTTTTGTGTACATTCTCCCTAAGTTGCACTTAAGGGGGGGTGTTGGTGTAATTAAATGTCTTGTACCTTGTCCTAGGTCATAATTACACCTTAGTTAAGTTTACTTAGGGACCACATACCTTTGGTGGAGTTGACATCTCATACCTCATCACTTCCACCTTTTGTGGACACATCATGTGATCATCTCTCCACCTTTTGTGGAGATTATCACATTATCTTTTTCCACTTTATATGGAGTGATAACTCTTCATTGTTGTCACATGTCATAAGATTATGACACTTGTCATAATCTTATGCCCTCCTATGTTCTCACCTTGGCTATATATCCAAGGGGTCTCCTATGCATTGTATGGAGTATTGAGCATTGTATTGCATATCATATTATTGACATTGAATACAGTTTATTCTTGTCATATTATTTTCTCTCTCATTTGTGCTTTCTATTAGGCCTCTAGATCTTGGGTGGCTACCTTCATAGCCAATTCTTACATCCTCTTTACCAAAAAACTCAATTAGTTAATTCAATGAACTTGTTGATGCATTTTTAAACCATTACCAAGTGCACATGAATCCTAAGATGACCTTGGCTGATTTGATGAGATGTAAGCAAAAATAAGAAGAAAATATAACTGATTTTATCTCATGCTACCAATCACTTTATTCCCAAATCAATGTCAAGTTTCTTGATCCTCACCTTCAAAAGATGTTCATAGAAAATTTGCAAAGAAAGATTCAAGAAAATATAACCATGATGAAATTATAATCCTTCATGAACTTATGTACTATCCTCCATGATTATCGAAAATCTGGTTAGTAGTCACGATGCAAAGTCCACTTCTAGTTGAACTAAGAAATATGAACCTGCAAACCAAAACAATTCCCCAACTTTTAGAAAATAGAATAAAGGGTTCCTTAAATTTAATACCCCACAAAAAACAACTTACAATTCCAATAACCAAGTAGCTACTATTAAAGCCATGATACCCTTTAGTTATGGGGACCCAAAAATACAATTCACTCCCTTACCTAACACCCTTCATAACACAATGTCCCAACTTTTAGAAAATAAAATGATTACCTTACCTCGAGTCAAAACACACAATCCTAATAATTATTTAGGTTTGCGCTTTAGATCAAATGCATATTTCTATTACCACCAAAAAAATGGACCTGATACGAAACATTGCAAGTGTCTTAAAAATGTTGTGCAAGACCTCATCGATTCCATTTGTCTTTCCGTTGGAGGTGTTAGTGATCAAGGAAATAAGTCTGTTGACCCTCCTAACCAAAACTTGCAAATCTTCACCAACCCCATGCTAAAATATGATATTTCATTTGTCAAATCTAGAGAAACTAGAAAGAATGATGTGATGAATGTTGACATAGATGATGATAACAATTTGATCCTATTCAAAATGATCCTATCGATAATAATCCTATAGATGAAATAGTAGGAGTGATAGATGTCATCCCTCATAAGCACCAAACTAAGAACCCTCTTGACATTTCTTTCTCCTCTAAGGATATACTTAAACATGCTCATGATGGTCCTCTCTACATAGCTAGTTGTATCTATGACAAGCCCACTAATGGGATATTAATAGATCCCACCTCTGGAGAGAATGCGATCACTAGGGAATTCTTACTTTTGCATGTGCTCTATCAAGATATATATGATAAATTGAAAGCATGGATCATGAAACCTAATGGTTTTTCTTGCCCTAAGATAGGATTGATCACCTTACCATTAGAGATAGGACAAAAAATATTAGATGTCTCATTCTGCATCATCCTATAGTCATACCAATTTCGTGTGAAGCTAGACCACCCATGGCTTTGCTCCATGAAATCTATTCCTTCGGTTGTACATAAATGCTTAAAGTTTCCTTTTGAAAATGAAATATTCACTGTCCACCATGGTGGCTTCAACTCTTTGTCATCCAAAGGAAAATTTTCCTTAGATTCCTTTTGGACCAAGCCCATGGAACCTATAAAGCTACAAGAAGAATTCTTTTTCTTGTCCTATCAAAAGTTCAAGGAAAAGAAGATAGCAAAATTATCCCTCTGAAACATGTCCCCATCCACATACGAGCTTACAATCCTTGAAAAACCCATGCTTGAGCCTAAACAAGTCCCAAACAACCAAGGTGAACCTAAGAGAGAACCTTCACCTACCTCGTACAAATAACTAAGAGATAATGAAGACAATCTCGCCACACCTCCTAGAGTAAAACAGGTATACAAAGTCAAAGAGAAAGTGGTCGAACAACCTCCCATGGTTTCTTCTATTCTTCCCCTTAGGGAAGAAAATAAATATTTGGTTGATCAACCCCCTCCTACACAAGCACAAATTGAGCAAAAATAAAATAGAGGTGCTAGAGAGAGTAGGCATAGATGTTGTTCCCTTGTTCACAAGCTACATGAAGAATTAAACATAGAAATTCAAGATCCAAACTTGACTGAAGCAATGCATGATAACTCTACCCCCGCCCTGAAACAAAACAATCCAATACAACAATCACAACAAGAGTTAAACTCTTCAATGGATATTATCCTTTGACTTCCTTTTGTGATCAACTTAGATGATGATGACAATATTTTTAAAATTGATGAAGAGATGCATAATGAATTGAATACATTGTTTCCTCTTCCATGAGCTTAAACAGAAAATATCTTACAAAGAGTGTTGAACCTAGTGCTTATCCTCGTTCAAAAATATCTCTTGTCCCCTTTAGCTAGTTGTCTTCCTTTGGTATACAAAGAACATGATTGGGATGCAAACAACCTACTAGTAGGTTGACTCGCATGTTCCTTACTAGTATTTTGCATTATTTCTTTCTTTTTCATTTTCTTTTGATTGTATGTTCGTAATGTGATCCCCCAGACATTTTGTTTTATGTTCTCTCTCTCTCTCTCTCTTTGTGATATTTGTCTATTTGTACCTTCATTCTTTCCTATGTCGTAAATATCTTACTTCATGCTTTTTATCTCTTGTCTAGTGTTTTCTTTTTGGGGATGACGCAAGGTGTTGAGACATTCATGTCTCTTCCATGTTGACCCAAAATATTTTTCCTTGATCTTTTTCATTTGTGTTGTGTTTTCCTTTTGGGGATGATGCAAGGAATCAAGACATTCATCTCTCTTCCATGTTGATCCAAAAGGATTTTTCCTTTTCCTTTTCCTTTTCCTTCTCTTTATCTCTTTTTCATTTGTATTTTGTTTTCCTTTTAGGGATAATGCAAGGCATCAAGACATTCATGTCTCTTCCATGTTGACACAAAAGGATTTTTCTTTGTTTTCACTCTCTTTGTATCATTCTTCTAGTTCTATGTGTATTTGGGGGATGATGACAGTTCCTAGCTCTTTAAAAACATTGCAGCAAGAACATACTGACCCCAAATCCATAGATCCCTTAAGTGTTTGGTGTTTTCATTTTGGGGGAAAACCCTCTCTTTTATTTTCTTTCGCATGAAATAACTTTACTTGGAAACATATGACTTGGGATAGGGATATCCAAGTTGGATCTCATCTCTTCTTTTTTTGTTTGCATTTATCATTTTCTACTTTAAAGTAATTACTCATGGTATGGTGTTTAGCAATTCCTTTAAAGTGGGGGCATACATTGACATTATTCTTTTGCATTTTCATTTTTCATGGTTCTTGATGCAGTGTTTGTATTTCATATGATGCACTTTTTTCTTTGTGGATGACATTTGTTGTAATGTCCTTCAAGAGTGTGATCTATCTTACCTTATTGCATTCCTTTTAGTGGCTTTATGTGACACACTGCATCCCCTATGTCAAAAATAGTATATTCTTTAAGTGGTCCTATATTTGAGATAGTAGGCACAATGTTCTGGGTGAATCCACAATAACTCTTAAGTTAAAGACCTCGCATGAACTAAGCAAGACTCCCTTGAACATACCTCATTTTTGCATCTTACATTTTTCATTTATATGGTCACCTTGCATAACATAGCTAGCATGCCTATAGAAACATCCTATTTGTTCATGATCCCCAAGCATACAAAGTTTTTCTTTCCTCATGAAGCTTGAAAACCATTTTTGTGTGGTGCCTTATTAAAGTTATTAGGAGGTATAACTTTGGTATGGTCTGAGCAAGAAGCCTAACTAAGACATGAATTTACCCATAGCCACTTGCATGTGTGTCTGAGTACATACCATCCATGAGTGTATGTTTCTCACCATTTTTGGACTTCTCACCTAGAAAATAGCCAAGAGTTTCGTTGTCACATAGTGAGTATGCAATTTTCAGTCAAACAACCTAGATCTAATCCACGCCATAATGGACAAATAGTTGAAGCTTGATCCAACTCTTTTTTTTTTACCTTTTCTCTTTTTCATCTTCCATAGTGCATGCTTGTGCTTTGTTGTTGTTCCTTATATCATTATAATGTGTGTTCTTTTGTGCTTATGTTAGTTTTCCATGGGATCTTGATCCTGGGGGCTTGATCACCCCTCTTGATTGTTGTCATCTCTTCTTACTGGAATAGGTACGCTTGGACCCCCCTTGATGTGTGTTTGTCTACTTTAGTGTAAGTTTGAAGCAAGTTCATCTTCTCACTAAAGTGGGGGCTAAATAGAGTCATAGAAAAAGTATCCCTTCTACTTTTCATAAATTGTTTGGTCCCTCCTTATGAATTAGGCTCAATGTTTCCTTGATTTAATGTTGCAATGTCATTAACACATACACATTAGGTCTTGGGTCTTTGTGAACTAATGGATTTTAATAGTACCTTGCTAAGTGTTGTGATGTGTTGTAACTCACTTTCAAACTTTTCTAAGGTCTTATTAATTAATTACACCTAATTAAACTCTTTTTAATATTGATATTTCCTTATTTGAAGTGTTGTAAAGTGTTGTAACACACTTTCACACTTCTCTAGGAATGTCATTAATAATTGGGCTTTCTTATGGTTTAATTGGCCCTATTTTTTTATCCATAAACCTCATTTATTTCATATTTTTTAAGATAATCCTCACACCAATCATCAACAAATCATAATTCATGTGTTTTTGGCTTGTGTGACCTAGACTTAGTCATCTGGGACTCATTCGCCACCTTGGGAAAATGGGTCCCACCTAGATTTTTAGGTCTCGAACTAGTTTTCACACATTTATAAACACTTTTGGTTTTTGTTCCCATACATTATGTTTGATGGGACTCATTCTCCACCTTGGGCGAATGAGTCTTGTGTTGTCCAAAATAAAATTTAATTCAAGTTTCTCGTGGGATTTTATTCTCCTAGATCTGATGTCGGCTTGTAGTGTTGTAATTTTGGGAATTCTTGCATAATTGAGTAGAAATACAACGTTCTTTCACTCATATTCACACATAAAAATCTACCTAGAATTCAAGAGATCACTAAGCATTCACAAGACCATTCAAGGGAATATTATCAAACATTTTATAACATTCTTCAACCAATAATCATCATGTAAAAGATCTCATATATCATGTTTGTTATTGTGCAAACAATTGTGATATAGAGTTCATTACTCAAGAAAGTGTTTCATTCAAGATCAACATCAATCAAGCAAGAGTTAAGACCACATCCATTGCAACCATTTCAAGTAGGTTTGTAGCACCTTATTGCTAGGGTTTGGCTTAGGTTGCATTCTTCCTAAGGAGAAATATTGGAGAAAAGGTACAAATAATTCAAAGTTGTGAAAGCTGTCATCAAGCCTTGGAGAACCTTGGAGAAGAGTTCTATAGGTTACAAATTAGAGATTCAAATCTAGAATCCAATCAAGAAGAATAGAGCAGACAAAGAAGAGAAGGACCAGTTTTTGAAGTTGTAGCAAAGCCCAACTAGACTAGTTCATCACTTCTAGTGAATGATTCCTAGTTCTAGTCAATTTTCAAGATTTTGTAGATTTGGATACCCTTTTGGCAGATTTTAGTTCCTGCATAGTTTACCTGAAACAAGACCGATTCACCCTACTTGGTGAATGAGTCCTAGTTAGCAATAAAAGAAAATTTTCTAGCGTTCCAAACCTCCATTCTACCTTCTCCAAATTTCCAAGTGCACACATTCTATTTTACAATTTTCTATTACATTTCATTCATCTTTCTAGGTCATTTAGTGTTAGTTTGCATTCAACTAGGGTTTTTCATTCCAACTCACATAATTTTATTATCTTTTCCAAGTTTCAAATTGGTGGTGAACCCCTCATTAGATCATTTCAGTCCCTAGGACAAACCTATTGCAAGATATCTTTCTCTTTTGCATTAAGATCTCTAGGGATATCCTTGAGTGGAATCTTGAAAAGTGGGTGTGATAGCATATCATCATCATTACAAAACCTTTTTAGGAGGTTCCATAAGTCATCACCCTATCACCTACAAGCAAATGGTCAAGTAGAAGTCACTAACAGGGAGTTTGAGTATATTTTAATTATAGAAACAATTTCATCAAGGAGAAAATACTCGCCTAGAAAATTACCTGAAGCCATTTGGGATTATAACACAACATGGAAATAAACCACTGGTTTCAATCCGTACGAGTTAGTTTTTGGGAAGAAACCTCTTCTATGCATTGAATTTGAACTTCAAACTCTAAGAACAACAATGGAGTTAGGATTAGATCTCAAATGAGCATAGGTTGAAAGAGTCCTACAGCTTAGTGAGTTGGATGAACTTCATTTAGATATTGTCAACCAAATTGAGCTAATTCAATAACAACGAAAGGTACGGAATGATAAACACATAAAAGAATGTGATTTCCATAATGGGGATTGGGTGTTATTATTTGATTCTTGATATAAAGATCACCAAGGTAAACTAAGGATTCGTTGGCTATGTCCATCTGAAATTTGTGAAGTATTTCCAAACGGAGCAATGTAGCTTGAGCCCATTGATGGTGGCACTTGAACTCTTCTATTCAATGGTCATCAATTACGAATCTACCACAAACCTATCAATAAAGAGAAATTTAGAAGAATGGTAGAAATGCAAGGAGAAATCCAATGCATTGACTCTACTATGGTAGAGCCAATGTAGTTTTTATATTCTGAGTCAATAAAAATAAAATAAAATTTACATGTGTACGCATTTGTAATTAGTTTAGGGCATTTATTTTTGAATTGTTGATCTTTTGGACATGGCTAAATTTTGCTTCTATCTTGCAAGACTTTATTTTTAATCAAATACAATTTTTTATGCATCTTGCTATGATGCTCTAGAACTTGTTGGCTTGGTTGTTGTGATGCTCTGGAACTTGTTCACTTGATTGCTACGATGCTCTAGAACTTGTATGTGCAACTGATTCCATTCCCTGGTTTATTCCTATATTCTAGCACATCTTTCAATGATGCTCCAGAGAGTCTTAAGTCCAAAGTGCTTCATTCTACTTCTTTTTTCTAGTGGCATCTTTTAGTGATGCTCTAAAAATTTTGTTGTTGCTTCCAGCTACATCTTTTAGCGATGCTCTAGAAATTTTGTTGCTTCTTACGACTACATATTTTAGCGATGCTTCAAAATTTTTGTTGCTACTTGTGGCTGCATCTCTCAACAATGCTCTAGAACTTCACTTTCACATTCTGATGACATCTTCCAATGATGCTCTGGAACTTCATTGTTGCATTCTGACGACATCTTTTAGCAACGCTCCAGAATTTTCTTCTTCAGTTTGGCTGCATCTCCTAGTGATGCTTTAGAATTTTGCTACTTCACTTTTTCATTTTGGACACATCTTCCAACATCCTCCAAAAATTTTATTCTTCATCCTAGATGCATCTTCCTACGATGCTCTATACTTTTTAAAATTCCCTTCCACTCCAAATGGTTTGATATTTCCAGTGACATACACATACTCATTATTAAATTTTTCTATCACTTCCAAAATTCATGCCCTACATTGTCGTCTTTTACCATAATAAATCAAAATATTGTGACCACTTTCGTCATAATAATCACAACCCCTAGCCATCCTAGCTTCATCCATAATAAATTAATTACCACCCTCACCATCCCATCTTATAATACCATTACATCAATAAAGGTAAGTGATTTTCAAATCGATGATGGGACGTAAGGTATGTACAACTTTTACTTTAAGTAGGTAATTATTGTGAATAGAAATAAATAAATTGGCACATACCACCACCATTTTCAAACTTAGTAAATTGTGTGGATTGTATTCTCACTTGAGATGCAATAATTCATGCACTCTCTTCCATACAAAGTAATTATTTCAGTATAGCCAAGCCAAATTACATAATTAATTCATGTAAAAGTGTGAGTGGTTGAAAAGTTTACATTTTATATAATTTGCATCACATTATTGTTTAAAATAGTTTTCCACCTTTTGAGAGCTACAATATTCAACAAATTATTAAGTAGAATTAAATATAATAGGTAGCATTGGAGGAGCTAAGCAGAATTCAAAGCCAACTTCTCCAAATAAGTTGTTGGAATTGGGTAAAATTTCTAAATTGTTTCAAAAGATTGGGTGTCTAGAGTTTATGAGGAAGTTTTAAGGGCACAATGAGTAGCTAGTTAAATAATTTATGAAAACTTCTTAGATGGATAGTCAATAGTGTGTGGGAATAAATTCAAGGTAATCCCTAAAGTCATTTCTCATTTATCTGGTATTAGAAATGAGAGTGTAAATTTATTAGAAACTACAAGTATTTCCTATCAGAAAATGGTAGAGCTTTTCAGTAGGGAAGGGGAACCTCAACCTTTATTAGTTGTAAATACCCCAGGGTAAAACAAAGGATTTCAAAGAATTTCAATTCCATAGCCATGGACAATGAAATTTGCTTGGATAACCAAATATTTCACATGTGAAGGGAAACGTTCCATAATAGTTGGTCCCCCTTTTTGATTATTCATTGATTTGCACCATGACACCGAAAACCATGAATTCAGAGCCAACCTTCCTGCTTTTCTTAGCGATTCTATTGTTAATATGATTGAAAAGTTTAAAATTGGTTCAGGTCCATTGAAACATCACACCCTCATACATTTAATTTGTAAATATCATTTCTTGAAGGAAGAACGAAACAAAAATGGAAAAAAATTCTTCAAAAATTTGAGAACTTTGTGCCCACAAGACATTTAGAGGAAGGAGAGCCATCTAGTTAGGTGGCTCAAAATTTGGAAGAACCTTCTTTTGAACCTAAAAATTCTGAAGGGGCTCCTAAAAATGAGGCACCAGAAAATCCAATAAACCCTTTAGACCCTCAAGAAAGACTGAGTCCACAAAATGTATTAGAGGTTGCAAACAAACAAGCGGATATGGACCTAGAAAAGTCAGAAGATGAGAATTCTCATCCCTATAAAAAGGGAAGGGGACATAAAATAGAAGTACACAGGGCTTCCCCTTCGAGAAGAAGCAATATATTATTTTCTAAGATTAGTTGTGTTGTGGTTGTTGATCAACCGCATATCCCTAAAAAGAAATGACATAATAGGAATCCCCAACAAACTGTAGCACAATCATGTGAAAAAGAGGCCACCCATCCATGTATAGAAACAACCTAGCTAGGTGAATTTGGAAAGGAAAATGTCTCACTTGAGACAAGACAAGATGAAATAAGAAAACAACTACCAAATTTTGTACTTATTAAGGATGAGCCTTTGGAATCATTTTATCCTTTTCTCCAGCCAATGGAAACATAGGAAGGTGGTATGACTCACCTAAGTGAAATTTTTTCTTTCCTAATTGCCAGTGATGTAGAACCTGACCCACTAGAGGTACATGATAAAGAAAATGTGATTGATGATAATCCAAAAGCTCTTATTTTCCCTCTATGTTGTAATGTACAAATTGAAAGTTTTGATAACATAAAAACAAAATTAGATGAGTTGAAAATATAAATTGTTCAGTTAAGGTTTAGCCTATAGGAAAAAAAGAAAAAGAAAAAGTAAATTAGCAACAACAAGAAATATATATACGGACTAAACCTTTGAAGAAAATAAATCAAGAAATAATAGCTTTGAAGGCTCAAATAGAGAAAAAGATAAAATTATTGGAGAGATGCAATTTTAGGTGCAACAAAGTAACAAGGAAGGAAAACAATATTTGATATTTTTTTCTAAAAAAGACAAAGAGATTAAAGGTTTAATTGATAATCTAGTGAAAACTCTCCAAGAATTTGCAAAAAACCAAGAAAAATGAAAAGATGAACTCAATGCAGCTTTGAGTAAAAATATTGAACTAGAACAAGATTTTCAAGAAATCAAGATAAAGATAAAAATGGAATCAAAGGAAGTGCAGACTGAGCCTACCAAAATGGAGTTGTTTCACGTCCACATTCCCCCAATGTTGAAAAAATGGATGGAAATATGCTATTTCCTAAGACAAACCAAAGCAAAAAATGCTAGACTTAAGAAGGAAATAGTATTGTTAAACGAATCATATGATAATCTCTACCAAGAAAAAATTGATGAATGCCAAATTGGGGAGTTATTATTATCCTATAGGAAACCATCCAGATTGTATTCTATGTTTTTGAATGGCCAATTGTTAAGATGGAAATTTTTGAGAATTTCTTTCAATCTACCTCATGATCTAGATGATGAGCAATTTTTAAAAGAATTTATAGAGGAAACACATGTTCAACAAAACTTTCTCTATGAATTCTTTGTACATAATATGTTTTTAGAAAGACATACTGATTTATTTGTGAACCTCTTTGTTGGGGAAGTACAACTCAGAGCATTCATGTCTACCATCCAAAAAATTAGATTCGGTGGTAGGAAAGAACCAAAGAGTATTTGTAGGTAGAAAGGACTATGGGACTTTAGATGAGATACCCTAATAGAAAACCCTTTTCCTTTAAAGCTCAATTTTGAGGCATTAAGAGCTATGGAGCTGTGAAGAAAAATATAATGATAATCTTCAAAAACAAAATTGAGAATTTCAAAGCCTAGGGGTTGAAATTTATTAAAAAAGGCATGGAGTACCTATGAGGAGTGGTAAACTCCTCTTCCTATGTATCTCTAAAGGAGTGAGGTGATCTCACCTACCAATATAAGGTGGTCCTACATAAGGGATTTGGCATTAGCAAAGATAGTACAACAACAAAAAAACAAAATGGATAGGGATGAGATATAGACCTCCATTTTTTCTTCAGCCACCCCTTGCAATAGTTGTCACCACAGAGTAGAATCCTAAGGACTTTCATTCTTGGAAAGTAAGGGTTATTTACAACAAGGGTTTTCTTAAAAGTCCTAGTGATTGGGATAGAGAAGCAAAGGATCCATATGATCTTAGTTCCAAATACGATCGACTAAATAGGAACAAGGATGTGAAAAAGCGGAGGACACATCACAGAGTAGGAGGACCTACTCAGGCTTAGGAAAGGGAGAGTGATGAGGTATAAATAACCTCATTATTATAATAATCTAAAAACCATTTTTTGTTCTTACCAATCACTTTAGCCTTGCCAATTTTTTATTTTTAGGATTAATAATTGATTACTTTTTGTAAAATGATGTATAAATATTTATTTCCTAAATCAATTGAAATTAGCTTACTAATGCTGATATAATGGTATAGATTCAAGTCATTGTACATGACATTATGCACAACTGAATAGAATTTAACCAAACTTCAAGTAGTTGAAGATAAAGTGTTGGAAGTCTAGGCATTAATTCAAGTGTTCATAGTGGAACATGTCCTTTTAATTATTTATGTTAAATTTATGTTTAAGAACTTTATGGCTCCACTCTGAGCCTTTAATATGTTTTATGTTATGGACATCAGTCAGTTGGTTAGTTGAGATTTTGTTAAAAGACTTTTCCAATGGTGATCTTCTGCCATCTAAAATTTAGGATTTTGTTAGTAGTATAGTATATGTATGTAACCACCAAAAACAATGCATACATGATACTGTTATGATGTTGTGATATGCTTTGAACACTGTTAAACTATGTCTTATATTTTAAACTTTTATGATATGAATAAATAAATATTGCCAATATTATTTTGAGTCAATAGTTTTGAGTAATGGGAGTAACATGAATGGATTAATTTTGACAATACAAAGTAAATGTGATTTGAGTTAAGCATATGAACACCCAAGAGCTAGCCACTCAAGGGATCTAGTAGAGTAGATAAATGTATTTATTTTTAGTACTACTATTTTCATTTTGTACATGTTGAATTTGGATGAATGTTATTTGTGTTTCAAGCTCTGTCAAATTTTCCTGTAGGTCATACTTTCAAGTTTCTAATCTTAATTTTTTTTCATTTGAAAATTCCAGAGCATCCACTTCTACTGTTAGTTACAAATTGACAATTTTACTTTCTTTCAGTAGTTAGTCATTAGTGGTTAGTTGTTAGAATTTAAATTTTATAGTTTTACTGCAAGTGCTTCTTCTTAGGTAATTTATATGCTTTCTATTTTAACAATCTCATGCTTTCTAATTTAAAAAACTTCATGCTTTCTAGTTTTATTGTTTTCTAGTTAATTCTTTGTTTAGAACCGTTTCAAAAATTTAGAGAATCTAAGAGAGATAGCGAAGATGTTCCCTATTGCATACAACCTTTGAACACTACCTGGTCAATATAATTGATACATTTTCAACTAAAGTGATAGGACCTCATGACATTTTGTCAACTACTAGTTTGGGAACTTGAATTATAAATATCTCCAACAGATGAGGACACAAAACTTGGTGATTAGTCTTCCTCAGATCTCTTATTTTGATGGGGTTTTCCCAAGTTGTGTACTTGGGAAACATCATCGAGATCCATTTTTTTGCTTTGGAACCCCTTGAGCTGGTGAATAATGATATTATGTCATTTTTCACTCCTTCATTTTTCAGGGTCAAGTATGTGATCACCTTCATTGACGACTTCTCCCACCACACTTGGGTGTACTTTTTGAAGTGCAAGGATAAGGTTGTTCATTTCTTCAAGACCTTCCTTGCATTTGTGGAGAAGCAATTAGGACATTCCGTTCAGAAGATTCATAAAGATAATGGGGGGAGTATGTCACTCAGGTGTTTTAGGAATTTTGCAATGCACAAGGTATTCTTCATTAGCACATAGTGCCATACACTCCTCAATAGAATGGTGTGGCTGAGAAGAAGAATAGAACCTTACAGGAGATGGCCAATTACATGATCTAATCTAGGTCCATGGCTCCATCTTTTTGGGAAAAGGATATCAATTGTGCCAACTACATTCAGAACTGTATGTCGCACAAGGAAATGAAAAATATGACTCTTGAGTAGGCTTGGTCTCATGTCAAGCCTAAGGTCTCCTACTTCTAAGTATTTTCCTGTGATGCATGGACATTCATTCGAATAGGAAGCAAAAAGCAATGGAGAAGAAGAGTTAGTGGTTCATCTTCATTGGCTATTGTGAGGATGTGAAGGGTTATCATTTATTTGATACTGTCACTCGAGAGGTACATTTTCATCATGATGTTCCTTTTGATGAGTCTTTCATTTCAAAGGATTATCCATCATAGACCTCTACCTCCCTTCTTCCCAGATCTTCTTCAAAGGATGTTTTATTTCATGTTGTTGATGTTGATGATGTTGTTGATACTCCTGATTATGGTATTGATATTGTTATTGACATAACTCCATTTTTTCCTGGGCCTATACCCACATAGCTTCTTTGGGCTTGCATTCTTCTTAAGTAGGTTGGTTCTGATGCAGGTGATCCCACCATTTCTCACCACACTCATTCTCAAACTTCTGGTATTAGTATTTTGACTCATGTAGTTTCTACTAATTCTTAGAAGTTTTCAGATAGTTTAGATGTTGCAAAGTGGGATAGTCCTATGGCTGAGGAATATTCTTCTATGATGAAGAATCATACTTGGGATCTTGTTCCTCTTCCTAATGGAAGAAAGTTGGTTCACTGTAAGTGGGTGAATCATACAAATTTTGTAGCTGATGATTAGATATTGACAAGTATAAGGCTCATCTTATGGCTAAGGGCTTTTCTTAGGTTGAGGGAATCAACTATTCAGAGACCTTTTCTCTTGTCATCAAGATGGATTCCATTCATCTTGTACTTTCTATTATTACATCTCAGGGTTGGTCAGTGTATCAAATGGATATGAAGAGTGCTTTCTTGCATGGTGATCTTCAGGAGGAGATCTATATGGAGTAGCTACTATAATTCAAGTGCAGGACCCTTGAAATTTTTGCAAGCTTAGATGTTCATTGTATGGTGTCAAACAAGCCCCTTGAGATTGGTATGAGCAGATGGATAGTTTTTGATTTGCTTCTAGATTCACTAGATATCACTCAGACCCTACAGTTTATGTTCAAAGGCATGGAGGAGATATTATCATTCTTGTTCTCTATGTGGATGACTTGATTCTCACTAGGAGTTCTCCTTCCATGATTGAGGATACTCAAAGAGCTTTGATAGAGTATTTTGATATGACTAACCTTGGTCCTTTGCATTTCTTCCTTGGTCTTCAGATTCACTAGTCTTATGTCAGTATTTTTATTTTCAAGCAGAAGTATGCTCTTGATTTGCTTCAAATATTTGGGATGGATGATTGCAAGCAAAATAATACTCCTTTTTAGTCAGGTGTTGTGCTATCTTCTAGTTGTAGTACTCTGTTAGTGGATGCTACCTTGTATATGTAGTTGGTTGGTAGCCTTTTATACTTGGCACATAGTCATCCTAATATTTCATCTGCAGTTAGTATTATGTCTCGTTTCTCTCAAGATCCTCATGAGAGTCACTGGAAGGTAGCAAAAAATATCCTATGGTACATTCAAGGCACTACATAGTTTGGAATTCATCACACATCAGGTGCTACTTAGATTATGGGCATCACTGACTCCGATTGGGATGGTGATGTTCATGATCATAAGTCTACTTAGATGGATTTTTCTTTTTTCTTTGTTCTAGTCTAATTGCATGGTCTTGCAAGAAGCAAACTACTATTGCATTCTCATTTATTGATGCTAACTATTGAGGCATTGTTTTGGCTAGTTAGGAGGTTATGTGGCTTCAAAAGTTGATGGTTGAGTTTGGCTTTCCTGCTGATCATCCCACTACTCTTTGGTGTGATAATCAAAGTGTCATTCATATTTCTCACAACCCAATGGAGCATCAGTGCATGAAGCATATTGATATCCACATGCACTTCATTCGACAACTCATTTAGGAGGGTGTTATGATTTTGGAGTATTTTCCTTTAGATTAGCAGATTGTAAACATCTTCACTAAACCGTTGGCATCTACTCACTATCTTTTGTTGTGATCTATGTTAGGGTGAAGGAATTTGTCCTTGGGGGGTCTTGAGGATTCCTCCTTCCTTTCACTTTTTCGTTTTCATCATTTTTTTTTCTCTCTTTTGGAGAGGGGTTTTATCCCACATGGGTTTTCTCCTTTTCTCAAGTTGTGAGAGATTTTTTTTTTTACATTTTAGCTAGGCATGGGCACCTAACATGGATTTTTTTTTGGGACCCATTTTGCATCTCATTTTGCATTTTTAGTTTCCCTAAGTTTCACTTAAGGGGGGTGTTAGACTGAATGGTTTTATTGTTCACCTTTTCTTAAGTTAACTTAGAGGTAGTTTTGCATTTAATAATTTATAATTGTATTTTAATTTGTTTTTGTATGTTGGTTACCTACCTTCTCTTACCAACCTTCATGTTCCTTTTTAAGGCACGTTGTTTGCATTATTTTTCACCTTAATTCATTTGTTTTCAATCCTAGTGAAATAGCTTCTCCTATTGCTTATTTGATTCGTGAAGGTTTCTTTTGGTTTGTAGTTGCTCTTGGGTGCTCTGCTCTAACACTATTAACTTATGTAAATTTATCTTAAATTTCAAGTGATCTAAGATTGATGTTAATTGCTTATTTTTAAATCTACACAATTAAGTAAAACTATTTACTTAAGAATTTTTTATTTGATAAAGTGAAACTAAATAATTGTACTAAAAATAATATTATAATTGTTTATTTTAGATTACATATCTAGAATAGTTTCCCTATTGATGAAATTTATTTTGATTGTTCTTTCTATATGATTGGTGATAAGTGTTATTCACCTTCATTTGGGGTAATTATCCCCATGTAGTTTCATGAAGATCTATCTTTTCTATCTTTTTTCTCATATTCTACTAATGATATTCTTATTTATGAGCATAGTAATACACATTTACCTTCTCAAGATGTGGTTGATCATATTTTGTTCCTAAAGATTTCCATTATGGCTAAAAATTTCTTAATAAAACTATGATATAATCATTTAGTAGAATTTAAGAAGAATGTATTATAGTAGATCATTATTCCCTTGATTTTTAGATTATATACATAATAAGTGTGTTTTGATCAATACCAATGAGGATTATTTACTAGAGAAACCTCATAATGGTTTGTATCATTTTTTGCATATTACAAATGATGTGCATGCATAGAAATACCACTAAAGAAAAAATATCTAAAAGACGCATTTACAAATCACCTGATTGGTCAAGGAATAGTTACAAAAATTGCAGGTTCTTGGTTTCATCTACCCTATTAGCTACCTAAAGAGGATCTCTAACATTTTCTCCACTAGCGAGAAACCCAATTGTATCCATATATGCACACAAAAGAAAATTCAAAATAAATTATATCAAATAGATGATCTCTCTATGTCCAAAATTTATATGATTATTTAACTCATGAAAAATACCAAGTTATCATCTCTTATTGATGATTTCTTAAGAGATTATCAAATATATATTTTCCCCAAAGAACAACATAAAATAATATTTTAATACTTGGGGAATTTTTTATTTGTAGTTTATTTTTTTTGGGATAAAAAATATAGCCCGAGCCACTAATTAAAGAGCCTTTCTAGTAATATTTCATTGCATGCTCAATGAAACCATGGAAGGCTATATAAATGACTTCATAGGAAAATAAAAAATAAGAGATGAGAACCCATAGATATTGGATATAATATTTGGGTGATTAAGATACTACAAGGTACAACTCAATAAGAAAAAATGTTACTTTTTTGTAGTTACTTAAAGAAAACTCTTTGGCTTCATCATCTCCATGGTAGGTATAGAGGTGGATCCTACTAAGGTTGTAATGATAATAATAATTCATTCCTTAAGGAATCTTAAGGAACTCTTTAGCCTTTAGGGAAAACTATAAGTTATCCCTAAATGTATTTCATAGCTAGTAGATAAATGTGAACCATTGTAACACCTATTCAAGAAAGGAGCTAGTCTCAAATGTGATGAATATTTTCAAAATAATCTTTATCAAATGAAGGTACATATCTTGGCACACCATCTACTCCCACATCACCCTGAATGAAGAAATAGTAACCACTTTACATGTCAACTACACAAATCACTTAGGGGAAAATTTGGGCATAGCATAATAAATAGGGCCACAAATACATAGTCTTTAGTACTATTCACACACTGGTCACATATGATCTTAAGTAAATATCCATGGAATGAGCATGCTTAGATGTCATATCAACTTCCAAAAAATATTTAATATTAAATTATTAATTACCATAGCTAACTCATCTCCAAGATGGACCCACTCTAGTATCTCTTACGTAGGGCTTCCCTAAGAGTATTAATATCTAAATAGTTCATTATGCTAAGTGAATTTAACATTGAATATTTTTACCAAAAATGATAAAATGAATATATTCAATCATATCAACTAGTTAATGCACCACCCATTGACATTCACTCATTAATCTTATACTTTCTAATGATTACAACCTAACTTTGAAGGAAACATTAATTTGAAATCCATATTTTATAGCTCCCTCACTATTCATGGCTCAAGGATAGGTAAATTATTTATCACACCATAGGTGGATATCATTTCTAAAACATTTAATATTGACTTCTAATGCACCAAGAGTGTTCTATAATAGAACAAACTACTAAAATATATTAGATCTATAATGTAGTAGAGCATACAATAGATCCTCATTTATTGCAATTCCTAGGTAGTCATTATGTTGGCCAACAATGAATACCAAAATTAAGGATTATTGTATTAGTTCATGCAAATGAATGATAGATAGCTTTAGACAATATTTCACTCATATTTAGTTTGGATGGGTTTCTTTCCATAATAAAAAAGACACCAATGTCATGGCCATAATTTTTACCTCCTAAATACACCACAAATTAATCAACAATGTCAATTTTTGTTTGATCAATTACTAATGCTCATGTATGAAACCCAAGAAAATGAATTTTTTTTTTAAATTCTTGGGCCTAACTCCTAAAATTATCATGATATCTATTCCTACATCGATAACCAAACCATTCCACCTAACTTGTCAAATAATAACCCTATTTTATTCATTTAATATTAATTATTCTTCACCCTCCTTGGTGACACCCTATTTTCAAATGGATGTAATAGTACTTTACTATGATTCCTAGAGAAAAATGAGAAGACATTTATAGTCAATGATATCTATAATAGTATATGTAAATTCTACAGTAGTGAAATAATCCATAATAAAGAAACTTCTCCCACACCAAAAGAAGTTAGCTTGGAAATTGAGGTCAAACTATAATTATTGTATATCTCTTTGTGTGATGCTTTTTTTTTGCTAAGAAGATTATTTTTTTGGATTGAAAAAGCTTGAGTTACATGATGATGTAGGAGTTGAAATTTTTCTCTAGCCTAGGATCATTCATAAAATCATTTGCAACCTTCTACGAGAGAGTATGCAAGAATATGAGCTTGATTGATTCTATGAAATATGATGATGAGGTATCTTACAAACTATAAAATGATATTTCTTATATAGAAAAGGTTTGATTTAGGATGAATGCATCATAATTAAATTATATTATCCAACATTAAATGACCCTATGACTCTAATATTTAATAAAAGTTTAAAATATTAAATCTTATCTAAGTATTAAATATGAATAGAACCTAAGTGGACTTAATATGTAAATAGGACCCCACTAAGTAACTAGATAGGAAATGTACCTATTTACACCAACACACCCCTTAAGTGCAACTTAAGGAGAAAAAACTACTGTGAAAATGATGCAATGATACAAAGATAGGTTTGAACAACAAGGCCATTTTAGGTACCCATGTACAAATGTAAATCCATTCTCTCACAAATGGAATAAATGAGATAAAAAACATGGTAAAAAAACCCCTCTCCGAAAGAGAAAATATGTTATTAAGTGATGAAATATGGAGCACAACATGATACCCCCCAAGTACAACATCCATCACATATATATATATTATAAATTCTCCCCATAAGAGAGAAATAAAGTGACCAAATAGCCTCCTCAAAATGAAGTAGATCCACATCCACTAAAGAAAGTATAAAGACAAAAGAGAATCCAATGTAAAAAAAAAAAATGTCTCCCCTTGCAAAAAAAGAAATCCAATGGATGATGTTTAGGAAACCTCATCTACATGATGAAGCAAGAGGGAAGAAGCCTCATGAATGATGTATTTGAAGATGCATCAAGTGTATCTGAATATGTCTCAACAAAATTAGGTGTGACCCTAATCAAGGAAGAAGATAAAGGATATGGATACTCAAGAGAAACCTCCAAAGATGTATGATCAAAGAGGAGAGTGACCCCCTCAAATATGTCCTCCCAATCTACAAAAGAGGAATGAAAAACAAAATCTTCTATACCTATTATGAAACCATCCCATAAAGGAAAATATAGAAAATAAATTATGTCCTACTCATCTAAAGTATTAGAAACCAAAGCAACACTAAATTTTGAAGAAGTGGGAGATGATAGATCCTCATCAAGGGATAATGAACAAAAAGGTTCAAAAAGCAACCAAAACCACCATCTGAACAACTATCGACACTTATCTAGGGGAGTAGTCCTTAGAACACTCAACATTAGGAATAAAATGAGAAAAGGTATAGAGGTTTGTATCATGGTCAACCCTACCCAATGCAAAAAAAATTCTAGTATGTAAATGATGAATGGAAACTGAATCTGGAGTGAACTCAATGGATTTACTAGTATGTGTTATTTGATATACTAAAAGAGGATTATGCTGAATATTTGGAATGCAAAGAGAATCATGAAAATTACCATTGGGCACATCAACAACTCCTTTACCAAATACATCCAATTAAACAATATTAGCCATCAGGATCTTCATTATTGAAGTATGCTTCAAGGATGTAAACCTATTAGGTTATCCTGATATATGACACATGAGGCTCCTAAGTCAAGAATCTAATCTTTAGACTATTACACATGTGCTACAAAATGACCATGACCTTTCATCTTATGATCCTTTACCTTATCACTCCCATGAGCATTTCCTACAGTACATGTGTGCGTAGAAGATGAATTTTGTGAAGAAGAAGAATAAGGTGAACTAGTAGATTTAGAAGGAAAAGAAATGTTATGTTCTTTTATAAGTTAACTCATATCATCTAACTCTTTCTGACATCAATTTTGTGTCACCATGTCCAATTTTGTTACAATAACCCCACTTGGGTTTCTCCTTCCTAGTTTTATCCTCTCTAGGAGAGGTTGGTGTATCACAAGATTATTTGATAGGCTTTGAATTCTTCTCTCCTTTACCTTTAGGTGATGATGCAATAAAGCATGATTCTTAGAGTGTGTATCATTTTGACTAATTTTATCTTGTTGCCTAGTCAACCTACCACAAAATGTATTAAAATAAGGCATGAAAAATGAATCACCTAATCCATCCATTACAATGTAAAAGGAAGTAGAGAAGTATGCAAATGAGCCTTTCAACTTAGAAAAAATAAAGAATATGCATTCCTTATCAATTTAATTTGTACCATAACCAACCAATTATCAGCTTAATTATTTAAATTAGGCTATTATATGTATGATAAATATGAGGAGTTAGAACCTCAAATCTAGATTCAACCATTAGAGCAAGTGTCAAGAGATAAAAATAGACATATATCTGATACAAACTAATGTGATACCTCCAAAAAATCTGAAAATATAACTAAAAATAAAATCACCCCACAAATAAAACTTCTCTAGGAGACAATATGTCCAACTAATCAATGAATATGCCAAATACATAAAAAATAAAAATGAATAATTTATACCTAGGCCTAAATCTTGAAAATGTGCCTCAACCAAATGATAAAGATTTTGAATACATTTCAATTTTTTCTAGAATTATGAAAATCAAATAAAATGGCAAAAATTTATGAGCTTGGAGATCCAAAAGGGAAAAATCACTTTAGTTGTCAATAAAATGTACCTATAGATTTTTTTTGAAAAATGACTAGCATCACTATGAATTACGTGGAACAAAAATTCTATTGATATCTTGTTTTCAAAAATTTAATACCTAGGTGAAAATTTATGCTAGAAAGAAAAAAAGTTCCAATTTAGGAACCTGGGAAACCAAAGGGGGGAAAATAAGCCCCTTGTGGGGTAACTCCTTGTCACTCATGTGACTATTTGAACACTTCTAGTTTAAAAAAAATTCCTCCACCCATGGAGTGGTAGGAGGGCGAAGCTTGGGTGGTAGCACCACTTGAGGTGATTGATGGTTATATGTGTCGCTCACTTACCCTAAGCACCCAATGCTTAACTTGAAACAAGGTTCAATTTGGGCACTTGGGTGACCAAAATGGGAAAAATAAGCCCCTTTGGGATAACTCCTAGTCAATGATGTCATTGTCTATGCATTGTTGGTTTAAAAAAATTCATCCACTTGCATAGTAGTAGGAGAGAAAAGCTAGGGAGGTGGTGCCACTTGAGGTGAGCGATGGTTATACACGCCACTCACTTACCATAAGTTCCCAATTCTTAACTTTAGCTAGAGGAACTAGCTCAAAACATGGGAATTTAATAAAAGCATAATTGGTGAAAAAATTAAAATATTTAATTTAAACTTGTTGCCACTATTTGTACCTATTGTATTTGACAACACACGTGATGTACAAAAACAATTACGCAAACCCTGTATGCAGACCATGTAAGCAAAATAATATTATTTATAGATTTTTGAATGTATGACATTGACTATACCTCTAATAGCTATTGAATCATGTAGACCATACTAATTTTATGGTACCGTACTATATGGATTTGTACAATATGGAAATGGGGACAAGGGCCAACAAAACCTTTGATTCGACCTAAAGTAAAAGTCTTTGATATTAAAGTTTTGGTAGGAATTATTAGGTTTTTTGGGCATTTAAAATGCAATGGTACAATCTAAATTGGTCCAAGGTGCTCACAAAATATAGCTACCTCTTAGATCTAGTAACCACCTCCCAACTTGAAACCCTCATAGATTTGGCAAAAAATATGGGATTTTGGTGCAAGAGCACCTAGTTGAGTTCATGCCTCTATGAGGAAATTTTGTCAAATTTTTCTCTAATGATTGTAATAAGGTAGTTTGTGACCATTTATAATGTATTAGAATTCATTTTTGATAATTAGGAGTGATAGGTAATTAGTTTGTAAAATGTTGTCAATTCTTGCAAAAGTTGTTGAATGTTGCAAAAAAAGTGCAAAAGTGGGAATATGAAGGGTCATCTTGTGTAAATGATGTAAGAGGAAGTTGAAAAATGAATAATAATGATGTGTAATTCCTTAAAAAACCTTTGTAAATGTTTGGGAAAGGTTGGCCAACAAGTATTTTGAATTTGAATACCGAAACACTCAATTTTCTACATTTTTACACAAAAATATACTGCAACATTGTTTGGAACAGTATTGTACAACCTGCACTTCCACATTTATGCATTGTGATTTTTGAAGGAGTGAAATTTCTATCATATACTCTTTTTCTCATTTGATTTCATTTAGTTTTGAGTGATTCATTGCATTTTTACTCAAATCATCCTTGAAACCCCAGTTTTGAGGGTTTAAGTGAGAAAAAAATGAAGTTTTGAGCCATTCCACCGATAGAAAGGGATATAGCATGGTGGAATGGAATATTTAGGTGTATTTTGTATTTGTGAAGTTTTCAGGAGAATGGGAGGTAGATTCATGAAGATTTGATGATGCCCTAGGTGGAAAATTACATGTTTTTGGCACAAAAGGTTGCATAGAGGCTACGGTTTGATAAAGAAGCAAAGGAAAAGTGTGGGAAACAGTTTGGTGAGAATAGGAAGAGCATATTTGATATGTTTGAACTTTTGGAGAAGAATATTGAGGCCTAGAGCATATAGAACCAATAAGTGCCTAGTTGTAGGAGCCTAATTAGGCCTTTGGGGCAGCATAGAAGCAAGTTTTTGAGGGATATTTTCCAAAGTAAAACCACCTAAATTTATGATATATTATAGAAGGGATTAATAGGTATCCAAATAGGTTTTTAGATCATTGGTTTGAGTTGTCTTCTAAATATTATATCAAAATTACCTTATTTGTTGCTCTCATCAAAGCATAGTGGAAGATTATGAGGAAAGTCATCTATTTGAAGTGCTAGGGTTTGGGATTTGCAAATTTCATTGATATTGTGTTAGTTTGGAGCCTCCCACCTGCTCTGCATCATATTTTGATAAAATGAAAGCCAATATTGACTTTTTCAGATTCCCTAGACGTAATGGCGAGCTTAGATTACCTCCAACATGCTCGAAAAGAATCTACAATGGAAATCCACAAAGAGGAACCCTCCATAATTGGTGTTTTTTTTCATTTTTTTTATTCCCTAGATCACCATTATGTGGAAGGTAAGAGCATACTCAACCTTACTAAAATTGAATGGGATCTCTCACTTGAAATAGATCTACCATCAAATTTGAGAAGGAATTAGCAAGGCTTGGCTCTGATACCATGTAGGAGCTAAAATTTAGTTCTAGCCTTAGATCACCTACAAAAACAATCACAACCTTCTACAAGAGAGAATGCAAGAATATGAGATTTCTTGATATTTGGATCTATGAAATATGATGATGAGGTATCTTATAAAGTGTATAATGACCTTTCTTATATAGAAAAGGTGTGATGTAGTACCAATATTAAACAATTGAGTCATAATTAAATGACATGAGCCAACATTAAATGACTCCAAAACTCTAATATTTAATAAAAGATAAAATGACAAAATATTATCTAAGCATTAAATATACCTAGGACCTAATTGGACTTAATATGTAAATAGGACCCCACTAATTAAATAGATAGGAAATGTACCTATTTACACCAATAGATTAAAGGTGATAAAACACCTTGAATCAAGTGAAGGCCTATCAAAATTAAAATTTCCTATCTATAAAAAGAAAATCAATGTTATAAAATTTGAAAATATGAACCCTTTTATTAAGTATAATAAGAATAATATAAACCAAGACCATGATAATAAGAGTAGTATTGAACCTAAAAAAAAATTGCCCTATGTTGTAATCATGAAATATTGATTAGATGTATATTAGTTTGCCACACTATATGGTTAGGAGCTCAAATAACCCATGAATATTTTTCCCTTCAAGTTTTTCCATACATAATGCAACAAATCATAAAATTAGAAAACCAAAAAAGATTAAAAAAAAAAATGAAAAGTAAAGAGAAGGGTTGTCCTCTAGTGAAAACCACCATGTGGCATCTTGGGAAAGTGCCATAGTTAAAACCTACTTGCAGACATTAGTTGTTAATAACCCAATCTCATTATCTCTTGCATCCTTTATGTGTCATATTTATCTTATCATCTCATTACCCTTTCCCTTCTATGTATGGATCATGTAGTATTACTATTTGGTATTGTACCATAAAAAAAAAGTAGCCCTTTTCCACACTTAGTTTGGTAATGAATAATTAATGATAAAATGGACTTAATTGTGCCTTATTTAGGGTGTTGTAAGTTATTTTATTGCACTTTCAAACTAATCTAGGGATTTTTCAATTAATTGAGGTTGATTACAGCTTAATTGACCCCTTAAATTAAAATCCAAGTCTAATTTATTATATTTTCTTAAGGATAAATCTCAACACTCATTAATAATGTTGCATAACACTTAATTTTATAAGGTTTGATTCCTAATATAATGACCTGGGATCCATTTTCCACCTAGTGAATGGGTCCTCACTATGTCCTAGGACCCCCTTTTTGTATAATATTTCATAATCCGGGCTAAAATTAGTCCTAGTTAACTATGGTAGGATCCATTCACCCAAGGTCGTGAATGGGTCCTCCTTAACCTGGGACACCACTTTTTGAACTTATTCTTTGTGGTATTTTAGTGATTTTGAATCCTAGATCTGATGTAGGCTTTTGTTATTTTAATTTTGAGATTAAATATTAAGTTTAGTATAAATACAAGGTTAACTCACATAGTTTCACCTAAAACTTTTTATATGACTTCATGAGATCAAAATCAAGAGAATTATAGAGCACTCAAGAGAATTTAAAAGAAATTCAATGGAAGATTATCAAGGTTTTATCGCAATAATCAAAGGTCATATCATCATGTCAAAGATTTATTACATCATGCATGTTGTTGAGCTTATGTGTTTATGTAGCATTGAAGAGCCAATTCAAGCATTGTTTCACATCCATATTCAAGATCAAGATCTACATTCTTCATAGCCACTTCATGATAGATTTTTTATTTACATTACAATACTTCATACAAGGTATCATTGTTTCATCATAAGGTTTACTTACCTAAATGGGGTTTGACTTCTTGATCCTTGATTTGTGATTGCATGTTTTTAGGTTGAATATCAAGTGGATAATAAAAGTTGTCAAAGTTGTCAAGATTGAAAAGTTGGAAAAATTGTCATCCATCTTTAAAGAACATAGAAAGTACTCTAAAAAATTTATTTCTAACTTTTGGGAGCTGATCACCTAGGAGCTAGGAGTGTAGACATTGAAAAACATAACCCATAAATCACTTTTCTAGAACCCTAGCAATGACCCATTCACCACTGGGCAGATGGGTCCTCAGTAACCCCCAAAACAACACTTTTTCAGCAAGGTACACATTGCTTCAACATTTTAAAACCTCACTTAAATTTATTTTATAATAAATGTGATTGATTTTTTATTTTTATTTATGCATTTTACCCCTCATAATTGAATCAAACAACATAAGAAAAAATAGGTTCATCTATTTGGTCAATCCCCATTTGGGTGAACCTCTTTTTCTTTGTTTCAGGTGTCATTCTTTTGAAATTATTTTTACTTCCTCTCATTTGCACAGACATTACCTAATGATGTGTCTCCTTATATGAAATATGTCTATAATTATTTTTCTTTTCAATGAACAAACATTACATCCATAAATGTACAACTAAAATAAAACTACTACACTAAAATAAATCAATAAAGGGCTTATACAACCCCAACAATCCAAACCAATTTTCTTCCTAGCGATTATGAAAATAATTTTCTATTCTCTCATCATTTCCATTGGTAGGATATATTGTTCTCCAAATCAATTATTCATCATTACCACACTTTTCTTTCTTGACACTTTGAAAAGAGATACAATCCAAGTGAATCATTTTCCTTTCATGGGTGCTGTCATAATAGTGGTTTACAATTCCCGAGAGGAACGAATTTTAGCTGAAATCACATATTTTTAGAAAATATAATAATTTAAGCCTTAAAAAGTTCCATTTTAAGGATTCCAATTGAAGAGCGTTTGATCAAATCACCTTAGATCAAACCCCCTTGGATAGAACCTTGCTAGTTTTAAACCATACCTATAAATGCGTCTCCTTTACACCTATCAAAATGTTGATAAAAAATCACTTTTGATTTAGCTTTTGGGGATCAAATGAATTCATTTAAATTTATTTGAAATTATTATGGTATTCCTCAGAACAAGTTATCCAATGAATATAATTTTAATATGTTTTGGTTTTGTTATGTATTTGTTTTTTAAGTTTTATTAAACATAGGTTTTTCATTGAAAATGAATTTCTTTGTTCTTCACATGTGGAAAAATAGAAGATTATCAAAAAATTTGAAAAATATGAGTGCACCAGATATTGAAGTCCTTGATCCAAAAAAGATA
Organism: Sequoia sempervirens; assembly: GCA_007258455.2. Taxonomy (NCBI): domain Eukaryota; kingdom Viridiplantae; phylum Streptophyta; class Pinopsida; order Cupressales; family Cupressaceae; genus Sequoia; species Sequoia sempervirens. Next base: position 397,712,873 of record VDFB02271358.1, on the reverse strand, counting down.
AAATAAAATTTTGACATATACAAAAAGTTCATTATATGGTTAATCGAATTGTAATTTGTTTGACTTTGAAACTTGATTAAGGAAAAAATATTCAATAAAAACTATCTAACCAAGTGGAAGCACTAGATATCAGAGTTACAAATCTAAATTTGAAAGAATTAGAATTTTATCCTTCATGGAAAAAAAAGTTGTGTTATATGGTGTACAAGCATTTTTAAAATGTTGTTTTGAAAAAATCAATTTTTGTGGGAGATGGAAAAAGAAGTGCAATTTGATTCCAAAAATTTTGAAAAAAAAAAATTTAGAATATACAGACAAAATTTGATGAGACTCTAGTTTGCACCGTCTTCAAATTCCTCACAGTTTAGCAGCTATAGGTGCCCGAATGTGAAGATTCAGTTAAAAATAATAATTGTAGTGTCCAGTTTGGCCAAAAATTGTAAACCACTATTATGGGATCACCCTCATATATTTTTTTTTTTCTTATATACTAGTCTATAACATGCTTCCTCAATGTCACCATGCTTCCTCAATGTCACCATGTTATTGTTATCATGATGTTTCTTGAAATGTATACCTAGAAATCATTTTTCTTTCTTTATTTCCCTACCATATCCCACAAGGCTTATCATATTCCTTAATGATATGTTGGGGCATCCTCTTCTTTGAATTTTTTTTTGGGTGATTCCTATATGTATGTGACAAATCATCACTATGGTTCTCATACCTTAGTGTATAACATCAAGTGGTATAGAAAATATATGTTATCCACCACATATAAGCACATACCTACATCTAATTCCTATAATAGTTTTCATAAAATCAATCCTCATTCTCATACTACCTTTCATCATCTTTCTCATTACTATATGCATTTTAATCACTTACAAACATGATTTAATAATTAATATTTCTATCTTCTACCATTCATTTTCGTCCATATGTGCCATGGGTATGTGCACGATCATGATGGGTATGTGGCTGATCACTATATTTTTACCCAAAATTGATGAAATGAAAAGGGTTTTTAAAGGATATTATTATCTTTCCACCAATATAAATTATGCTTTACTTTGAATTTAATAAGTAATTATTATTTATTTTCTATTCAAATTATGACTAAAGTCCTAATTGATAGGTTGATTGAAAAACATCTATAGCTTTCAAACAATATCAAATTTTTTGAATCCAAAACATGCATCACATTTTATGCTTCACCTACTATAGGATTAAAACAAGAAAAATTGAATTTCATGAATTTTTGACCAAGTTAAGGTGGTCAGACATACAATTTTTTATATTTTTTTAAAAATTGTAATAAAAAAATCATAATTAATTATTTACTTGGAAAAAAATTATAAAAAAATATGCGTCACATTGGGACACGAGTCCTCTACTTATATATAAAATCTTGTAAAATAATATTATATTTTATTATGGTTAGGGTGGTCAGACAGACACCTACTTCTTATTTTTTCCCTGAAATTTAAGTAGCACTACAATGAAATTTCAAATTTTCACCAAATAGATTATTTTTTTTGAAGAAAACCTTGTAGTTTAGAAACTACATTAAATTTTCTATAGATTCTATTCTTTCATATTTTTGAAATAATATAGATAACTTATTCAATTTTTTATGTCAAGTTGCCTAACTCTGATTTTTCTAAATTTTTTTGCCACTTAAGGGCCTATTTTTTCCATGATGATCATGCACATACCCCCATAATAAAAAAATAAGAAGTGAAAATCCTACATTTATACTCATAAATTGATGCATACAACTACATTCATCATCGCATATTTATCCATCAATGGAATAAATGTATCTATATAATTATTTATGAATCATATGATTCATATCCATAAATACATCCATGAAAAAATTACCATAAGCCATAAAATATCCATTCATAATACAAATACATCATAGCATAAGCATCGAGACACCATAGAATGTACATCTCTACATGAATCCAAAATATAAACTAGTCCATTGATCTAAAAGATCATATAAGTACATATATCAACAATGAATGTTCCTATTACATCAAAATCCAACATGGTAAATGACCTAATCAAAATTAATCATCCATGTGACTAGTCATGCATGATTGGTGCCATTCCATTTTTCCTTATGTGCCCTAGTTGATGGCCCAAGTGATGAAAGGGAAGGCCATTGTGGCTTTCTCATTGATGCTTATTTTCTTTATCGACTTGATTATGCACTCAATTAATATACATAGGATGGGTCTATTTCTATTTACTAACAAGTAAACTTGTAGTAGTGAACCTCTAGACATTATATCTGTACATGTCATAACACTTGCATCACACTTATATATTTCCTATGTCATTCCCTATTATCCAATCACACTCAATTTATATTTTCTCCCCTACTTTAATTGGCGTCCCTCTACTTACATTATATTTTTCTTCACCTAGACTACATCCCACTCTACCTATGCCACATCTAGCTAGAAATATAGCCTACCCATTTTTAGAGGTATTGCATACCACTTGGTCTATATTCTATCTCTCTATATAGACCAATTATCACTCTATTGATAGAGATTATATCTATTTAAGTATTAATTTATAATTTTATTTTCCTAAAACTATTTGAGAAATACTATTGCCTCTCTATCATATTTGGCAATATCATTTATGCCACTTCCTTTTTCCTTTCGTACACAAATATTGTATTAAATATCTCTTAAAAAAAAATATAATCCTTTTTATTAGTATTTATACCATGTTTTTAATATATGTTATCACTATTTGTACAATATATTCAGATATGTCTATACAAAAAGATTTATTAACTACTTGTTCAAGTCAAAGAGCTTAAACTTGGGTTTAACCTCCTTAGAAAACTATAGTGTGGTATTAACATTTTTTATTTCCATGACATAAATATATTAATTGCACAAACTTTTCAAGGGTTTGTACTTCTATCCCTCTGTTGTCAATTCAACTAATTCCTTTTTATTTATTGAATTGAACTATATATTCATATATTTTCTCTCTTCTTTTACTCGATAACATTCTTACTTAAATAAATCTATTTTGTTTTTCTTAAGTTTATATAATTTTATCCATGATTTGCTTGGACTATTGTATTTTCTACTAGTTCTCTTGGTACCTCTTCTTCATCTTTATATTTATAAATCTCTATGATGTGATTAAAATCCATATCTCTTTCTTTTTTAGTCAAATACCTATACTAGAATCTAGAAGGTTATGTTCACCAATTACTAATTGGCAATTTGTAGTGCAATAGTTGAATATATTTTAATATTCCTTATCTCACTTTGAATATTATTTAATTAGCATAGGAACATTTATTTGTTCTTTTTCTTCTTGGAAAAACTTTAATATTTACTTAAATTAGGCTAATTTTATTTGTGTTCTTATTATTTTATTAAAGGATGTACATTGAACCTGTTAATTTCTATATTTTATGTGTATCCAAGAAGTTACCCCTTGGTGTTCCTCCTTATCTTTAATATTGATAAACCATTATTGCATATATTTTCAATAAATTATCCTTATCCATCTAATAAAGTGATAAAAGAGGATATTCATACATGATATTTATGGAGAATATAACTAGTCCATTTAAATTGCACATAGTTAACCACTCATTTTAAAACCTCATTACTATGGCACATCTACCATAGTCTATACTAGACTTTGACTACCTAAAAACTTTTGGGTTACTTTTGAACAACATATTTTTTTCTCCCACCATTTTTGCATTGAGAAATTCCTTAGGAGAATCAAATTTATCTCTTAATAGAATCCCCTTTTCCTTTTTGATGGAAAAATATGAGAATGGAAGGACTTACTACACTAATCCATGAGGAAAAAATAGGAAATATGAAAAAAAAATTGTAGGAAAGAAATAACAAATAGTATTCAACATAATATAGTGTTTATCTTCAGAAAACACTTTGAAGGAAAAAAGTTAACCTCTAAACTCAAATTAATTATATTTCTAACAAAAGTAATAAGATTACACTACAAATTGACTTCCAAGAATTTTCAAAATACTAGACCAGCATACAGGTTAGAGTAATTTAAACAAAATGATACACATACAACATACTATCAAACCTCCATCTTAGGCACTAAATAAAAAGAGCGATGATGCAATCCATGAAAGAAAATAAATGGAAAATTGAAAACCATGAGCTAAAACAACCCAAATTATGGTGTCTAATCCCATGTAAAAATTAAAGACTACATTCCAAGATGATTCAACAAGATATTTTTAGATTGTGCTCTTACACCTCTAAAAATCTATCATAACTTTGTCATAATCCAATCCATAAATTTGGTGCTCCTTTTTCCTCTACATCTCTATTTAAAGTTTCTCTATGGAATATGATAACAAAGATTACAAGTTGTTCAAAATATCAAGTCAACCATTTGACTCCCCTCTTATATGTTACTGCACTCATCATAAAATCTCTTGCATACTCTTGTGTTGTCATATATTATCTTACACATCTTACATGGCACATCTATCCCAACATTTTAAATGTTGAGATGACTTATGAGTATCTGAGATCTCTTGTTCTCTTCTTTTAGAAGATGTTTGAACTTCATTAATGACTTTTAAAACACATATCTTCCAATAATACTCATACTAAACTGATTACATCCTAGTTTTAGTACTCACACATTAGTATAAAGAGACCCCACACCAACATACAAATTCATATCGTAGATGTATTAAGCATCACAAATCAAATGAATTCGTCAAACATTTTTCTTTGATCTTGAATGATAGAAATCCCACATAAATTATTCATGATTCCCTTTGTTGCACTATTTACTTCTTTATATTTTATAATTCTTCTCTTATCTTCTTACATCGTATCTATTTCAACCCACTAATTTTAGTCTCCCATAGACATTTATATATAACTAATATAAAATAAAATAAAATACAATCCAGTCGTTTCACCTTTTTAAACTGCCACTTGAAAGATACTCTTTGACAATATTTAAAGAAAAAACATTGACCTAAGATTTTGGGCAGTTATATGTGGGTAACTATTGTTGGCTCTTCGCAATATAAGAAAAAAATATATCGTAAAATAATCAAAAGAATCACCTGATCTAGAATATCAGACATTATGATTGGAGGAGCGTGCATTTCCAAATTTCCTTGTTCTTTTAAAGAGTAATATTGAAATAGACAATTGACCTTTCCACTGGTCGGATATCTGCTTGAGTCTTCAAATCGCACGATATTAATTCCTGTGGATATTCAATTTAAATATTACTAAAAATAAATATATTGCTTGTAAGTGATTATTTAATTCATTTTGTTGATTATTAAATGATATAAATTGAAATACGGCTCTAGTTTAGCTTAAAATACACCGGTATAATGATTTGAGCAATTGTGGAATAGCTTTTTGAAATTTAACTTTTCTTGTCATGTCGAATTTTAATTTGTTGATTGACTGCTGTGATTTCCATAAATAATGGGATTTAGAATGACAATAAAATTATTCTAATAAAAATGCTTAGAGGTATATGTTATTGATGACATAATCTGTTTTGGTATATCTTGTCTCATTAAATTTAATTTGATTGATGTGATATATCTTAAGTACAATTTTTGACAACTTTTGTAATTCATTTATATAATATGAGGAAACTATTATACTTAAATGTATAATGGATCCTACAACTAGAGAGATAAGACCATAATCTTTCGAGTATCAATCAATTTTTATATGATGTAATATTGTAAGACATTCTAAAGGGAGATGTTAATGATATTTGAAATGAGTGCAATTTTTAATTGTGATAGATATAATTATATTTGAATGAATTTAAGATGATGTATTGATGTTGATTCTTTATCTTTATCAAATTTCTAAAATTTCTCATTGAATGCATATATTTATAGACTATCAACTTGATAATTTGTGTGGAGTCTAATTCAATAACAATAATATATTATGAAAAGGTTGAAGTCTTAGTGAATGTTTGAAATTCAAAGTGGTAAACTATTCCATGCATCGTAGAATTTTCAAAGGACTATTCCATATCACACAACATCATCCATTAATTAAAATTTACTTTTAGACCATTACAATCAAAGGATAATGAATTACAATATATGTTTCACTTGATACATCAAATAAATCAAATTCAGTTGTAAAAATTCATACTTATTTAATCTATATAAAGTAACATCAATCAGAGTTGTACAACTATAGAGTATTCACTCTTAGAACTTATGATCATGTAATAGACTATGTAATTATAATTGGTTTGAAAACATTTGATATAAAAATGTGTATCTCTATATTTAGCTATGTATCATTTATATCATAATATATAACAATATTAATAAAATAGTAATGTTTGTGTATAATTATTTTTTAAAATAAAAATATTTAAATTTATTGTTAAAAATGTTTTTAATACATTTTCACATTATACATCATAGAAATGCAAAATGTTTGCTAAATATTGCATTTCTTATTGGAAAGCTAAGATCCATAATATAGTACACACAAGTAGTAAGAATTTCTCTTTCAATTTTTAGATGATGTACTTTTTGTTATTAGTCCCTAAATATATGAATTGTTGCAAGAAATTTAATTTTCTTGAACTTCATGTAGATAATTATTATTTTTTTATTGGTACCTTGAAATTTTTTAGTCTAGCCTGAACCAAGGAGTGGTAATGTTTAGTTTGGCCTGACCTAGGGAAGACCACAAATGGGGGACCTCCTCCCTAACATGAATGTAATTGAGCAATCCAAGTCCTCGAGCATGGTATCCCATAGGGGAACAAGGCACACAAGCACACCATCCTAGTGAATGATTGGAACAACAATAGCTTGAATTCTTGTCTCATGGAATGAACATCATTAGCAACCTCAACATTGTGGTTCAAGCCTATGAGCACATTGGATCAATGAAGCATAGTGCCTTGAATCACAATGGCAAGTGAAGGTTTGAACTCTGGTGACCAGAACAACAACATAAGCTCTTTACCATCGAACTATGGGATGAACCTCCATGCATTTTTTTTTGTTTTTCAATGGTTTAAATATTTATTTTAAATATTGATAATATTTAATTATAAAAATAGGTTCTTTTAAATTTTAATTCATCCCATCTTTTTTCTTTCTTATTTTTATTATAGAATGTTAATCTACATCTTGCACCATACCATATAAGGTAAATTTAAATGAACACAACTTACATAATTATTTTGAATAGATTTTTTTGAATGATATTATTCTTGAGTATATCAGGTATTTAAATTTTGAACATTATTTTTTTTAATACTCACTGCACCTTCTCACGTAATCAGAAATAAATAAAAAATAAATATGCAATGCTTCTAATTACTAGGTAAAAGCACAAAGTTGTGTCACACTTTCAACCAACTTATCAGCACAACTAAATTTAAGTATTTCTAACTAAAAGTCAATTTTGGTCAAAAATATGATCTAGTAAACTCATTCTAGCTAATTTAGATACTTCCACAACTTTTTCAACTAAAATTGTTGGCTAAAAATATATGGAGCACCACTTTGAGTCCAATTTACCAAAAAAATTAAATTATTTGAAAAACTTGAAGTTTCAATAAGTCATGCTAATTTAAATATATTTTTTTTAAATATAAAAATACCCTTTTGTAGATCCATAAGTGTAGTTTTCAAAAATATATTTATTTTAATATTTTAATTATATTTTATATTTTATATTTTATATTTTATATTTACTAAAAGTAGGTTATCAGCACAAAATATTAGGCTGATTACTATGACAAGGAAAAATACTAGAACTTATTAAAAAAAATTTGAAAAAAGTGATGCACTAGATAAAAGAATCTATTTTAAGATGGTATTTTTTTTCCATTTTAGATATATATTTAATATGAAAGTTGACATCCGATGAAAACAACTATTTTTTGATTCGTGCACATTTTAATATTTATTTAAAAATATATATATTTATCAAAATTGGAAAAAAATATATCCATGCACTAAAATTTGAAGTTATAAATACACACAAAAATATTGAAAGCAAAAAAATAAAATTTACTATAAAAAGTTTGGCATCCCATGCAACTTCATTTTTTAGCATTTTATTAGCAACTAAATTATAGTTTTAATTTATTAAAAACTAGTATATATATATATATATATATATATATATATATATATATATATATATATATATATTTAAAACACAAACATAAAATATACTAAAAAATACATATTATACTAGTATACATGATTTTAAAATTCAAAACATATATGCCACTTTTTAGTGATTCAAGTTTAAAAATTGGATCAATGTTGGTCATTTCCTTTATAAAGTGTGACACAACTTTGTGATTTTACCCTACTTGAATTTCTTTGATTTGCTTAATCTTAAATATTCTAGCTTTTCTTGATTTAGGTTAATAGGGTGTTTAAACTTTGATGTTTTATTTGTATTGAATTATAGATAAAAGTTCCTACTCTTTTCTATTGCTTACTTTTCTATGGAATATAGTATATTGAGTAGGATATGCTTGAGATTGAATTATTTCCTTTTGGTTTTTATAGTATTTGATAACAATCTAAAAATTATTGTTATTTAGATTAGTTGGGGAGAGGACAAGTCCTCATTTTTAGTACTATGAATGGTTGATCTAGACCTACTCAAACATGAACAAACAATTCAATGTTAGTCAATAAATACATCTAAAAAAATCAACAATCATTCCCCATGCAATTCATTTGAAATTCAATGAACAAGAAAACAAAGATAGAATATCAAATGAAAGCTTATTGAAATCCTATTCAAAACATCCAAACCAACATCCCATGGGGGAATTGGTGCTACTTTGATGTGGAAAGTAGCCCTTTCCCAATTCCTTGCAAGCTTTGATGATGAAAAATGTGATCCTTGATGAAATTTGCAATAACCTAGCTAAGATTGTTAAAAATTATGAAAACATGGATGAAGTGTTGATGAACTTGCTCAAAACCTATAGATAGTAACCTTGCATAAAGTTTCAGATCCAAAATCAATAGAAGAGTCTGCCATTTATAGGAAAGAAGGAGCGACAAAGAGGTTCAAGATGGGCGTATGAATGGTTATGATGATGATACAAATGAGATGGTTTTAAGATGCTTAGAATAACCAATCTGTATTATCCTAACTGAAATGACGATGCAATCTATGTGATATGGATGGGATGGATGATGTGTATGGTATGAATGATATGCAGTATGCTGACAGTTTGTGGATGTAGGATGGATGCATATATAGATGTTTGGTTGAATATCATGGCACCATGTTAGTGCAAAGAAAAGAAGAAATGAGATGATGACAAGAGGATCCAACAAGTCCATGATCTATGAGACTTTATTAGAGATAATGATGAATGATGATGATATATTGCTTATTAGGAATTGGGATTTTAAAAGGGCTTACTTACCTTATGTTTGATAACACACATAGCCACAATGCATCAAGGTATAAATACCTACGATGGCATTGTGTCTAGTGTGATGGACTTTGACTCAACAATCAGATAGGAGTATCCTTGTTCACACCTGACATACAAAATCCTATTTAGAATGCAGTTTAGATATTTTAAACGTCTCTGACCAAAATATAGAAAAGCAATCCTTCCTATGTGGTCAACAAGACATCTAAAACATCCTCCCTATAGACCAAACAAAGTAAGCATGACCAAGGTTATATTACAAGAGTATCCAACAAGCACAAAAGATAAAAGATAATGATTGATTCCCCATTCCTTTCTCTCTAAATCGATTTGTTTTAGACATCATTGAGAGGTCATTAGAATGAATGAAATAACATAAGTCAATAAGACAAAGATCGAGTAAACAAACAAGCTATTGTTCTTCATACCGTTAGATAAGACTAAACTATGGTGATGCTTGATGTTGATGTCCATTGTAGGAAGGATACATCCTAGGACATGATATTATCAAATGATTTGGGATTGACTGGATGATGGGCTATTAATATCAAGAGTTGACCAACTTGTTTACTTACTGACCTAGATTTGAGACTTTTGACATTTGAGTTTTCACTTTTGATCTACTAGACTTGATTTTTTATTGTTTCAACAAATTTTGGGGGTGACGATGATTTATTATGAGTGGATATTTATTTCAAGCAATTGCAAAATGGGATGGGTGGATTTTTGCAAATATTTGGATGTTTTTGATGTTTTGAGGTTGTTTTTTGTAGTTTTAGGGTGTTTTACAAATGTTTTGATTTTTGAATTTTCCAATGTTTTGGTGTTTTCTAAGATTTTAACCAAGAACCTAACCTAAAGACCTATCATAGGGGCCTCGGGGGCTGATCAAAGATTAGCCTTTCCTATATTATACACGCAGAGACCATGTAGTTTGATTGACATAGATTTGTTTATTGATGATATATGAACAAATGAATTGCCAGTTTATTGCGACAAACTCCTAATAGACTGGCTTAAGTGTCTCGGGGGATGATCAAAGATCAACCTTTCCTACGTTTAGAGCTTAGAAACCTATAGTTTGACAATAAAACTCTATTTTTGACTTTTTTGACTGACTTTTTGACATGTTTTTGGGTTTTGATATGTTTTGAATGTTTTTTGGATTTTCTAATCTTATGAATGTTTTTGGAGTTTTTTATTTTTTGTTGTTTTTGGATTTTTTTTTATTTTAAGAAAGACTGCAAAAATATACATGAATCTGATCCAATGTAGGTATAAGAACATGCCCCCAATGTGATGCAATAGACTACTCTGATATAGGCAGGACAAACTGACCTTAGAAATAAGCTTAGTAGTACTAGGAGGAATCATGATACAAACATATGATCAAGCTATGATGTGGACACAAATGAGTGATGGGAGGAGATATAGAAGAATGATGGATGGATGATGGATGGATGATGCAGAACAAGCTGTAGAGATCATGGTGGATGGAGAGTGCTTATTTACACAAGGTGCCTATTTTCCAGGTTTTCACTAAGGTACTTTCCAAAAGCACCACCAAAGTGGTTTTCACTAGAGGACAATTTTTCTCTTTACTATTTTCAACCCTTTTCTATTTATTTTTTTTGGATTTTTTTTATTTTTTATTTTTTTGGACTTTTTGGATTTATACCTTGTAAGATTAGGCATAAAACTTTTTGAGATGGGAGATATTCATGGGCTCTTGTAGAGGCTCCCCTTTGGGCATTGATAGTTGATATGCCCCTAATTTGGAGCTCAGTGTCACAATGAAAGGTCCCAACCAATTGGGTTTAAATTTTCCCTTGTTATCTAGATTTGGTACATTCTTTTGATTCTCCTTTAATACAAGCTCTTCGACTTGAAAAGTCTAACTCCTGATCTTCTTGTTGTAGCTTCGCTTGAGATGGTTCTAATAAACTTAGAAATGGTTTAAGGCATCCATGTGTTGCTCATCCAATAGTTCCAGCTCATTCAATCATGACACCCAATATTCTTCATCTATGATGAGATTCTTCAATGAGGCGGGATTCAACTGTAAGTGTCAGTCATGACCAACTTCATTGACTATTTTCTTGAGGATTTTTAAGATGGTTTTATTTGTAGCCTTAGCTTGGCCAATTCCTTAGGGTAGTATGGAGTGGAAAAGCGATGTTGGATATTGAAATTTTGGAAAAGGTCTCAAACATCCTAGTTTTTGAAAGGTGCCCCGTTATCTTAGATAATGGCTTGAGGGACACCATAGCGACAAATTAGGTAGTTTAGGATGAACTTGGAAATCTACTTTCCTATGATATAGGTCATGGGAATGACGTCTACTCACTACATGAAGTACTCTATGGTGGTGATGATGAATTTATGTCCATTGGACGAGGTGGGGGTGATTTTTCTGATGAGATTGAGGCCCCATTGTGAAAAGGGCCAAGGTGTAATGATCCAATGAAGCTCCTGAGCTGGTGCATGGATGAGATCCCCATGCTATTGACACTACAAGCACCTTCAAACATAGTCATGAGCTTCCCTTTCCATTGTAGGCCAATACTACCAGTCCTTAGTAGTTTCTTAGCCAAGGTCATACCACTCAAATATGACCCACAAATTCCATTGTGTACCTCAATTAAAGTAGTCAAAGCTTCATCAATGTTTAGGCATCATAAAAGGGTTCCTTCAATGCTCCTCTAGTATATGGTGTCTCCTAAGATGGAAAAATGGGATGACTTCTTGAAAAAATTTATTGTAAGGTTCATGGATATATCAGCGGGTAGGAATCCTATTCTCAAGTAGGTGTATATATCATGATACCAGGGGTCATCGAGACCAATGATTTCACATGCAAATTTAGACTCTGGTACCTCAAATGTTGGTATGAAAAGCTACTTTACAAGGAATCATTTCTTTGGGGTGTTGCATGGGACATCTAGTAGTGATCTAATTGTTTCCATAACATCTGCTACTCTATTATTTTCTCTTGGTATTTGTTTGAATGTGACATCAATGAAGAACTCTTTGAGGCTTTCCACCAATTTATTGTATGGTGTCATTTTTTTTCCTTCATTTGATACTCATCATTGACCTAGTTGATGATGAGCTATGAGTCTCCATAGACCTTGAGTGCCATGATCTGCCACTGTACAACAATTGTTAGCCCTATGATAAGAGCCTCATATTTTGCAATGTTATTTGTGTAAGGAAAAGACAGCTTATATGATTTAGGTATGCAATCCCCTTGTGGTGTAATGAAGAAGACTCTAGCTCCTAACTTGTGTTGTGTGTAGGATACATCAAAGTACATTTTCTAGTGATCTGCCACACTTAGGTTAAAGATTGACTCATTAGGGAACTCTGACATAACTGGATTCTCTAAATATATCGGTGCCTCTACTAATTGGTCTTCAATTGCTTGTCCTTTAACAACCTTTCATTCTACATACTCAATGTTGTGTTCTGTCAAGATCATAACCCATTTAGATGTTTGCCTTGTGAGCATTTCTTTAGGAAGCAGGTACTTCATAGGGTCTATCTTTGCAATGAGTTTTATTTGATGTGCTTGCATATAATGTCTGAACTTCTACACAATGAACACGACTAATAAGAAATCCTTTTCAATGGATGTGTAATTATCTCATGTGTCACCATAGTCCTATTGATGTAGTTAATAGCTCTCTTTCCCATTTTCATCATGTTATGCTAACAGAGCACCAAGAGTTGCTAATGTTGACGATATGTACAGGATCAAGGGTTTTCCTAGAATTGGTGGCATGAGAACTGGTGGTGTGAGGAATTTCTCCTTGATCTTATTGAAATCATGGTCACATTTCTCATCCCATTTGTATTCTACCCCCTTATGGAGTAGATGAGAATATGGGATAGCCTTATCTACTAGTTATGCTATGAATCAACAAATGGACTGGAGTCTTCCCTGCAAACCCCTTAACTACTTCAAGGTACTTGGTGCCTCCATTTTGAGGATTGATTTGAATTTGGTGGGGTCTATCTTGATTCCTCTCATAGATACAATTTATCCTAGTAACTTTCCTAATTGTACCCTAAAGACACTTTTTTGGATTGAGCCTGACCTTGTATTCTTCTAGCTTGTTAAAGATGGAGCTTAGTGCCACTATGTGATATTGACATTTCTTTGATTTGGACAATATTTCATCCACATAATCTTCCATAATTTTGTGAATCATGTCATGGAAGATTAGTGTCATGGCCCGTTGATAGGTAGCTCCTACATTTTTGAACCCAAATGGCATCATATTCCAACAATATGTTCCCCAAGGACAAGTGAAAGTCATTTTGTGTTGGTCATCCTTAGCTATCATGATTTGATTGTATCCTAAAAATTCATCCATTAGTGATAGCATTTCATGCCCTACCATCATATCCACAATCCTATCTATGTTTGGGAGAGGGAAATCATTCTTGGGACATGCTTTGTTCAAATCTCTGAAGTCAGTGCAGATGCAAATGCTCCTAGTGGGCTTTGAAATAGGAATGAGATTTGAGACCCACTCTAGATAATCAATTGGCCATATGAAACCAGCATCTAGGAGCTTTTGTAGTTCCATCTTGACCAATAATGCTATTTGTGGATGCATCTTTCTCAACTTTTGTCTTACTAGCTTTGCTTCGGGATATATAGCTAGGTGGTGAACCACAACTTCTAGATCAAGGCCAGGCATGTTGACATAGGTCCATGCAAAGTTTATCTTTTTTTCCCTTAGATGAAAATCTAGGAGTTCTTGTTCTTCTGTCAAGAGTGATTCTACATAGAAGGTGATATATTGCATTTCTTTTATTCCTGGGTTGACTGGATTACACTTCTTTGCTAAGACTATTGACTTCTCCTGATGAATAGCACTAAGGGGAAGATTGAATCCCTCATCCTCTAGCACCTCAAAGAGGTTTTCACCATTGGATGCATCCTTTATTTCTACTATTTTGGGGTCAAAGAGTGCCATAGTGTGGTTTTCACTCAAAGACCTAGATATTATTCTTAAATTTTTAGTTTTACGACTCAGGGATTCAATCATTTCCCCATAATAGGCATGTGTTTCCAACACAATGTCGAACCCGACCTTGTGATCTCCACATGGTGTATCTTGTAATCCCATGAATTATGAGAGAGCCTCATCATTTTTTAATGTCTCTAGAATTGGTGGTCCTCATTGGACGTAATAGATGAGTTGGGGATAAACTAAGTTTAGCTCATGGATTTGGTTGTTTGACTCAAAATATAGGGTACTAATCATGAGAAAGGAGGAATCCTTGAATATCATGGGTAGGTTGGTTATAGGGTCCTTGTAACACACATCAGTTATGTCAAAAGTATAGTTGTCTAAGGGAAACCCTGTGGACACTAGTAACTAAGGGGGAGCTTGATTTTTCTAACCGGGGAACCTTTTCCAAGTATGGTTACTTTTAGTAGGGTACATCCAAGGCCAAGATTTCTTATACACTTCTTAGCAACAATGGGTTCTAATAGGCCGTTGTCATTTTTCCCAAGTTTCTTATGCTTGTTCTAGCCCATGCTAAGCATCATTTGTAGTCCTTTGTTGCTATTGTCCATGTGAAGATTAGGCACTGGCATTTCATCTTGGTATAGTAGACTGGATATGTCTTTTTCATCTACCACTTCCTAACTTAGGTCTCCCCAACATCTAAATCTAGAGGGATCTACTTTAAAAGTTTGGGATGATGTTTCTCTTGGTTGGGGTTGCCCATGAGACCTAGGATATTGAGGTAACTCTCCTATTACAAAAGCACTTTTCTTCATTTTTTAATCCCCACATCCATTGTATTGGATAATGAATTTGATATCATAAATGTTAGGAATGGTGGGTGTCTTTGTCTCAGAGGTGGAGGCTAAGGTAGTTGGGTCTACATATGGAGTTGTAGGGCCTTCATCATTCTTTGGGACTTCAGGGGTTTTGTAGTTCTTTGCTTCTAGGTTCTTGCAATAATAAAAGGGACTGAGATCACCATGGACTGTGACCTCTTGATTTTTATAGGGAAACTTGACACATTGATGGAAGGTGGATGTTACAGCTTGTATCCCATGGATCCATGGATGCCCCAGGAGGATACTATAAGGTAAATCAAGATCAAGGACCTAGCATGTGGTTTCCATTATGGCTAGCCCTACTTGTATAGGGAGTTGAATAATGCCTTGAGACACTCTTTCCTGATCATCATATGCCTTGATTGTAATACCTTTACCTTTTTCAATGGAATCCTTCGAGAATCCAAGATTCTTTATTAGCTTGAGTGAACAGATATTTATACCTACACCTCCATCCACCAAGACCCTTTTCACTTTGTTTTCATGGACTAGGACTTCAAAATGGAGTGCACAGTTATGAGATAGTTGAGTTGGGAAGTCCTAATCAAAAAACATTAGGAGATATGGGGTGGTGATGTGTCCAACCATAGCTTGGAACTGGTCAACATCAAGATCTTTGGAGACAATAGATGAGGCCAATGCTTCCTCTAGGATTTTCCTATGTGCAAGTGAGATCTTTAGTAACTCCATGATGGAGAGTTGAGCGAGGTTTTTTTTTAGATGGTCCAAGAAATTATAACCATGAAGAACGAATTTTGGATTTGAGGTGGATTCCCTAGGTTGTTGTGATGATCCAACAATGGTAACCTTGCCACCACACATGATGAATCCACAATCTACTTTGGACACCTTATCGTTAACAACAATAACTAATTCATCTAGGGATGTGAGAACATGATCGTAAACATGGTTTACATTGCCATACTTTGTTTTCCCATGGTTGTTCCCTTTATTAAAATCTAGCATTGGATTTACGTATATCTTAAGGCACTGATTTCCTATAGGTTGTTCAATGTTTATGACTTTGTCATCAATAAGGTCTTGGATCAGATTTTTTAGTCTCATGCAACTGGCCATCATGTGTCCTTTGATTTTATGAAAATCACAAAGGTGATTCCTATTATACCATGGTGGTTTCACTTGGGGTTCTTGATAATTCTCATAGATGGGGATTTTAGTGAGATTCTCCTACACCAGTTTCTTCATGATAGATTTGATTGATTCCCCAAGGGCTATGCATTTTTTTTGGGGGGAGATTTGTTTCGTGAGGGTGGTCCCCCTTGATTACTCAAATTATTGACAATTTAGCTATTGGGTTTTTGTGATAGCACATTAGCTTGTGTATTATTTGGATTGTTTCACTGTGATTGTTGGTATGATTACATGTTTTGTTTAGGAGTATTGATTATGACCTTGGCATCAACCACACCATCATTAGTGACATTTTTTTTCATAACTGGTTGATGGGCAGTTATCTTGATATTCTTGATATGTGGGTGTCCCCCCTTGTACAATAAGGGCTCTTTCCATGTTGAGTTCCTTGGTAATAAAATGGTCGTATATGGTGATACATTACATTTTTACATGAAATGACAAGGTTTTTTTGAGATTGGAAATGATAGTGCATATTTTTTGTTCTTCTAGCATGGCCCACTTGCTTTTTGTTGGTCTTGGATCACCACCATTGTAGGAAGGATGTGAATGTTTCCCCTTTAGCTTGTTTGAGCATAGATTGTTCCTCTAGACTCGCATCCATACCTATGTTGAATGCATAGTTCTATATGAATGCATCCACGATTTCTTGGAACTTTTTTATTTTGAGAGGAAGGTGAGAGAACCATTCCATTATTGGTCTAGCCAAACTTTTAGGGAATAGTCGCATTAGATATGTTTCATCATATGAAAATTCCATGTAATGTACCTATAATTCCTTGATGCGATCTTCAAGATTACCTGTCCCATGATAGTTGTCAAATTTAGGAATTTCAAACCCTTTCGGGAATGGTAACATTGCAAGGATCTTGTTGAATGGATAGGGGCATAAATTACTTGGTGTTTTCACTTTTTTTCTAGATTGGAGGTCTAGCACTTGCTGTGAGAGTAATTTGATTTGTCTTGTCACATCATTTTGTGGATCAGGAGGTGGGGTGAATGTGTTTTGATGTGGTTTGATCATTTGAGTGATGGGTGGGGTGTTTTGAATGTTTGTGGGAGTTTGTTGCAAGCCCTGTTGTTCCATAAATGTTTGTTGATATGCATGTAGTTGTTGTTGTTCCAACAATGATCATTGTTATTCTTGTTGCTATTGTGCCAACAATGTTTGTTGCTGGTCTTATTGTTGTTGTGCTAACAATGCTTGTTGTTGGGATAATAGTTGGGTTGCTTCTTGTTACACTTGGTATTGTTGTAGGGATTGATGATATGCTTGCTACTAAGCTGCCTTATATTTTGCTCGTGCTTATGCCTGCTGAGCTTGATACTGGGCTTGTGTCTAAGCTTGAGCTTGCTGGGTAGCCTATGCAACCTAGGCAGCCTATGTAGTTTGTGCGGCTTGTGCAACTTGAGCTATTTGCGTAGCCTGGGAAGCTTGGGTGACTTGTTTTTGTAATAAAGTTTGATCGTGGGCAACTTATTGTGCCTGTTGTGTGGCTTGATGTGCCTTTTCTCATTGAGCAACTTGTTCTGTAGCTTGTGTGGCTTGTTGAGCTCAAAACTATTGAAGTGCCTTTTCATAGGCTTGGTGAGCTAATTGTAATGTGATGCTATATTGGTTTGACATGTTTTTCCTTGGTGGTGGTGGTGGAGGATTCAAAATGGTGTTAGATGTTGTGATGAGAGTTTGTTGAGGTGGTTTTTGAGGTATTGTTGGATTGATGATAGTAGTTTGTGTGGTAGATGGTATGGTTGATATGCTAGGCCCTTGAGAGACCACATCTATAGATGGTGTAGTGGTTATTGGGTTGTTTGGATTGGTGCCACCTAGTGTTGCAATATCGGTGGCATGATCAGGGGATTTGTTATGATGGTTTGATTTACGATTGGAATATTGTTTTGATTTTGTTGATTGAGGATTGGTAAAGGGGGTTTCCCTAAATCGAGGATTGGTGTGAATTTTTGTGGTAATGGTGGAAATGGTGGGAAGATGGGTGGTGTGTTCCCTTGATCAAATGATGATTATTGAGGGATCCAAGATTCCCCCTTGTCTAATTAGTCCACCTTCTCCTTGTGAAGTCATGAGGAGAGAGAATTGTGTGTTAAGAGGATATGCTGGTATTGCAGCAAAAGAAAATGGATTTTTGGAATCATGAAATTCAAGAAGAATGTAAGGGTGTTTTGGATAGAGTGGGATGGATTGACCCAAGATGGTGTTTGCATCCATGTCTTGATTTTTTACAAGGGGGTGTGTTTGAAGAGCATGAACTAATGAACTCCCCTTGGTAACTATGGGTTGACTTGGAGCATAAGATGAAATTGGTTGTGGGATGGGTTGAATGATTCTTCGGAATGAAGGTGTGAATGAGACCAGAGGCATAATCTCAAGAGGTTTCTCCACAATCATGCTTAAATAATAGTCGGAAGGGAGTTTAGCCCTTTCTTTTTCCAATTCTAACATGTATTGTGAAGGACTGAGCCTCATCATTGTGTTGAAAATTTTGTGGTTTTTGAGGTTTTGGACCATTTCTATTATTTCATCTTGATTCATCCCTAAAATGTTGTTAGTGATATCCTCCACTTGGAAACCTCCCTCTTGAAGATCTTGTGGAAGTTTAGAAAGGTTGGGAGGGGGATTGCTAGATCCAACATGATTGATTTCGGGTGCAGTTTGACTCAAGTAACTTGAAGTGGATTTTTCTTTGTTCTTTTTCATGTTCTTCTTATGTTGAGATCTAGTTTGGACCATAAAATAAGGATCATTTTTTCATGAAATGGGAGGTGACCTCTAATTCCTTGGATTGATCTAAAATTTAAGTACAAAAGGAGAGTCTAAGATGTTAAGGATCAAGGATGGTGATGGGATAGTGAAAGACAGATGATTTGTTAATGATTGAACTCTTACAAAACCTTGAAGGAGATACTAGACTTTAGGACTTTTGGATTGATGTTGGATTTGATTTTGGATTTTGATTTTGATTTGATTTGATTTGATTTTGATTTATTTTGGATGTGATAATGAACTTATAAACTACAAGAGGTTAGATGTTGTCTTGGAATAAATTTTTCCACAAAGAGATAATTTAACTAAGTGTATGAAGAAGGATGCATCCACACACAGTTAGTCAAATAGGATTATTTTGATTTGATTCAAAAGATTTTCCAAAAAAGTATAGTATGAAGGATTTTTTCAAGATTTCCAAGAGTTTTTTTGTGGGATGGATTTTGATTGATGTTTGAGGATGGATGGGAGTGTTTATTTTGATCCTAAGTGAACATAGAGAAACTTTTGTTTACAAGACCTAGGTATTGAAGAACATGCTACACTTCCTATGTGAGAAACTCAAACCTTTGAAAAAGTTTTGGATTTTGACAATAGTAAAATGAATAAAAATTGGAATTTTTCTTTGAAGCATGTTTGTAAGATTTGAAGACCAATCTCTCTAAATTTGTAATGTGTTGAAAGAAATTTAATTTCGTGAGAGCTCTTGGATGAAGAACTTTGGACTTCAGTTTTAAAATTTTGATCTTGCGGGAAATCATTTGAAGAAGAACATGTGGGGGTTCTAATTGTTTCTTATCTTTTCTTAATGAGTTCTTTTTACCACAAACACTTTCTTACTTAGCTTTTCAAACTAAATTTCTAATGTCCCAATTAATTTCATCCCATAAGGTCCATTATGTGGAAATCAAGGAAATCATGGAAATAGTTCCCTAATATTAACTTTCATGATAGAAAATTGAGATATAATTCCAAATACTTAGAAGCCTCTAAGGATGGAATCCCTAGGGAAATCAATAGCACTTGGATGTTTTCAAAGGTATTTTCTTCCTCTAAAGGGTTTGAAATTTGATGATCATGGTTGAATGATTATTTTCCAATGTTTTAGATCCAAGCAAAGGGTTTTGATTCAAAAATGATGCACAACCCTAGTATAGAAAGAGATGATATTTGTTTAATCCCCACTTGGATAAACCAACTACACTTATTTAGAGTGGATGATTAGAAGCTTGACCACACTGGCTCCCCTCCACAACACACACTTCTCGGGTTAGCCAAGCTTCAGTTCTCATGAATCTCCCATGATGAAATTTTCATCTCTACAAAGAACCGCAAAAATGTGAGGTGACTTAAGAGATCTGACCTCTTTCACCAACAAATAGAAAGGGATTTTGGCTTCTACACAAATTGGTTCTTAGTCAGGGTGATCGAGGACATGGCACCTT
The DNA here is from genome assembly GCA_007258455.2 of Sequoia sempervirens. Classification (NCBI taxonomy): domain Eukaryota; kingdom Viridiplantae; phylum Streptophyta; class Pinopsida; order Cupressales; family Cupressaceae; genus Sequoia; species Sequoia sempervirens. The sequence goes on along the minus strand of VDFB02271358.1, from coordinate 397,692,139 downwards.
GCGAGCATCTAAAAAGCCACTAAAGGCTTTAATAAATCCTACTAGGGGCACTTATAATTTTTAAGGTAGTAGCTAATTCTAAAAGACATTGTACGCCTAAGGCCTACATACCATGAGGACTTGATAGTTTAATCTTATCCATTTATATACCAACCCGAGTGAAAAACTGGTTGGAGTCACCTTCAAATTGGTCTTAGGAAAGCTCCTCTAAAGGTAAACAAAAGCAAGCAAGAACATCCATAGTTTAATCAATCTTTTTTTGCATGAACAAAGAGAGAACACACGTGATATACTTAACTCACACTAGCAAGATTTTGTTCAATTTTTAAAAAACCAAAATTGAAGTGTGGAGGCAATTGTTTAGACAACTTAATATCACCAAAATATTTTTGATTCTCAAGATCATCATGAAGCGCGAGAGAAGTGCATATGCCTTTTAAATGGTATTAATTTATAAAAAAGATTACAAAACATGAAAAACACATGTTCATTTGAGACCTGAAAAGTAGTAATAGATTCATTTTACAACACCAAATCAAGTGTCTAAAGTTGTTTTGTTCAATTCTTAAATCAAAACCCAACTCTAGTAAGTTTTGAATGTTCTTTTTAACCCTTTGCTTGTTATTTTTAGCCGATAGGCTATTATAGGTGGGAAACCCACCCAAAAGTCTCCTGTCTGATGCCAGTAAATTTCCCGGGTCCCTCGCTGCCGGATTTTTGACATCTTCGTTGCATATCCCAGAGGTGCGTATGATATCGATCGTTTTGTACACTTGACCCCTCACTTTTCTAAGGGGTCCCTTGTCCTGTGCACACCTACGTTTGAATAGAAGTCAGCCATAATAGATGCAGCTACAACATTTGACAGAAAATTTGTCCCCCCGAACTTGTATGCATTGATCGATGCCCATACCCAATTTGAAAGCAACCTCTACCATTTTTTCTGGCTTAGAAAAGTAAGCAAAAAGGCACATGGAAATTGTCGGATGGCGTCAGGTAGAGCAACGCCCGTAAGTACTTGAAATGCAGAACTCAGAAGCTCGCTTATGTCACAGGTATGGCTCAGGCGGACGTTCCACACCGTTGTTGGGGTCACAATTTAATAGTCCACCAAAAATACCGTGCTTACAATAAATGTCTAGCAATCTTAAATAACTCTCACCTGGACGCAAGCCACATAGAAGACAGACAAATTTGGCTGCTTCTTTCAACTGCATGTGGCTTTTAATAGGCATTTTATACATAGTTTTGGATTTAAGTTTGCAGTCAAGGGAAGAAGCGAGAACGTTGGGAAAAGGCCTTCAGAGATTTGGAACTGGTATAGTTCCTATTGTCACTGACCAATTTGGGTGAGTAGAAACCTCCCAATCTCGCATCTAAGGCTGTTCAGATATGATTTTTGGTTGATTAGAGATTTTGTTTGGCTCTGTCAATAGTGGAGTCCTCCCAATCTCGCATCTTAAGGCTGTTCAGATATGATTTTTGGTTGATTAGATATTTTGTTTGTCTCTGTCAACACTGGAGTGGAGGCATCGTACCAGCTCTGCATGAAAGGAGTAGAAGTGACACCCAAAACACGCTCCTTCTCATTTGGCGAAGCTCACCAATTAGTAACCCTCCAATACCAGGTTTAGGTCTCAAATTTTTGTCTTACTTTTAAATTTGGAAATTATGCTTATTTTGATTTTCGTATGAGGGCGATGACTGAAATGGTAGATTATGACTGTAAACATCCATGGAATCCAATTACCTTCTCTCTAACTGCTTGAGTTTTTGCTAGATTAAAAAATTGCCATGATGTAGATTACTTCCTGTTCCTCTACTTAGTTGCCATGTATCTGGGGGGAACATTTAAGAAGTTTAAGAGTACGGCTAGAAGATCGCCCAATCATTTCAATCCTTGCCTGTAGTTAAAGCAAACCTAGGAACACATGAGTGGCCATGGCACAAAAGGTCAAAAAAGATATCATAGCCTTGAAAGGACGAAAGGTGTAGACAAGTATATAGACTGCCTAATTTTTGCACCAATGTTTTGCTTAGTAGCTACACTCTGAATGATAAGACTGTTCAATCTTTCCATCTGACATTACTTTAGTGTCCTTACTACACTCAGTTGTAATGGTATCAATGCACGATCCTGTATGAGCTTTTTTCTGTCATAAGCAGCATCATATTTCTCTTCCATCAATGTCTTGTTTGTAAAAATATTTGATTATATGGGTCTGCTGTAGGTTATTCCCAGAAAAAAAGTGGCTTCATTGCTCAGTTGAATGAAGGATGCCATCTCAAAAAATGTCCCTCTGAATCTCGAGTGGACAAGGTGCTGCAGCCTTTTGATCCCAAGAAATTCAACTTCACTAAAGTAGGCCAGGAAGAGGTGCTTTTCTGTTTTGAAGAGAGTGAAGAAAATAAAGTTCAGTATTTAGACAAAGCTCCCGTCTTGGACAATCCCAATATTATTGCTATCAATGTAAGAAAAATTAATGGACATGATTGTATTTCTTCCATGTTAATGCAGTCTTGTAAAGTGTTTTCTATTTTGAAAGGGGAAGTTATTTGATCATGTTTGTCCTTCCATAGGTGAGTCCAATTGAATATGGGCATGTGCTCCTCGTTCCTCGAGTGCTGGACTGTTTGTGTAGTGCCCACCCCGTTTTGGTCATCATTGATGTCAAGTAAGTAGTTGTTAGTAATGTCGTGATGATGTGATTTTATTATTTAATTTAATTTTTAGGGTTATGAGATAACACTAATAATATGTTTGGATTTGATTAATAAAATTAATTAAATTATCTTGGGAGTTAGTTATTGAAAGTAATCGAATTTGATGAGGAAAAGTAATTATCATTTAATGATTATCATTAAATTCAATTAATAAATCTAAAAGTAAGAAAATATTAGAGAGGTATAAATATTAAAATTGTATTTAAGATTAAATGAATTAAGGTAAAAATATTTATTCAATTATATTTTAATTAAAAGTTAATTATTTATGAAAATTTGTTTTAGTTAAAATTTAGAGTTAAATGGAAGTAATTTAAAATAAAAAGAAGTTATTGGTTGAAATTAAATAAATAAATACATAAAGTAATGATTAATTAAAGGGGGTAAATAAATTAAGTAGTTATATTTGAAAATCCTTTACGGAGGAGAAAGAGGAGTTAGGGCGGTTGAACGGAGATTTTGGTATTTTCTTTAAGAGGAGGCAAGAAAAATTTAGGGGGATTCTCTCTGTGAACCAATTGGGAGCACCTTCTTATTCGAGTGCCGTTATGCTGTTTGTTCGCTTTCTACTCTTACCAAGGGTTTGAAGATGCAGCCAAAGTTTTAGGCTTATGTTCTGGCTGATCCATCCCTCAACCTCAATAAATTCAGTTCAGAGATTGGCTGTAAACGATTCAACATGGAATCCTTCCAACACAGATAATTCCATTTTTGCATATCCCCTCTGCGAGCATCCTACCATTACAAGGTGCACATTATAATTATTTTTCCTTATGTATAATCTAGTAAAAATTTTATTGTATGTGTTTTTAATATCAACCCTAATTTGTAATTGTGTAGAAACCCTAGTTATTTGTAAACTAGTGCCACCGAGTAGAACAGTTAATAAAATCAACATAAATCTATGTTTAGAGAAATTGATGTCAAACAAAAGAAAATAAAATAAAATAAATTTAAATAAAATTTGGGTGATAATGATAATAATTACCATCCATTGAGAGTCATAATTAAGTTGTGATATAAAGAAAATAAAATTAATTTAACAAGTTAAAGATTAATCTAATTTTAACCTATAAAGATTTATTGTTTTAATAAATCTAATATTATTTCTCCTGCGCATAAGTCACGTATTTGCGCCTACCTTTCTTTCGCCCTTAGTCTTGCGAATAACATTTAATAATAATACAAGTAAATGGCGATATTTCCAATTTCCAAAATTCATTTTCTAAAATAAATGGCTGCTCACATTTTTGCAACCGTAACCATCTCCAACTTGGAGGAAAGCTTGGTTCGTGTGTCTTCTCTGATGCCGTCCATGAGCAGATTGTTCAAGCGAAGAAATTGAGGACTAATGCGCAGATTATATAATTCTCTTGATCTGCGCCATGTTTCTAGCCTTGCCAGTTATCTCCATTCAGTCAAAGCTGAGAGAAATTGATGTTATTGGATACAGTGCTTAGATGAGATCCTTCACATAGTCTGGTAATCTAAAATTTTAAAATCTCCCCGAATATATAGGCAAAATTATCACAGCTGCAACATTAGACTTGCAAAAGTGTAGTAAATTAAATAGTCACTCTGAAACCCTTGGCAGCCTGTCACTGTCACAACAATTAGAGTTGAAACATTGTACAGAATTAAATAGCCTCTTTGATTTCTTTGTCAACCTGTCTGAGTTAGGGCATTTGAATTACCAACTACATATATGAGTAACTTTCTATTTATTGTGAATTTATATATATATATTTTGATTACTTATATAGATAAGTATAGACACCTAATTATAGGTTAAAAGATTTGAGTGAAGGTAGTCTTTTATATTTAGAATTTATGAGGATATTTCAATATATAAGTAGATTTGTATGATGAGTATTATTCAAAAGAAAATGGTTCGTATTTATATAATATGTTTATAAAATATGAATAATTTCTTTAATTGTTTTGTTTATGATTTTATGGTGGTGTAAACGTAAATTATGAATCGAGTGTAAAAGTAAAAGTAAAAGTGTAATTTTATTTTATGGTAAGTGAAGTAATAAAAGGTGATAAAGAATTTTAATTAGATAGTTGATTTGTAAATGAAGTATTGAATTCGCTTTAGAAAGAATCGGGTAAATAATTAAAGTAAAAATGGTTATTTCGATAGATTGTTTAGTAAAATATTATTTAACCAAGGATTTTAACGGAATAAACATTAATAAATTAGGTATTTAATTTTGCTGTAGATAAATGAACTGTGTATTTAGTTAAAGTAAATTGATTTATATGGAATTATTCCTTAAGACTTTGTAATTAATGTGTTTATATTTAGAAAATGATTTATTTATAGGAGTGAGAAAATTAGAATTATTAGGTAGTTAAGTTATGTGTTATGTTATTGAGTAGGTTAGTAAAGTGATTAGAGAGAGAGTTTCCTTATGTTAATAGTTAGTATTTATTTGGGTAACTTTGGAATAATAAATATCTTCCTCTTTAATTTGAAATAAATAATTGCTTATTTTTATAGAGATTTAGTTAAATAAGTGAATTGAAGTAAATTAAGTTTAAAAGAAAATATATTAATGCATATATATAGGGTTTTAAGGAAAGAATACATTTTGCCTATGTGAATTTATTGTGTAACATTGGTAGATTAGTTTATTCTTACTTTGGTTAGTTCCAAGTGGAATAGTTAAATTAGAAATAGTGAAAAGTAGAGTTTTGTATGTGCTTGCTCTGCGTAAGTAAAATTAGATGATTATGGAATATAATGAAAGTATAAATATTATGTTATTAGAAGAATCAAGTTTCTTGAAGCAGAGGTAATTATAAATAAATAAAAATAAGATGAAAATTTTCTATATGGTTATTATGTGAAAATTATTTTAAATTCATATGAGGAAAGAGTATTTTGGGCCTTCTTAGATAATTTATTGTGTTAAATGTTAAATGATTTTAATTACCCTTTTTGTTATCTAATGAGTCTATGAATAATAATTATTTATCAAACTGATATGTGAAATAATTTATTAGTATTGTCACCTTAGGATTATAATAAAGTTGTAAGTTATGGAATTGTCATCTTAGTATTACATTTTAAAGTTATAATTAGGATTCATATTAAACAGTCGATGGAGTTTGTTATCTTATAAACAATATAGTTATGTTAAATATAATTATTTGTAGTAAATACTCTTTTAACTAAATTAAGTGGATATGTTAAAATAAGTGATAAGAACGTTGAAATAATGCCTAAATTAAAGGAATGTCTGTATGGTTATAAGGTGTGAGTGATTGTTTTAAGCTAAGTGTTTTGATTATTGGTTTAAGTGTTATGTAATTTTTTTAAGGTGGGTGTGATTTGTGGAATCTTTATGGAGATGTCTCGATGGCCTGTTCAATGTAAGTGTTTTAAGATAGTGTTCTTCAAGGATGATGTGTATGATGGTTTTCTTGTACGGAATTATGTGTGTAAAATGGGAACCCGTGTTATTGTTCATGATTGTTTTAATTTTGGAAGAGTATGCTTGAGAGTTAGTGTCTTGTGGCTTATAACATCAGATTATATTTTCATTCGCAATATTGTGATATCCTTAAATGTTGGAAATGATTGATCTCTAAAATAATGTTCTTATTAGGTTGCTTCGAGTTACTTTTTATTGAATGAATGGTTATATTGTATTTGAATGTGTGGTTCATGGATTGTTTTGATAGACCCTTTCAATGTGTCTTTTCCTGAGTTGATTTTTGAGTTGGAGATTTTCTCTCATTTTATGTATGTTGCTATTCAATGGGAACCCATATGTTTTCTTTTGGTTCTTTACCCTAAGTGGTAAATCGGTTAATGTTATCTTTGTTATGATTGATGGTTCTGCTTAAATTGATAATGAGTCAAATTGAAAAGTTCTTTGAAGTTATGGGTATTCCGAGAGGAGAAAATAGAGGTTTTCCTTGGATGTCCGATTTAGTTGGTATCGAAGTTGTTGATGTTGTTTAAGGGAGTTGTTGATCTTATTTTGATGTATTCTCTCATTATAATTGAATTGAAAATAGTTCTTCAAGGTTTTGTTTTTATTGTTGTCAGATTTTCATGGGGAAACCCTAGTGTAACTTTATGAGAATCTTCCAGAGGTTTATTTTACTATTGGTTAATGTTCCTCCTTTTATGTGCCCTTGTTGTGGCAAGTGTTTTGGTTTCATGTTTTTGAAAGGGTTGTACATGAATCGTTGAGATTTTGATTATGTATTTATGGCAAGATGGGTAATGCCTTGCATGCTTCTCTGTTGTGATCTAATGTACTTGTTATGTTGTACAACCCTTGGATTTGGTTTTTATGTTTTGAGTGTCTAGAGTGGGAGTGGCACTAAGTGGGTGGTCGGCGCACAAAGGGGTGCCAGGATAGCCCTCGTTAGAGTGAAATTAAAAAGTGATAATTTAAATAATTAATTAGGGGGTGGGTAGAATCACATTAAAAAGATAATTGATGCCTCATCCGCCTTTGAGTGCTACCATAGACTAAAGGGAATTGAGAAGGCCGTGGTTGGCAAGATCTTTGCCTTGTCTTCATGAAAGGTTAATGGTTCCGCATGAGCAACCCTATGGAGCGGTACCTTGAGATAGGAAGCCTGGATAACCATAGATGGAGGCGGCTCCTAGCGCTCGAGTGCCTGGATAATTCGTCAGTAGACGGAGGCGGCGCCTTGCAATAGTGGTAGCCTGGATAATCCATGTTAAGCCATGCGATGACACTCTCCTCTAACACTCCTTCTTATGTTGCTTCTTTGGAAATCCTCTGGAAGTGGGTCTTTGTCTTGAATTGATGGATCGTAGTTGTTTTGAATTGATTTATGGTTTTACCCTATTTTGATCTTTGGTGTATTCTTTGGTCTTGTGTAAATCTTGTGGATAAATTGGGTCTCGACCTTGTACTCTTATGGTACTGTGATATGATGTTATTGTGTTGGTTAATGATCATCCTTTGCTTATTTGTTTGCTGGTTATTGCTTTGATTTATGTGATGAGATTTATGACTCCTGGATGTGGTTGATTATGTCATTTTAATTCCTGAGTGTTATGATACCTTGGTATGTTGTTGAGTCTTGTGGTTCCATGTTTGGATGTTCTTGGTTGAGGTCTCTTTCTTGTTAGCTCCTAGCACGGGGGGTGGGTCTTCGGACTCACATGGTCGGGTGGAACGTGCTATGCACCCCATTGGGTCCCCAGTCGAGGATCGAGAGGTGCGGATTGGTGCTATTGCAGCGACTCCAGAGTTGTATTTGTCTTGGAGCCAGTTTTGATGCTAGTATTCATCTATTCATTTTGTATCATGGTATCTTGTGTATGGTTTCCATTTATGTTTGGGAACACTTTTACATCATTGTACTTTTTGAACATTGTACTGTAATGAAATGTTAAACTTGGTGTGGATATTGACCATAGTAGTTGTTATTCAATGTGTTATGTAATCATGCATATGTTGTATTTATGTGCAGATGGCTTCTTATCAATGAATTTTTCATGTATGTGTTATATTTGTTATTGTTAATGATTATATCTTTGGATTTTATTCTTTATTGATGTTGTATGGATCTAAGTCGTGTAATGACTCTTTGTGTACCCCAAGGGATGTATGTGTTAATGAATCTATTTAATTGAAATTCGTGTTATGACTTAATGTGTATTACATGTATGTTATGTTTATTTAAAAAAAAAAAAAATTGTGTTGTAATTATTGTGTTAATGTCCTTTGGGGTTCGCACGGCGGGGCGTTACAACATTGGTATCAGAGCATAGGTTCATACACTGGGCACTGTGTGCTCACCATGTAACCTTGCGCTTAGACCCGTGCATCTTGAGTTTCACTTTTCTGTTGTCATTGTTGTGAACCTGAGTCTCTTATGTTAACAAGTGTCGGGTCGATGGTGCAAGAAACCGATTGAAAGGATAGGACCCGCGGTGTAGTGCGCAATGCACTGATATCCTTTCTGTCGGGGATGCTCTATAGACCCTTGAGTTCTAGTGTGATGTGTTTCTTGGTGATGTGTTTTATGTGTGTGAATATGTCAAGTGTGTGTGAAATCTGCAATTTTGTTGTCTTTGAGTGGTGAATTATGTTTTCTTGAATCTATGAAGCTGTAAAATTTTTCCTTTTTGTTGAAATTGATGTGGGATTTGGTGTGGAATACTAGTTAACGTGGAGTTATTTGGATGAAAATTATGAGTTTTAACAAAAATATGAGGTTTGGTGGATAATTATTCTATGATTTTTAGCAGAATATAGTATCTTGAGGTTAAAATACAACTTGAATTATTGGTACTAATGAGCAATGTTCTATGTTAGCTTTTGATTTACAGGAACTTGGCTTCAGAAAGCATAGCGACGAAGGTAATGTAATTGTAATATGTAGGTATTGGTACTTATAATGTCAAGTAGTAATTCATTGTGATATAGTAGATGGATTAGGTTTATGGTTAGCCTCCTTATGAGAATATTGTTTAACTAGTAAGAAGCAAACTATTTACGAGTTATTAGAATTGTTTTATCTATTATGTGTGGTTAGTGGGAGGGACATTGTGGTATCACTCGCTTGCGAGTGCCCTACTATGCTGGGATTTCCTCTCACGATGTATTTGTGATATATATGTATTGTGCACAATGTTTGTTTTCATGCAGGATTGCAGGAATTAAGTCTCGATTCCACCTGCATTGTCAGGACTGGGCGAGCATCATAAAGACCCAATGGGCTTGACGTTGAACATAGGAGCTGACAAGAAAGTGTCCTCGACTTAGTTTGACCACTTCGTCCTGGTGTTTGGAAAATTAGTTTGGTTGCAACCCCGTTACTATTATCATTTTGGTATCATTTCCTTATTTTGGTTTGTTTAATTTTCGTTGCTTGATGATGTTTAATTGATGATTTGACTTGTGGTATTGATGTGCTTATGTTTGTGAAAAGTATTGTTAGTTTATGGTTTGTTCTTGAGCTCAACTTCCAGGAGTAAGTTGAAGCCTAGGGGGGGAGGATGTAGTGCCCACCCCGTTTCGGTCATCATTGATGTCAAGTAAGTAGTTGTTAGTAATGTCATGATGATGTGATTTTATTATTTAATTTAATTTTTAGGGTTATTAGATAACACTAATAATATGTTTGGATTTGATTAATAAAATTAATTTAATTATCTTGGGAGTTAGTTATTGAAAGTAATCAAATTTGATGAGGAAAAGTAATTATCATTTAATGATTATCATTAAATTCAATTAATAAATCTAAAAGTAATAAAATATTAGAGAGGTATAAATATTAAAATTGTATTTAAGATTAAATGAATTAAGGTAAAAATATTTATTCAATTATATTTTAATTAAAAGTTAATTATTTATGAAAATTTGTTTTAGTTAAAATTTAGAGTTAAATGGAAGTAATTTAAAATAAAAAGAAGTTATTGGTTGAAATTAAATAAATAAATACGTAAAGTAATGATTTTTTTTTTTATTCAAGGGGTAAACGCTTTTGACCGGAGCCATGAACCGGATACAACCATTCAACAATACCAACCCAACGGGGTTTGAACCTTGGTGGCAAGAACAACAATGCCACCTATAAACCATCACACCATGCCAATACCGGCAATACGTAAAGTAATGATTAATTAAAGGGGGTAAATAAATTAATTAGTTATTTTTGAAAATCCTTTATGGAGGAGAAAGAGGAGTTAGGGCGGTTGAACGGAGAATTTGGTATTTTCTTTAAGAGGAGGCAAGAAAAATTTAGGGGGATTCTCTCTGTGAACCAATTGGGAGCACCTTCTTATTCGAGTGTCGTTATGCTGTTTGTTCGCTTTCTACTCTTACCAAGGGTTTGAAGATGCAGCCAAAGTTTTACGCTTATGTTCTGGCTGATCCATCCCTCAACCTCAATAAATTCAGTTCGGAGTTTGGCTGTAAACGATTCAACATGGAATCCTTCCAACACAGATAATTCCATTTTTGCATATCCCCTCTGCGAGCATCCTACCATTATTAGGTGCACATTATAATTATTTTTCCTTATGTATAATCTAGTAAAAAATTTATTGTATGTGTTTTTAATATCAACCCTAATTTGTAATTGTGTAGAAACCCTAGTTATTTGTAAACTAGTGCCACCGAGTAGAACAGTTAATAAAATCAACATAAATATATGTTTAGAGAAATTGATGTCAAACAAAAGAAAATAAAATAAAATAAATTTAAATAAAATTTGGGTAATAATGATAATAATTACCATCCATTGAGAGTCATAATTAAGTTGTGATATAAAGAAAATAAAATTAATTTAACAAGTTAAAGATTAATCTAATTTTAACCTATAAAGATTTATTGTTTTAATAAATCTAATATTATTTCTCCTGTGCATAAGTCACGTAATTACGCCTACCTTTCTTTCGCCCTTAGTCTTGCTAATAACATTTAATAATAATACAAGTAAATGGCGATATTTCCAATTTCCAAAATTCATTTTTTAAAATAAATGGCTGCTCACAGTTTTGCAACCGTAACCATCTCCAACTTGGAGGAAAGCTTGGTTCATGTGTCTTCTCTGATGCCGTCCATGAGCAGATTGTTCAAGCGAAGAAATTGAGGACTAATGCACAGATTATATAATTCTCTTGATCTGTGCCATGTTTCTAGCCTTGCCAGTTATCTCCATTCAGTCAAAGCTGAGAGAAATTGATGTTATTGGATACAGTGCTTAGATGAGATCCTTCACATAGTCTGGTAATCTAAAATTTTAAAATCTCCTCGAATATATAGGAAAAATTATCACAGCTGCAACATTAGACTTGCAAAAGTGTAGTAAATTAAATAGTCACTCTGAAACCCTTGGCAGCCTGTCACTGTCACAGCAATTAGAGTTGAAACATTGTACAGAATTAAATAGCCTCTCTGATTTCTTTGTCAACCTGTCTGAGTTAGGGCATTTGAATTACCAACTACATATATGAGTAACTTTCTATTTATTCTAAATTTATATATATATATTTTGATTACTTATATAGATAAGTATAGACACCTAATTATAGGTTAAAAGATTTGAGTGAAGGTAGTCTTTTATATTTAGAATTTATGAGGATATTTCAATATATAAGTAGATTTGTATGATGAGTATTATTCAAAAGAAAATGGTTCATATTTATATAATATGTTTATAAAATATGAATAATTTCTTTAATTGTTTTGTTTATGATTTTATGGTGGTGTAAACGTAAATTATGAATCGAGTGTAAAAGTAAAAGTAAAAGTGTAATTTTATTTTATGGTAAGTGAAGTAATAAAAGGTGATAAAGAATTTTAATTAGATAGTTGATTTGTAAATGAAGTATTGAATTCGCTTTAGAAAGAATCGGGTAAATAATTAAAGTAAAAATGGTTATTTCGATAGATTGTTTAGTAAAATATTATTTAACCAAGGATTTTAATGGAATAAACATTAATAAATTAGGTATTTAATTTTGCTGTAGATAAATGAACTGTGTATTTAGTTAAAGTAAATTGATTTATATGGAATTATTCCTTAAGACTTTGTAATTAATGTGTTTATATTTAGAAAATGATTTATTTATAGGAGTGAGAAAATTAGAATTATTAGGTAGTTAAGTTATGTGTTATGTTATTGAGTAGGTTAGTAAAGTGATTAGAGAGAGAGTTTCCTTATGTTAATAGTTAGTATTTATTTGGGTAACTTTGGAATAATAAATATCTTCCTCTTTAATTTGAAATAAATAATTGCTTATTTTTATAGAGATTTAGTTAAATAAGTGAATTGAAGTAAATTAAGTTTAAAAGAAAATATATTAATGCATATATATAGGGTTTTAAGGAAAGAATACATTTTGCCTATGTGAATTTATTGTGTAACATTGGTAGATTAGTTTATTCTTACTTTGGTTAGTTCCAAGTGGAATAGTTAAATTAGAAATAGTGAAAAGTAGAGTTTTGTATGTGCTTGCTCTGCGTAAGTAAAATTAGATGATTATGGAATATAATGAAAGTATAAATATTATGTTATTAGAAGAATCAAGTTTCTTGAAGCAGAGGTAATTATAAATAAATAAAAATAAGATGAAAATTTTCTATATGGTTATTATGTGAAAATTATTTTAAATTCATATGAGGAAAGAGTATTTTGGGCCTTCTTAGATAATTTATTGTGTTAAATGTTAAATGATTTTAATTACCATTTTTGTTATCTAATGAGTCTATGAATAATAATTATTTATCAAACTTCTATGTGAAATAATTTATTAGTATTGTCACCTTAGGATTATAATAAAGTTGTAAGTTATGGAATTGTCATCTTAGTATTACATTTTAAAGTTATAATTAGGATTCATATTAAACAGTCGATGGAGTTGGTTATCTTATAAATGATATAGTTATGTTAAATATAATTATTTGTAGTAAATACTCTTTTAACTAAATTAAGTGGATATGTTAAAATAAGTGATAAGAACGTTGAAATAATGCCTAAATTAAAGGAATGTCTGTATGGTTATAAGGTGTGAGTGATTGTTTTAAGCTAAGTGTTTTGATTATTGGTTTAAGTGTTATGTAATTTTTTTAAGGTGGGTGTGATTTGTGGAATCTTTATGGAGATGTCTCGATGGCCTGTTCAATGTAAGTGTTTTAAGATAGTGTTCTTCAAGGATGATGTGTATGATGGTTTTCTTGTACGGAATTATGTGTGTAAAATGGGAACCCGTGTTATTGTTCATGATTGTTTTAATTTTGGAAGAGTATGCTTGAGAGTTAGTGTCTTGTGGCTTATAACATCAGATTATATTTTCATTCGCAATATTGTGATATCCTTAAATGTTGGAAATGATTGATCTCTAAAATAATGTTCTTATTAGGTTGCTTCGAGTTACTTTTTATTGAATGAATGGTTATATTGTATTTGAATGTGTGGTTCATGGATTGTTTTGATAGACCCTTTCAATGTGTCTTTTCCTGAGTTGATTTTTGAGTTGGAGATTTTCTCTCATTTTATGTATGTTGCTATTCAATGGGAACCCATATGTTTTCTTTTGGTTCTTTACCCTAAGTGGTAAATCGGTTAATGTTATCTTTGTTATGATTGATGGTTCTGCTTAAATTGATAATGAGTCAAATTGAAAAGTTCTTTGAAGTTATGGGTATTCCGAGAGGAGAAAATAGAGGTTTTCCTTGGATGTCCGATTTAGTTGGTATCGAAGTTGTTGATGTTGTTTAAGGGAGTTGTTGATCTTATTTTGATGTATTCTCTCATTATAATTGAATTGAAAATAGTTCTTCAAGGTTTTGTTTTTATTGTTGTCAGATTTTCATGGGGAAACCCTAGTGTAACTTTATGAGAATCTTCCAGAGGTTTATTTTACTATTGGTTAATGTTCCTCCTTTTATGTGCCCTTGTTGTGGCAAGTGTTTTGGTTTCATGTTTTTGAAAGGGTTGTACATGAATCGTTGAGATTTTGATTATGTATTTATGGCAAGATGGGTAATGCCTTGCATGCTTCTCTGTTGTGATCTAATGTACTTGTTATGTTGTACAACCCTTGGATTTGGTTTTTATGTTTTGAGTGTCTAGAGTGGGAGTGGCTCTAAGTGGGTGGTCGGCGCACAAAGGGGCGCCAGGATAGCCCTCGTTAGAGTGAAATTAAAAAGTGATAATTTAAATAATTAATTAGGGGGTGGGTAGAATCACATTAAAAAGATAATTGATGCCTCATCCGCCTTTGAGTGCTACCACAGACTAAAGGGGATTGAGAAGGTCGTGGTTGGCAAGATCGTTGCCTTGTCTTCATGAAAGGTTAACGGTTCCGCATGAGCAACCCTATGGAGCGGTACCTTGAGATAGGAAGCCTGGATAACCATAGATGGAGGCGGCTCCTAGCGCTCGAGTGCCTGGATAATTCATCAGTAGACGGAGGCGGCGCCTTGTGATAGTGGTAGCCTGGATAATCCATGTTAAGCCATGCGATGACACTCTCCTCTAACACTCCTTCTTATGTTGCTTCTTTGGAAATCCTCTGGAAGTGGGTCTTTGTCTTGAATTGATGGATCGTAGTTGTTTTGAATTGATTTATGGTTTTACCCTATTTTGATCTTTGGTGTATTCTTTGGTCTTGTGTAAATCTTGTGGATAAATTGGGTCTCGACCTTGTACTCTTATGGTACTGTGATATGATGTTATTATGTTGGTTAATGATCATTCTTTGCTTATTTGTTTGCTGGTTATTGCTTTGATTTATGTGATGAGATTTATGACTCCTGGATGTGGTTGATTATGTCATTTTAATTCCTGAGTGTTATGATACCTTGGTATGTTGTTGAGTCTTGTGGTTCCATGTTGGATGTTCTTGGTTGAGGTCTCTTTCTTGTTAGCTCCTAGCACGGGGGGTGGGTCTTCGGACTCACATGGTCAGGTGGAATGTGCTATGCACCCCATTGGGTCCCCAGTCGAGGATCGAGAGGTGCAGATTGGTGCTATTGCAGCGACTCCAGAGTTGTATTTGTCTTGGAGCCAATTTTGATGCTAGTATTCATCTATTCATTTTGTATCATGGTATCTTGTGTATGGTTTCCATTTATGTTTGGGAACACTTTTACATCATTGTACTTTTTGAACATTGTACTGTAATGAAATGTTAAACTTGGTGTGGATATTGACCATAGTAGTTGTTATTCAATGTGTTATGTAATCATGCATATGTTGTATTTATGTGCAGATGGCTTCTTATCAATGAATTTTTCATGTATGTGTTATATTTGTTATTGTTAATGATTATATCTTTGGATTTTATTCTTTATTGATGTTGTATGGATCTAAGTCGTGTAATGACTCTTCGTGTACCCCAAGGGATGTATGTGTTAATGAATCTATTTAATTGAAATTCGTGTTATGACTTAATGTGTATTACATGTATGTTATGTTTATTTAAAAAAAATAAAAAATTGTGTTGTAATTATTGTGTTAATGTCCTTTGGGGTTCGCACGGTGGGGCGTTACAGTTTGCCTCAGCGCATCGACCCGAATAGCTTTCTCTTAGCTATGCACATGGCTGCTAAAGTTGGCAGCCCAACTTTTCGTCTTGGTTACAACAACTAGGGGGCTTTCGCTACCATCAATCATCTGCGCTTCCAGGTATAGGCAATTTTATTTTGTTAAACATTATAGTGCATTGTTAAAGCTCTAACACAATCAAAAATCCAGAAATTAACAATCTTCAGCACTATGGATTGTGGAAATCTAATAGCATTAATTATAGTGCATTTTCAATCATTACGTGCTTTTGGCCTGGTTTTGTGAGTTAGTCTAACAATAGGAGTTGATTTTAGGGTCAAAGTTGCCCTTGTATACTTTCAAGAGAAGGGACACTCTTCTTATATGTGAAAAGAATGCAAAGGAAAATGTCCCAGGAGACGACGTTTCTTTCCTTGACCCTGGCACACACCCAATACAATTTATATTTTCTTCCTTTCAGTTTAAATATAATTGAAGGGTTTCTCGATGAAAATTGTATTTTACTTTTAAATCAGGTTTGAGAACATATCTTGTGATTTTTAAAATGAGATAGAAAGTTGACTTGAAAATTGATTCAGAAGTTTATATTTTTGTAAATATCATAATTTTAATTTAGATCTATTAAAATTATGATCTATTTGAAATTAGATTGTCTGTAAGTTTATAATACAATTGGCATACATGTAAATAACCTTATATGTTATGTTGTGCATGGAGCAGATGCAAATTTCCTGTGAGTGATGAATTTGTGTAGATTCTTCCCTTGTGATAAAAAAAAATATATTTTTCAAAGATTTTCCAAAAAATAGCTAATTAGTGACAAAGAGCTGATAAAAATATAACATTGAATTAAACATTCAAGGAGGGAAATTTAAATTTAGGTGCCAAAGGAATCATGATTTGTAGAGAAAAACAAAAACATGGCAGACCAAACCCTACATAGATAGTTCAGACACATGCAAAGCATTACAGGATGTTCTGACAACACAATTCATTTTCCTTCATTCATAAGGGTTGTATCTAAGTTGTAAAATGGTGTGGGAAATCAAAAATTGTATCATGTTTGACTTTGAATTATTGTCCACAAGTAACCAAAGTAGACAAGCAAAGCAGTTTTACCAAAAAATCAAGGGGCTGTAGTAGATGATGGTTGAGCAGAATCTCTTCATAGTTGTACATAAGAGAGTGAACAATCAATAGATTGGCATAGGGGAGAGAACTTAGCAGTTGAGCACCCTAGCTTTCTTGGCAAGTCCCTTGCTTATAATTAAAGGTTTCAAGGTCACATCATCAAGTCTGATGCCACATTAGCATGCTTTTTGTCAAGGTGTCCAAAAAGACCCAAAAAAAAAAGTGAGACTGATACTTGTGCACTAAATCATGTTTTATTGGTGCTTTGATATGACATTACATGATTTGTTGCTTTTTTGATGTAATAAATACATTTCATTTAATTGTGGGTAGTTATCATAACACTAACAACTTTAAAGTCACAACTATTGATCCAATATTGTTTAAAATATTGGACATTACAAAACTCTCATTACCAACGACAAATAAATAATGGAGTGAAATAGGCAAACTTAGATTTTTTTCTTTTAAAAAATTGAGTATTGTTTGATTTTGACATATTTTCATGCAAATTTAAAACATTAAGCAATGCAAATGAAAAAGAAAAGTTGCCATGAAATTGAAAAAAATACTGCAAATGAAAATAGAAAGTTCTCATTTAGTTGGCAAATCAATTTGTATGTTGCTTTTACATGATAATTGAGATTTTGGAGGCTTTCACATGATATTTTGGAGGATTTTACTATTAAATGCAAGCTGATTTACCATTAAATGAATGAAAAAGAAAAGTTGCCATCAAATTGAAAAAATTATTGCAAAAAATAGAAACTTCCCATTTAGTTGGAAAATCAATTTGTATGTGGCTTTTACATGATAATTGAGATTTTGGAGGATTTTACTATTAAATGCAAGTTGATTTACCATTAAACTTTCTAGCAACTCAACAGTGGTTTGCAGGTGTGTAACTTGTTTCCCAGCAACTCAATAATGGTTTGCACGCCTGAGACTTATTTTTGGCTAAAATATCACACTATATGTAGCTTATTGGCTAATTAATAATAAATAGATTTTTATATAGTACAAATCAAATTAGCATATAAAAAATATAATAGAGACAATTTTATATATATATAGAGAGAGAGGTAGATATACGTAAGAGAGAAACTCATAAGATAGAGAATGAAAGGAATAGAGATTTAGATGGATATATAGGGAGAGAGAGAGAGAGAGAGAGAGAGAGAGGGAGGGAGGGAGGGAGGGAGAAAGAAATAAAGAGACAAAGAGAAAGAGGAATAGAGATATAAATAGAAAGTGAGATATAGATGGAGATAGAGAGAGAAGAAGGGAGAGAAATAAAGAGATTGAGAGGAGGAATAGAGATATAAATAGAAAGTGAGATATATAGATGGAGACAAAGATTGAAAGAGAGATGAAGAGACAAGGAGACATAGAGCATGGGAGAGAAATATCAAAGATACAAAGAGAAAGAGAGATGGAGAAAAAAGAAACTAACTTTTGATTAGTTGTTTCATGTCAATAATCCAAGGATGACATGTGTCCTTGGGGAGTTATACTTAAGGTAGCATGTCATTTAATTAAGGATATGATAGTTCACCTTTAAGACCTCTTCAATGTATCCTTTTCACACTTAATATAATTTATCTAACATTCTAACATACCTCTCTCTCTCTCTATCTCCCTCTTACTCTATCTCTCTCCCTATCTCTCCATCTCTAAGTATCTCTCTCTCACAAAAACTATTCTTAATCCAATCGATCTTTTAAGTCATAGGTCTTCTTCCATTATACAAAAATTATTATGTTGTGAATCCATTTAGCATAGTATACCGATTTAAATAAAGTTCCATTTGTTAATATTCAAATCTTCTCCCATCACATCATCAATTGAATTTTGCTATAAATAGTTAGTCTTAAGAAAAGCCATTAACATTTTCTTGCGATTTTTCCCCTACCCTTCAATAAATTGCAATAAATTGCCATAGGATATCCTGCTATCGGTGTAACCATTGCAACTCATTGAGGTGCAAGCGCTAGTTAAAACCTAAATGAAATTTATTTGAGTCCTAAAAACTTAAAAATAACAAAAACCTTAAAGATGGGATTGTAATGCCCCGTCATAATAACCTAAGGAATGTTGCAATAATGTATAAAAGTGTAATAATTTTTTTTAAAAAAGTTTAATTATTAAGTTAATTAGTTTGCATACATTCGTTAAGCTATGCGACGTTACACTGCTTTGAGTTTTCCATAAGTGACTTAAGTATTTCGTATTGCACATATTAATAAATAACATAAAGATAAACATTGCATAACATTGAATTTCATTTAAGATAATATAAGGTACAAACATGTTTTTCCATACATTGCATTTGATAAATATACAACACTCATCCATCATGGTGAGGTAGTTCAATAATAATTACAATTACAATTACAAGTGTTCACCTCACAACATTTGAGGGATGTTTTCAAATACATCATTTACAATAAGGGAAGTACATATAATTTTCCAAGTGTGAGCTCTCCATCCGTGAAGCTCTCAATTCCATGATCAAACTAGGGACCCAACGGAGTAAGGTGCACGTTCCACCCAACCATGTGGTACCTGTAGGTCCACCCCCCATGCTAGGAGATAGTAATAAGGTTACCTAGACATAATCCACTAACTCTAGACACTAGTACATAATAAACTAATGGTTACATTGCTCCCAGATTTTGACAATTGATTATATCACAAACACAAGGTTAACTGTTACTTTAGGTGGAGTGTGATCACAACATTGCAAAGGTTACCCTAGTGTTTCTTCCTAGGTTCCGGCCCCCAATCCTTGGGTTACCCTGGTAACCTCTTACGAAACCCGGCCCCATTGCTAACCATTGCGGAATCGTATGTCTCTTGAAGAAACAAGACACCGATTTTCCATTCCAGGCCTTCTCATCTTATACTCAAGACTGAACTAGCTCGAGAGTCATAAGAGAGGCATAGACATCTTGTTAAGAGTTTTAATCTAACTATTGTGTCATTTAATTATCACTGACTTACTAACCCTTTGTAAGTTACCCTGACACCACTTTGTGTGTCGGCCCTTACAAAAAGCCACTCCCCTAAACATAACAAAGGAATCTAAGTTCTCAGACTAAGGTTTACAGGTGTATAATCATATAAGATACAATTTCAACACTATTCATTATGAACATCAAATTTTATGTTCTCACATATCTGGTATCTAAATACCATACAAGAACCATGTACACATCATTAACCAATACATAAATTCAGCTTAACAACCACTATCCCCACTTTTACAATTAGTCTGGAAGACTTGTTTACTTGATGCTTTCCCAATTTGCCCAACAAAGAAAAAGATTTAAAGCAAATTGAAATAAAATAATGCATCTACTTTAGGATATACTAAATCCTTTCAAACAATATATTTTGCATGTATTTAAAACAACTTGATTAAATTTCATAATCAAACATTCTAAATTATAACTTTCACAGTTTTGTATATATATAAAATAAACATCAATTTGTCAAATAAAATATTTTAATTCAAACTCTCATTGATTAATTGAATATAAAACAAACACTTAAACAATTTTATTTAAATCATTGTTTTATATTATTAATTATATTATAAAATCATCATAATAAATTACATGTAATAAAATTTCAATCTATTAATAAATTTATATAATATATATTATAATATTATATAGTATATATAATATATTAGATATATATTATATATAAAATACATATTAATAATATATATTATATAAATAGAAATTAACATTTATATTAATTAGATATTAAATAAAACAAAATTAAAATACTTTTTTTTTTTGTTTACTGCGCAGCCAGTAGTCCTCACGGGAGGATGTGCTGCCTGTGGGGCAGTGCTTCCTCCACATATTTGTGGATGGTGCTGCCTCACAGCAGCCGCACCCCCCACTGTGGGAGTGGCGGCTGGGAGGTAACCTCCCCCACCGGCCACAAACACACACAGGTAAAGAAAAATGAATTTCATCATTTTTTTTTAAAAGAAGATTTCGGATTAAATTCGCCGTACGGTGAATTCTCTGAATTCATAAATTTAAATAAAAACTTTACAAATAATTTCCTATGATTTACACAACAGTAATTATATTAATATATATATATATATATTTGGAAAAAAAATTACCAAATGAACCTTTATGTACAGAGGTAATTTACTCGTAAGATTTTCTACAGAAATTAGAAAGAGTAAGGAAATTTTAACAAATTTAATTTCTCTACAATATGTTTTCAATGAAATAGTTTCACCTGGAAGTATTTTTTTTAAATAAAACCCAGTATCTTCTCCAATTGAAATAAATGGTTTAATATAGGAATTCTCCAATTTCTTTTAATTTCTCCTGTAGTTTTCTACTGATAAAACATATCTTCATTTTACTCTTTTTGATTTCTCTATAAATTTCTTGATTTCACAATTTTCACAGAAATTTTCTTTCCTTTCACAATTAAAATCCTTCACAGATCTTTCCTACTCTTTAAATAAATTTTTTTTACAAAATTTTCTCAGAAGAATTCAGGAAATTCAAAACTAAAATTTACTCATTCATTCTTTTTCAAAGAAATCAAATTAAACAAAGAGAAATACCTGTAACACCCCTGTTGTCTATAACTTGAGATTTGACTATAGAAAAGAGAATCCTCTGTTGCCCGTAACACATAGTCTTCTAAAGCTTCTTTAACCAACACAAAAGAATTTCCCACCAAGGGATCTTCCACAAATATACAACCAGAGACAGAGAAAATAACAAATTCTTAAAAGTAATTTTACACAGCAAAAACCTCTTTCATTTCCCGTGAAGAAAATTGAATAGCCTCTGTAATTTCCAAATCCCCAGATATTATCCATCAACAACCTCAACCATAATCAATTAATGCAATGGCACACATGTCAAGAAGTGGTTGCAAAATATCTTCTCCACCACTTCTCGGCAATCTTGCCTAATTCAAATTTGCATGCCAATAATTTATTTAATTTAAATTTTAAAACTCATATTTCAATTTACATGTATTATTTAATTTAATTTAAATTTACAATTCAAATGCCATTCCATAATTAATATTTAATTTTCAGATAAAACTATTTACACACTTAATAATTTAATATAATTAATTAATTAATTTAATTAAATAAGTTTAATCTTTTAAGATCAAACCATTTAACCAAATAAGCTAATTAATTAATTAAATAACATGAAACTAATTTCTTCAACATTTAAAAATTAATTTAAATAACAATAAATAAGACATAATAAACTATTATTAAGATTGACCAAATTTTCCTTTCAACAATTTATCCAAACAGAAAATGACAAAACATCCTATGACCCAAACTAAAAACAGACAAAGTACAGTGACCGGGTTATAGACTATACTAGGGTGAACCAAACTACTATCTCTCGATCAACATATCCGTTGAGTCTTGACACGCTCAGACCTGAGTACCCAGGTGGAGTCAGTGTCATGTACCTGTAATTCCTGCAACCAAGCAATAACATGCATATATATATATAAACCATTGAACAGGCACACCGTGTGGAGAAAATCACAGATATCACAGGGCACTCGCAAGTGAGAGATATGATTCCATTCTCCACACGAATACACATCACATCAGACTGACAAAATAAATTAATAGTTATTCCATCATAAACATGTATATAACACTAATCAATTGAAAGTAAACATCTAAGCTATCTCAAAGCATATCTAAAAATCAGTAATCACCAAACAAAATATCATTATGTCACAGAATAAGTCCACGTTCGCTCAAAACCAGCGATCAAAATATCCAAAGAAAGTATCATAATCTAACAGTGTAAAAACATAACAGCAAAAAGCATAAGCATAAATGGAGGGGTACTACAGGGATTATAATTGTTCCCAAAGTGTTTAAAAACACTTGTTACAATCATGTGATAATGTCATAAGAAGTCTTCTCATCGTTTTCTTCTTTTCCTGGACAATGGATATCAAATTCTTTTCACTTCAATGCTCCATGATACTCTTAAAACCTAGAGGCCATACTAAAAATGTTAGATGAGATCACGAAACAAGAAGATATGAGGGTTAGATGAATGTTAAGCATAAAAACCATAAAATTTAGACCATGTTACAATGTATTTTGACTTTAGGTGTAAAATAAAAAAATTTAACTCTACAAAAATTGAGAAACACTTACACCATTGCATAGCTTATGAAATTCTACCCCATTTCAATAAACAAATCTTTGAAAAAGACCTCCATATGACCAAGATATGACCATTTTAACATTGACTATAAAAGCGCTAAAATAGAGAGCATATGTGCTAAAACATAGACCACATGTGCTAAAACTCAGACCATATGCACTAAAACTTAGACCATATGTGCTAAAAATAAGATCAAATGTGCTAAAAATCAAACCAAATGTGCTAAAACTGAGAACATATGTGCTAAATCTAAGACCAAATGCACTAAAACTCGGACTAGATAGACTAAAATATTTTATATGTGTGCTAAAATAGGAGGTAAATAGACTGGGCGATGCTGCATATGCACTATAATAGATCCTGGATGCACCAAAAGTCACCACCTATGCACTAAAAGAATCCACAGGTGTGCTACATTGAGATTCACAACCAAACTTGTAGATGAAAACTTGCTAGAAAATGTTAAAAACCCGGTTGAGCCCTCCCTCTAGCACCAAAATGTGAATGGTTATTCTAGACCTGCTCAAACATGAACAAACAATTCAATGTTAGTCAATAAACACATCTAAAACAATCATTCCCCATGAAATTCATTTAAAATGCAATGAATAAGAAAACAAAGATAGAATATCAAATGAAAGCTTACTAAAATCCTATTCAAAACATCCAAACTAGTATCCCATGGGGGAATTTGTGTTACTTTGATGTGTAAAGTAGCCCTTTCCCAATTCCTTACAAGCTTTGATGATGAAAAATGTGATCCTTGATGAAATTTGCAATAACCTAGCTAAGATTGATAAAAACTATGAAAACTTGGATGAAGTGTTGATGAACTTGCTCAAAACCTATAGATAGTAACTGTGCATAAAGTTTCAATCCAAAATCAATAGAAGAGTCCTCCATTTATAGGAAATATGGATGGAGGAATGAAAAACATGAGAAATGTGGGATTAAAGATAAACCAATAACAGTGTGCCACTTGTCAACATACTATTGAAGGGAGGTGAACCACATTTTGATCAATGTGCATGATAAATGCAACTAGGTGGAAATTTGAAATTCAAAAGATGGCTTGTGGAGGAAGATATGGAAGGTGAGTTAATGCCACTTGGCTCAACCAAAAGGACATGTAAGAGACTTAAATGCCATGTTGTCGGACAAGTCCTTTTGGGAGGGAGATTTCAAATTGAGGGAATATGTCATTTTTCAATGGAAATAGAAGAATTAATAAATCAAATAAATTGATTTACTTGTGCAAGTTGCAAAAGCTAGAGGATTTGAGGATTAGAGTTAGAGTTAATTAGGATTTAATTAACTTAGATGGAAATTAGTTTGATTTGACATTTGACTTAGATTTTTAGATTTATTTAAATCAAATGAGAGGAATAATGAGTATTAGATTTAATTAAATAAAGTTTTATTTATTTAATTAAAAGGGATGATATTAGATTTAATCAAATAATGGTTAATTTATTTAATTAAAAGAAATGACCTTAGGATTCAATTAAATAAAATGATTTATTTAATCAAAAGAGAAACATTAGGATTAATCAAATAAAATGACTTATTTCATTAATAGAGGAATTATGATGGATTAATTAAATGAGGATTATTTAATTAATTGGTTAGTAAAGAACCGATTAAGGAAGAACTGGCGTAAGCGAACCAAAATCAAGTGCATGATATCAATCATGATAATTTACGTGTCTACAAGTACATCCTGAAATATTTTAAAATTTTAATTTGTTGTGAAATGCAATTGAAGACGATTTAAATTTATAATTTTTTGGTAATTTCTATTTCTATGAAGAATATATTAGAAGAGATATTTTAAGGAAAATTCATGGCTAAAATTAATATATTTGATTATTTTTTTAATTTTCTATATTTTATTAAAGCTATTGGAAATTACATTTTCTAATACTATGGATCTTGGAGTCTATATGCTTGGCTTACACACAAGAAAGATATAAATTTTGTGGTAAGATATGTCTATTAAGATTTAGAAACAATTATTTTATTTAAAGAAAAAGACTCTTGATATGACTCGTGTTTAAATAGAGCTTAGCTTTTAACATGTATATACTAGAGATAAGGGTTGATAACAACTTTCTTTTTCTTTTTGGGGTTGTGTGATGGTAGTTTCTTTACCTTTTGCATCATTCTCTCATTGTAAAGGGTCTTAGGATCCCTTCAAAACCTACTTTTCTTTATCAAAAATAATTTTCTTCATTAGATATTTGAGTATTTTTAAATGATTTTCCTTGTAATATATTGAAATCATATATAAACAAGAATATGTATTGGATTGGTAAAAAATCTTCTTAAAATTATTATACCACAACTTTATGAAAGGATCCAATTTTTTGGATTTCCTCAATGACGTATTGATTAATCACAAGATGAAAATGTCTTTATTCTTTCATAATTTTCTAGTCTCAACAAGTGCGTCCCCCTACAATTTCACACTATGTAATGTCATCCCCTTTAGATCATAATATAAATGTAGCATTAGAAATTTTTCTCCCTTTTAGGTGAGAGAACAATTTCATGATCTATTTGTAACCTACTTGAGTGACCTTCTCATTAATGCATTTACACATTCCCTAAGCCCTGCATTTTTTCTATGAACCTAGGATAATGTGTCTACCCTAACCTAAAATGTGTTTCATCAAATTAATACTAAAATATGGCCTAACTATACAAAATTCATGATTCTAATAGACCCTAGACATCCATATCACATTTTTTAAAAGTGTGAAGAAACTAGACTAGGTTGCAAGGTGTCATAGTCTAGCTAAATTCCCTAACAAAAAAATTGATTGCTTGTACTTGTCAGTCTTTAATAATGGAGATGCAATTTTAAATTTGGTCCTTAGCATTAATTCAAACCCAAAAATTTAAATTTAAATGTGTCAGCCTAAACCTTAATTTATCCTAAGCTCCACTATATAAACATAAATTATTATTTTAAAAATAAGAATAGTAATATTGAGAAAATTATACTCTCCCAAATACATTTGAATTTGTAGGTTTTCAAGGATATTTTTAGAATTGATTAAATTATTACAATGATTATAGTTTGATTCCAATATAAGGACAGGATGGAATCTAGGTTTGGAAAGTACTTTTGGCCATTTTCTACAACCTAATGACTTGTTATCAAAGTGTTCTCATCTTTAAGCTTCATATTACTTACTTCCCAAAGTGAGGTGTTGTGCTTTAAATTTTCCTAGGATTATTTCACTTTCTATTGGGTTGATGTCATTATTGTCATTTAAGAATCATATTATAACAAACATGAGTAGGATTTTATGCATTTTAGCTCATTATATCCATAGACAAACTTAAAGTTAGGAGAACATATTTTTTATCTATCAGTCCATTGGCTATTTGTGGATCTAGAAATACGAAAATAGGGGTTTGACAGAGGAAAAAACCTATAAGCCACACCCCTTCTCTCTTTTTTCCAAATTTTTCTTGGTTTAGATTTTAAGAAGAAGATTGTAGTCTGAGGAGATAGAAGGTAGACATGGAGTTGTAGGACTATGAGTTCAAATTAGAGAAAAAGAAAGAAATGCAAGGGTTCCCTTGACCAATAAAATTAGTCTCAAATTTATTTACTAGGTGCACAATATTCTACCCTATATGGATCTACTCTCACAATTTGATTTTACAATTTTTTTCATTCCAAAAAAGCTACATTTTTAGATTTGATCTCATAGTAAAATTAGGTAATTAAATTCAAATTAATTTCAATGAATTTCTAAAGAATTAAAAAATCATACAAAATATATGGAGAGAAAAAAAGAGGAAATAGAAGAAGTAGAAGTTGAAAAGATCATTGAGGGTGAATAAGAGGTGGAGCAACCTCTCAAAAGAAGGAAAAGAGGATAACAGACACAAAAACCCCCTCCTCAAGGTACTCCAAAGTAATCTCAATTGTCGATTGACATCCTAGCAAACCAATGTCATCCTCTGCTTTGTGATGCTACTGTAGAAATTGGAAATATATGAAGAATTAGATGTAGAAAATAAAGGTAGAATTATACAATGCATCCTTTGGTATGCCAACCAATCAAGTAAAGGAATGGATGAAGTAATGAAGGACTTCTCAAAGGAGGTAGTTGTTGTAATCCACAAGAAAAGAGCTAAAACACTTAGTAAAGAAGAAGAAATAAGGGAGAAATCTATCTCCACAGTCAGCCCAAACATCATTGAAGAACAAAAGGAGGAACTAGCCCGTGCACAAGCTCAAGAACTCTGCATAAAAAAAGGGTGAAAAAACTCATGGAAGAGGGTCTTGGGAACATAGAAACAATTTAGAGAGAAACCAAGGATTTCACCCAAAAACTCTAAGAGTATATGGTTAAGAACAATGGAAGAAGTAGAAGCGCCTAAACCACTGGAGACTAACCCAACCAAAGAAGAAAAAGATAAAACTGAAGATACCAGCACCATAGAGATAGCTAGCCCTACTTCAACAATCTTGACCATTAAGAATTTTCTAGTAAGACAACAACAAATACAAGTAATGTCATCACCACAAATTCTACAAGTGTCAATTATCGTGAGTTCACAAGTGGATATGTCAAGCATATCCCCACTATAGAAAATTTAGTTGGGAGACATTTTACATGCCACCACAAGGGAATAATTGCTCAATGACAATGTAAGTACAATGGAACATTTATAGGATGTAGTGGATACACTATAGAAGGCTATTCACCATCTACCATGGGACACTTCATTCTCCATATTGCGACAACTCAAACAGTTGGTTGATAGCTTGCAAGGATATTTGGTTGCCAAAAAGGATATAATAAGGAAAGAGGCCCAAGAGGAGGTTATAAGAAAGATATAGAAGATTACACAAAGAAATGTGTCTCCACTGACTCCAAATTGGAGGAGATTATTGAAGGACTAGGGGATACAATCTTAGAAGTAGGGATGATCTACCAATTCTACTTACAATGTCCTACCACTACAAAAGGTCTCAAGGATCAAATGGCACAATTCAAGAATGAGATAACACAAGTGCCATAGACCTACAATACTCTCCAAGACAAGGATGACACCATCAAAACCCAAGTGGAAACTCTTCACTCCCCAACTACAACAACTAATCATGTAGAGGGAGAAGATCAGGGAGAAAATCAGATAGATGAGAAATGGTTAGGAATCAGATGAATCATTTATTAGGGATAATAGGAAAAGAACAAGAAATAGCCAAAAATATTCAAATCCTTGATATTCTAGTAGATGTAGAGGTAATAATGATTCAAATTAAAAGCCACACCTCCACTCTACAGTGGGCCAAAATAAAGTAGTTAAGGCACTAAACAACATCAAAGGGACATACAAACATCTCCTTCCCAAGTAAGAATCATGTATGTGAGATGGCATCAATTTAAAAGGGGGGATGATGTTGGAAACTCAAAGGCCAAAATAGATCTTTCCATAGGCTACCACGAAAGGGCCATGGAGGATTAAAGAGACATTAGTTGTAGCCAGGAGACATGACTGTTCATGGTAAAGTATACATATATCTAATGAAAACCATATGCAAAAGGATATGTTAGGATATAATATGTTATATTATAGTATGTTATGTATGAGAAAAGTATTTATATGAGTATAAATGAAGACTTATCTTTTGTATACAATACAATATAATATAAGGAGATACAAGGAGTTATATATGCATGTGTTATGAATAAATTCCTTTTTGTTATTACTATAGTTTACATGTTTTGTCCACTTTACTATCTTACTGCAAATGCTTGTTTCTTTTACTATATCCTCTAGGGTATAAAATTATTACATAAGAGGTCTTGGGGTATGGATCTCTATACTGTAATTCCCCATTGTTCTTGTAAACATGGCTAAACACACCTACTAGGTACACCACAATTAAATAATTATTTAATTACAACATTATACTATACCATTTTTTGTAATGGTGTATAACACCATACCCCAATGATATAAATGTGTAATTGAGGAGAAACAGAGTAATGAAAGTTGAAAGAACATGTGTAAATGTGGAGTGGAATAAATGGGTATGTGTGTGTATCAAATATATTATGAAATGGTGAATTATTTTCACATACTATGTATATTCCCCACTCTCCTTATGTAGGATTCTATAGTAGGATTCCTTTATGGTATATGGGTTACATTGGGATTTTTTTATTTATGTAAGACCTTGTATTATGTAATGTGGTGTGGTGTATCATTGTTAAAAATTGAAGTGTTTAAATGTTATAAAAATGTGTAATGTGTGTGCAACCCTAGATTTCTATGTGATGCCAAGCTTGGGGTGGGTTATATTCAACCATATGGTTGGGAGGTGAGGTTCCACTCGCCATTGTAGCATTTTTTTTATTGGTCCTAATATTGCATGCCTAAGTTCTATGGTTGAAGACTATTTTAGGGATCACCAAACTATGGTTCATAAAATACGGTCACATGATGTTTATTGTTGATTTTTAAAAATATTAAAGAACTTAATAATATCAAACTAATGTAAGGATATTCATATTTCTTTCATATTTTGAGCCTTATTGACTAAAATCTCATCTTGGCATATAGTTAACCCTTGTGAAGTTATACAAAAGAGTATCTCCCTTCAATTTTTCTTGTTTAGACATCTAAAACTATCAAGTGACCGCAATTGTTAAGTCGTGAAGAAGGGTTACCTAATACTTGATTTATGTTATCCCTTTCCTCATCTTCTATGTAGCATGCTTATGATGGCTATGTGCACATATTTCCATCTAGTGCATATAGATGAATATTTAAATTTATTTGGTTTCATGTTATTTTCCAAACAAAATTAGGGTTATCTTTTCTATTTAATATTATAAAAAGAAGGCATGAAAATAAAATTATATGCTCTTACAACTTATCATACACATAACATAATGAAATACACGTGGAATATTGGTTAAGTAATAATTAGGATGAACCATTTCATAAATAATACACATCAATAATAAATAGACACAGTAAAATAATCAATTAGACTTTTAGGACTTGCAATGTGTATGTGACACGAAATCTCAGTAGCTTGGTGGTGTTGTTATTAATTTAGTTGTATCAAATTCTAATATTGATTCTTGAAGTTACCTGAAAAATATTAGAAATATTTAAAGTATACCAAACTTTTTGAAGAATCTTAGATTCTATGTATTATAATGAGATGTAAATGTTTAGATCTTGTTCTTATTGTCATATTTACATTAACCTACACACATTTCTTCAATCCTTGGTGATGTCATTTAGAATGGTTACATCAACTAACCCATATAAATTAGACCTAATATACAAATTATATTATTGAATATCAGTTTAGACACTACCATCTAATATAATCTGCTACGAACAACCTTTGCTAGCTCTTATAATAATATTCTACTATAGTAACATTAGTGGATTGTCTTATAGATTTAATGTTACACATGGAATAAACATTGTAAGTTAGACATTGACATGAATGGATTCAAACATATATTATTTATTTTGTAACATATGTAATCTCTTTTTATTTTCTTTTTGAAGGTCATATAAGTCTTGTAATAAATACTAGTATTATTGAATGCCTAGTGACAAATAATAGGGTTATTAGTATCCATAGGATATAGTTTGTTAAAGGCCTAAGTGTGATATTTTATTTCTCTTCAATTGTTAATATTAAGAATTTTAGGAATTCACTTGTTACCCTTGGAAAACTCAAAACTGTAAAGGAGATGTCTATCCTTGGTCAACATCATATTTGACTCCTGATAATAGTTTCAGCATGCTGCCCCAAGCTGATGACCCCTCTCTTTCTCTACATGAATTGTAAAATCCTTTCTTGGAACATACGATGGATTTCTCTCCCCCCTCACAAGTACAAGGTGAAGGATATGGTCACAAAGTGGAATATAAATGCTCTTTTCCTCCAAGAAGTTAAAGTCAACAGTATTAAGCTTTAGGCTTCACTATTCAATATTTGGAAAGATGCTAGTTTTTTGCATACTTCCCATCAAGATGGTAGAAGTGGGGTTGTTATTGGATTTGCTCCATGGGTTGCTAAGCACATCATTAGTGAAGGTGAGGACCCTTCTCATAGTTGTTTTTGGGCTCTCACTTTTATTAATGGTCAACTCATTGGCTTTTGTTCAATTTACGCTTCCAACTTCACTAAAGGTTGAATTGATCTTTGGAACTAGATGTCTAATAACCTCCCAAATGTTGATTAGATTTTAGGGGGTGACTTCAATATGGTTGAACACTCCCATGATCGCAACTAGTTTAGACAATTTAATCTTAGCTTTGATGAATTTGATAGCTGGTTTCTCTGTCAAAATTCTTTAGGAGTGATAGATCCCATCCATGACAAGCTTCCCAATCAATCCAAAAATTGGTTTACTTGGTCTAACTACAAAATTGTAGAGGCTAGGAAGATGAACATGGTGGATAGATTTTATATTTCCCTTGAGTTACCTTTGGCTCAAGATTCAAAAGGCCTTTATGTTTAGGAGGATTTTTCTGCCACTCTTTCTGATCATTTTCCTATTATTTGTAACATATACTCGTCGCAAACTTCAAACAGTGACTCTCTTCTTTTCAAATTAAATGTTTCACATCTAAATAATCCTTCTTGTCTTGCTGCTCTTGTGGAGATTTGGAAATCTTTCTCTAAACCTGATGAAGGGTTCATGGATTGATTGGTGGTGCATGGCTATTATTCATTGCACTAACTTTTTACGTTCCTTTGGAAAAAATATGGCTTGAAAACATAAACGTAAGGAAAAATCCATTCAAGGGAAACTTTCCCAAGCTAGAAAACACCTTAACGATGATCCTAGCAATATTAGAATTCAAACTTCAATTATTGCTATAGAAGCTCAATTGCATAAACTTGACAATTAAAAAGAGAAAGGGGCCAAAATTCAATCTAGACTTCATTGGATAAGAGAAAGCAATAAAGGAACTAAATATTTCTTTAATTATCTCAACTACAAGCATAAAAAGGAAAAAAAAATATGATAAGGGATGAATCCAATGTTCTTCAGTCTAATCATTCTGATATATGTAATATCATCAAACGATTTTATGAAAATCTATTCAAAGATGATCAATGGAAAGATATTTGACAGACCCTTGAGGATATAGTCAAAACTTATATTCCTACCAAAATAGACTCTGATTATAGTCAATATCTAGATAGAATTTTAAGAATAGATGTGTTGAAAAAAGCCCTTTCTTCTATGGCCCCTTATAAAAGTCCCGGTAGTGATGGCCTTCCTATGGAATTCTACCAAGCTATGTGGCAAGATATTAAGGATTATTTTTATTGTTTATACCTGGAAGATTTTAAAAATGGATCATTGGGACCTATTATTAATGGAAGAATCATTAAACTCCTTCCTAAATGGAAAAAAGATGATTTTTTTTTTGGTTGGTGTCCTATCACTCTTCTTAGTACTTCATACAAGATTATAGCAAAAGCCTTGGACATAAGGATCAAACTAGTGGTGCCAAGAATTGTTCGAGCTAAGCAAAGTGGATTCATTATTGGAAGATTCATTCTTGATAACCTTATGTTAGCATGGGAGACTTATGAATGGGCTCAACAATCTGCTCAAAATGATCTTTTGATTAAACTTGACTTCGACAAAGCTTATGATAGAATCCACTAGAGCTTTATTATTAAAATGCTTGATCGGATGGGTTTTGGACCCAAAATTTGAGCTCATGTACAAATGTTGTTTAGAGATGCTAATGATCAAATTATAATCAATAATGTGATGACAAATCCTTTCCCTTTACAATGATCTATCCAGCAAGATTGTCCTTTGGCTCGTTATCTTTACGTCCTTACAGCTAATGTTTTGGGTTATTTAATTCAAAGTGCTCATGATATGAAGATGATCAAAGGAATATCTATTTCTAATAACACTGCTATTATTAATTATCATTATGTTGATGATAGCTTGTTATTTCT
This sequence comes from Sequoia sempervirens, assembly GCA_007258455.2. NCBI lineage: Eukaryota > Viridiplantae > Streptophyta > Pinopsida > Cupressales > Cupressaceae > Sequoia > Sequoia sempervirens. The sequence continues at coordinate 397,659,058 of VDFB02271358.1, read as the reverse complement.
CCTAAATTCTGAACAAAATATCTCCAACACTATGGAAATTCTTGATCTTTATTGCACTATTTCAAGGTCTAAACTTGCACATGATAAAACAAAATGTTTGATGACTCAATTTGGTTCTACTCCCCATTAGATTCCTCGCGAATGGAAACAAATTAAGCATGGGGAAATAATGAGATATCTCAATATACCTTTTGGTATCGGATTTTCTCTCTCTGACATGTGGAATTGGTACCTCAATAAAGTCAAGAATAAATTGTTCAGTTGGAGAAATAAATTTCTCTCTTTGGCTACAAAAATACAAGTTGCTAATAAAATATTTATTGCTTTCCAGTTTTATTACTCTTCATGTTGGATGCCATCAAAAAAGGGGTATGATGATTTAATCAAAATGATCTGTCAATTCCTGTGGGCCAAATGAGATGGCAATAGAGGATTTATTTCCACATCATGGGCTCATTGTATTCATCCAAAATGCAAAGGTGGCTTGGGGCTGTTAGACACAAGAATTCAAGGATTTTGCTTGGCCACCAAATGGATTGTTTAGGATATCCATGGGAATGAAGAGTGGAAGATTTTGATATGAAATTGTATTAACCTTGTTATTGTTAAGGGAAAATGACAACATGTGGGCTAGCTTGACAAAATTCTTCATTCACTTTTTTTCTCTATAAAGGCTTCCCCTCCCCTCCAATATATTTGGAGAGCTTGGAAACACACTTGTCATCTTATAAAATGGAGAGATAACTCACTTCAACATGGCTTCAACTTCTCTACATCCTCCAATTGGTGAAATAAGCATATCCTCTATCAAGATCAACCTCTTGTTTTAAGTTTTCCAAAACAGTCCTATTCTTTGTTCAAAAAAGGGGTTCATAATGTTGGAGATCTTTGAGATTTGCATACCATGAGCTAATTGGCATGGCATTCTATCAAAGCCCAGTTTAATCTTAGCAATAAATATAAAGTGTTTTTTATTTTTGTTCAGTCTTTGGTTATGATTGATCTTACTATGAAAATATGCACTCCTATCCATTGTAACTTTTACAAAGATTGGTTATGGATGTCCTCATATCCTTTTATTTTCTTTCCTCTAAAAAAGGCCTACTTGTAGTTGCTTCCGAATTTGTTCTTAAGATCTTGATTGAATTCCATGTGGAATTACAAGTTCAATAAAAAAATTTGGGCTAAATTATCTGCTTAGATTTGGAAATCAAAGCCTAATGCATATGCTCAATTAATTGCTTGGAAGGTTTTACATTGCAAACTTCCCATTGAGGATAGGTTGAAATGTATGATGGTCCAACCAGTTAATAGTCCCTTTTGTCAAAGGAAAGAAAATATAAGGCATGTTTTTTGGGCATGCCGATTTGTTAAAAGGCAATGGAATGTTGTTTTTAATGACTTACCAGCTATCTTTGGGCAACAATTAATTTGGAAAGAAGTTCTTATTGGGGTTGGGTTGCATCATAATATCATTTTTGATAGAGTTAGAGATTTATTTTATCTTATATATGGCGAAATAGGTGTAAAGCTATCTTTAATAACCACACAGGTCATCAAGGAGCTGCACTTCGAGGGCTTTACTCAGACATTTTTTATTGTTTGGTTTCTCTTTTTTCTCATCTGCAGGCCGACCCTGAGAAGAATGTAAGGATTGACTTTCAAATACAATAGATCAAACTTCAAATTAACCAACTGCTCAACAAACAAATGATTATGATAAATTGGGGTCTAAACTCTTATTTTCAAGACTAATTATATTCGTTGTTTGTCATTGTTTCATGTTGTTTGTGAATGTTTCATGTCTAACTATTGTTGCCATGTTCTTCTAATACTGTTGTACCTATTATTGATGGCAGCCTCCTTGTTTCAAGACTACTGTAATTGTTTATGTATTGCTGCTACAACTCTTTGTTATGTAATTGATACTATTTTAGCAATTTTGGGGCTCCTCGGTGTCATGGTTTGGTTGGTTCATAGTTTCCTGTAGTTTTGGGTGTATTTTTTACTGATATAGCTATCTTTGCTACTAATGTTTTTTCGCTATAAGTTCTTTTTGCAACTTATTACTTCATTCTCTTTGTAACAAGTATTTTTATCAATTAAAAAAAAAAACTACATTTGTGTTGGAAATCCTCAATCTATAATGCCCGACAATTCCTTATCTTCCAAAATTATTATATTGGTCAACCATTAGAAATGTGGAAAGAACAAAGACATTTTTTAGTCAAAGTGGAAATATACGAACCTAAAAATCAATACCCAAAGGAAAGGCAAAAAAAAAACTACATTTGTGTTGGAAATCCTCAACCTATAATGCCCGACAATTCCTTATCTTCCAAAATTATTATATTGGTCAACCATCAGAAATGTGAAAAGAACAAAGACATTTTTTAGTCAAAGTGGAAATATACGAACCTTAAAATCAATACCCAAAGGAAATACCAATGAAGAATCATACAGAAAAAAAGTAATGATACCATATATGAATTTTAACTAAAGCATAGATACCACAAACATTTCCAAGCTATAAACAATATAGATAGTGTGAGCCGCCATGAACGATGCGCGTGATTTTTTATATTAGACCTCGCAGGATTTCAATAATATTTATTAGTTATAAAAGTTATCAAATTTTCAATAATATTCACTGACATATTCAATGATTAATCATGATTTGAAATGTCAATCAAAATAAATATACATAATTGAATCCAAAAACCTTAGTAACTAATACTAATATTTACCAACCTTTCTACTAGATACGTGCAAAATTATTAAACCTATTTCCCTTCCCTTAAGATGTTGATAAAAAAAATCTATTTATTGACTTAGTTACAGACAAATCATGTAATGTGAAGCGCACGAGTGAAAAATTATAGATAAATACACTTGTTCCATTCCTTTGACATATTATAGAAAAATCATCAAAAAATGTAAACTTCACATCCACATTGTTAGTTATTTAGAGTTCTAAATAAAAAATAAACTCTAATTTGTTTATTGAAGTGAAGCGTTTACCAGATATGTGTGAAATTTACCAAGAAACTAAATGTTAAAACATTCAATGGGGAGGCATTGTAAGCAAAGATAACAACAGTGGCCCCTTCGCTGAAACAGCCAAAAGGAGTTTTAGGGATTTTTACATAATCTTGTTACGGATGCTATATCTCTAGCTAAATACATGTCGTACACAAAGTAGCTCCTTATAGGAATCAACACTAGGGAGAACAATATGCATTATATGTAGTTCAGAAAAAACATATTAAAAGTAGTGCCTGATTTGGCACTAAGGAGTTGCAAGAGGATTATCATGTCCAATACCTGGACTATGATCATTCAGATATACATCCTCCAATGTTTTTCCCTATGCTTATATAAGTCTCAGCATCACTAATATGGGACTGGGTATATACCCATTTTCCTCAACAAAAATGACTGAAAGCCCTCCTAGATTTAGACTGCTCACTTTCTCTTTGATGTTTGCATCTTCTGCTTATATCAAAGAACACTAGGAAAAGCAAAATACATTATATCTAATTCAACAAAAACATACTAAAGTAGTGTCAATTCAACACTACAGAGTCATTGGAGGTGTATCATGCCCGATACCTGGACTATGATCATTCATAGGAACTTCTTCCAATGTTTTCCTTGTAATACTTACATAACTCTCACCATGACCAATATGAGAAAGGGAGTGTCCTTTTTCCTCAACAAAAATGACTGAAAGGCCTCCTGGTATTACATTACTCACCTTCTCTTTGATTGTTTGGGCTTCACCTTTAGCTTTCGGATTAGAGACTGGAGGAAGATGACTGCCCTTCCCTTTAAGCTCACGAGCTTCACTTAAGGAATACAACAGAGAAGACATTAACAATACCAGTATTACAAAAGAAAAAGCATGAATGAAAAAAATCTTCATCCTGCAGCCAAATCTCAACTAGCCTCTGAAAACATAAACTATGGAATAAAGAACGGACAAAGCCAAATTTGCTGCTTAAAATTGCTCCAAGATTTCTCCTATTTATAGTCGTTTATGAAGATATTCTCAACCATAAAACTATTTCAATGTTTGTAAACTCTGCAAAAATGATTGGGCGTAACATTTTTCCTTTGATGCGTGCTTTGAGTTGTCGTTTCGCCTGTTGTTTACTAATATTATGAAAACAACAGTTTCCATCCAATTGTAACGATTTTAAAACTAATTTCAGGGCTTTCACAGTCAAGGTTTTAGCATTTTTTTCCCTAGTAGTCATTTCACCTATTGATAACAACTGTCCACCCCCACCTATATCGAATTTTTAATTTAATGTGACGTTCATGACAGTTATTTTTGAACCCTTGATGTTGACACTTCATAAAGGCCAACTAAATCAGAAAGAAATTAGTTTCACCATCTACCGATTTTATTCTTCCCTCATAGTGATCGGAATTATATTTAAAAGTATAGCGGACCAAGTTTAATTTTCATCGTTAATCCACATTCCAAATGGTTGGGCACCTGGTTATATAAATACATTTTCATTTTATTTTATTTTATTTGTTTGCTTTCTTATCCTCACTTTGTCCTTTGGTTTATATGCACCTATTACCCATAGAAAAGATGCTCGTGCACTAAATAATATTATAATAACATCCATGTTCAATTTGGAAGACTGAAAGATGTGCTCCACTTGATAATTGTGGATTTAAGTTGATTTCTCTCACCTTATCAATAAAATTTTAATAAACTTAACAAAATATTTTAAGTGGCCTGCTAGTGTTCAAGTAGTTTTAAGAAGGGATAAGTTAGAATGATACTAGAGTTTTATATTAATTTTATGGTTTTTTAGGTTAATTTTTTTTTAGATGAGCATGATCTTATCATATTTTTTTATAGTGTAAGGGCTTAATATTTGGGAAGACTTCATTCTTAGTAAATAATATTTCATTTTCTTTAATATGTACTTAAAATTGTTATTTTAATATAAATTATTGAGTTTTATATCAGAAACATTTTATTACGATAATGGTAAATATTGAGAATATGGAGGGATTAAAATGAAATTATTTATTAATTATTTGAAATAAAAGAACAAAAAATATACACAGTTTAATCCAAAAGCATGCATATACTATGCAATTACTTATTAATTACTTGAAATAAGAGAAATCACATACAATATGTAGACTTTGGCCAAACAAGTTGAAAATATAAGTTACTCAAAAGACTTGAGTTAGCCAAATGTGAACAAGTTGCAAGTTTCTTAGACGAGTTGAGTTATCCAAAATTGAATAAGTAGTGGACTCAACATTAAGAGTTATTAAGTCAAAATATCAAAGGAATTATCTTCATATGAAATTCTCATTATTGCTAAATCCCCCTAAGTAAATATAACTAATTCTCTAAGTAAGAGTAATATTGGATGCTGCAAATAATTTTTTTAATCAACATTAAGTTTAACTTAAGAGAAATGTGATATGTGAAATAAATCATAGAAAAAAATCCATGTTAGGTACCTATGTAGAAATATTGTTACCTACAATTGATGAGAACGAGAAACATACAAGACAAAAATCCACCCCAATAGAGGATGGAGATTAAAGCTCTAGGTAGTCCTCCCCAAAAAGTGAAAAAGGATAAAATTTGATACAAGAAAAAATCATTTCTACCATAGAAAGAAGGAAAGATGCAATTTAAAACCCCCTTGACTAACCTCTTTCACTAGTTGTAGATGCTTGAAAATGGATGTTGAGGATATGTCAATGAATATCAAATAATGCTCTTCCCATTGAAAAGAAACAAGGACAAAGTTATATACATAAGATCTTCCCATTAATGAAAAGTGGGAGGAAAATGTAAGATGGGTATCTCTGGTATCAATTCCATAGTCTCCAAGACAATGAAGAGAGGTGCTTATATCATATTAGGTCTTCTAGTACATACTAAAATTGGTGGCAATTCAAAGGGTAATAGAAAATGAAGTAGTATGGGAGCCAAAGAACATATGACAACAATTGCAGAATAACTATCATAAAAGAGAAAAATCAAGTACACTAAGGTGTCCTCAAAATTTCTAAGGTAGGAATCGTAAAATAGATACTTTTCCTATCGAACCAAATCATTAGAAGCTTCATTGGTGGAAACATAGAGCTCAATGAAGGTATAAGATTACAATAAAGTATTAGTGCTTGTAATTAGACCACAATGTCCATCCATTGATGTAATGTCCATAATAGTTTCATATGTATGATCAAATAATATATTAAATATTTTTGTAGGGGAATCTATGAAACAAATGTGATTTTCCAAAATAAGTTTCTTTAGTGAACAACAATTTTATTTAAAAAATATACATTTTCATCCTATTTTTTCTTCCAACAATTCAAAAATTTCATATTATTTGAATTAGAAGTATTTTGTACAATACTCAAATCAAAATGAGAGAGGGCAAGAGACATAATTACCACCCTAAAGATTACTTAATCATGAAACCCAAAATAAAAAGATCACTTCTGAAAATTTTATACTTTTTATTAGTTCATGGAGTACAAAATATTAAATGCATAAATATTTCCCCAAGAATTATAATGTTTTAGATAATTAACTTTGTGTAATTAAAGTGTATGTTAGAAAGAAAATTTGGGTGCATATATATGAAGTAAAAAATTCAACCACCATGGAAAAACATAAGAATTTTCTTTATGTGCAAGGTGTTAAAAGATTGATTGAACTAGAACAAATAGATTTAGAAACCAATACTAGATTTGGAAATGTCTACTATTTTAAGCAGTTTGGATAAAAGTATAATCAATTTTCTTGTATTGCTATATAAATTTAGAAGGCCTCCATAGTTTAGGGAAAATAGTAGATCTATAAGCATTGCAACAATCATCATCATCACTTGAAGTGGTAGTAAAAAATAGTTGAAGGTCACTAAATTTGGTAGAGCTACTAGATTTGAATGAATAATAGTGAATAACTACCATATAGATGGTATAATGTTATGTTTATATAGATTTTTAATTGTGAGTTCTACAAACATCAAAAGTACTTATCTCTCTTTACCCAACTAAAAACTTGATGAATTTTTAGTTTTTACTATATAGTTTTCAAACCTTTTAGATCCAAGGGTATGTTTGATTTTATGCCAAGGTGCCTTAGAATACATGTTATTCATAAAATAGAACAAAAATACATGCAACCAAAAGTTAAAAGGTGTGACTTATAGGTATCCAATTTGATTGAAATAAAATTTGATTCAATTTTTAAGTCATTCTATAAGTAGTCTTGTGAGCTATAATTTGGCTCTCAATACATCCTATTTTAACCTCTCTATTTGCAAGAAAATTAGGGAAACATAGACAAAAGTTTTGAGCTCTAAGTACTTTATGAGCATTATAGTTTATACCCCAACCTCAATCATATAAAGGTAGTAATGTTTTGATTTGAACATAGGATTAACTATTTAATTATTGATTCCAATAATTCTAGTTAATGTCATATTTAGAACTTTAATGATCATTATATTAATCATATAAAAATGAGTACATTCATATATCTTCCCTTATACCCTATACATCTCTCTCTTCTTCTTATATATATCCTTTTATGCATATACCTTCTTGTATACTATTTCATATCCAATTTTTTACATACATCTCTCTTACTCTATTATTCATATCTTTTCCTATACATATATATATGTGATGGGAAGTGGCCCATCTATCCTACCCCTACTCTATATATCGTATCTTTTCAATATTAAGGTCCAAAATCACTTTTTTGGAAGATATGGTCTTATTTTCTTGATGGTTTCTATACTATTCATCTATACTGCCAACATCATCCCCCCTTTCAAAATGTTGAACTTTTCTCAAGTAAACACTACTTTATTGTAGTATGATTGTGTTTAAGGTATGTTATATTTATGACTTGGACTATAATATGGTGTTCTCTAATGTGCTTAGTTGTATTGCTCTAGTTTCAAGGATGTGATGAATTTGTTAAGGGCATAGCCATCTTATTTTTAGTTTTCCTTTCTTTTCGAATTTTATATCATAGAGAAAGACCATATCATCTACCTAGAATTGTTTAGACTTTATGTTTTGATCATTCCATGATTTGTGTCTATTTATTTCTATCCATAGATGGTTTGTTGCCAATTTCCTTGCTTCATCTAGTTAATATAGTTCATCTAGGTGATTTTTGATGTATTCTTTATTAGTGAGTGTTAAATTCAGCATGGTGCAAAGTTTATGGACCATGAAATTTAGGTATAGGATGACCTCTATTCCATAGAAGTGCTCAAGCATGGTATGCTTGGTGGCTCAGTTGTAAATAATAAGGTATACAAAAAGTATTGTAGTAATTCTAATGTTCTAGTCAATCATGTTTTCATCACACATCTTGGTCATAGCCATGCATATAATTTAATTCAATGCTTCACTTGCCTCATTTTCTTATGGATGATATGGCGTGTTATAGTTATGGGTGATCACAAAATTACAAATTAATTCCTTTATTATCTTATTGAAATTTTATTTTTTCCTTGTAACTAGTTATGCTCAATGGACACCCACATCAGGTAATTATATTATGGTAAAAGATATGATATAAGCAATTCAATATTTGGTTGGTTCAACTTTAGCCCATTTGGTTAACTAATCTATACCAGTGATAATGAATCTATCTATGGATATTTTTTTGGAGAGTTTGTAGGTAATATAAATTCAATAACCCATTTCTCAAATGGGACTTGTCCTGATACTAGTTGGAGAGGAGTTTCATCTCGAATTATAATTAGCATTGGCAAGAAGTTGAGTCCACTTTTGGCCAAAAAGTGTAAGTGTTTTCCCTGATTTTTAGAATTTGTCACATTTGACCTTAAAATTTAAAGCACTTAGAGATGGAATCTTGAAAAAATTAACTAACCATAAATTGTAGTACTCAGAATCTAGTTTCCAAATATGTAATTTATTTTAATACCTAGATGATAAAAAATTATTTTCAAAAGGCGTTTCTAAAAACCACTGTTTAAAAGCCATCCTTTTTTACTATACCATGCATGTGTATGCATCCATGTTTTGACCTAATTAATCATATTTTTCTAAATCCTTTTGGTTAAATATTTTTAACTCACTTAAGCACACTTTCCATTTTTTGGTAAGTTTTTATTGAATATTTGTTTTTTTGTCATTTTTTAATTGGCCATATTTAGTGTTTTGAAAAATCATCATCTACGTCATGCATAAGATGACCTAAAATTATCATTTTTTAATTATTTTTTTTCAAATTGAAAAGAATTGTCGCAAGTATGCTTTCATAATTTTTTTTTCAAATAATTATTTTAATAATAAATTATTAAAACAGTAAAACCCCTGACAATTCAAATTTATGGACTTGTTTCATCATAAATTAATTGAAAAAATAAAAAAATAAAAAAATAATCCAAGTGGAAATAATTACATATTTTGAATCTAAACAATCTCATCTAAAGTGGGTTTTAATTTCATAAAATAATTCTAAAAAATACCCATCAACATATCAACATAGTCAAATTTTTCTCTCAATATTGGCATGACCTTATACTTGTAGGTCTAAGGCTAAGGGTTGGGCTATCATGCCTTTTCTAAGCCTAAATAAAAATGATAAACATGGATTTTTATTTTCAAACCTTTTGGAATGATTACCAACTTTAAAATGGGTGCCTATTTTAAAAAGTGAATGACAACCTATTTTAAAGCTAAAAAATGACACTTCCACTATAAGTGGACTCAACTTCTTGCACTAGAAGGTTGCCTATTATTTGGAAAATATCACATTCTTTCATTTAGTTCTTATGATCCTTATATATAACAGGCCACCATAATCCAACCAGTAGTATTGTCTAAGAGGTAGTGCCTCCACAATTGCCCCCTATAATACCTTCATGTGCTTCCCTTAATATTTATTGTCATTCATGCTCGTAGACTACTCTTTGTAAAATTTCATCTCTCTATTTTTGTATACTGCCCCCTCAATTAAGGTAAACAAAAGGGATTTCTATAGTAACATTTATTTATCACGTGCTATCATATTAGTGGAATATTAACTGGTAGAAAGTAATTGGTCTACATCATGAAATTATTTTGATACCACAATTATATGGAATAGATGGGTGTCTAGTAAGTATCCTTCACTAACCTCCTCGAGTTCTTCATCTGTATCTATTCTTGATAAATAATTCAGTCCTTGACTATTCCTCCCTTGTTTTACCATTATATTAAAATTGAATTGTTGAAATAATAGAAACCATTTGCATATTCTTCCTTATATCACTACTTTGTTTAGTATAAATTTCAAAGGTTCATGGTCAATGTAAAATATGAATGGTGTAAATAGGAGATAGTGGTGGAATTTATGTAGTGCATAAAGCATGGCTAAGGCCTCTCATTTAGTGGTAGTGTAATTTCTACATGCCTAGGAAAATTTGTGACTGGAAAAAGAATCTAGACAATCCTTATTTCCTCAGGGTTGTGAAAAAACTACTCCTATTTATATTGTGGAAGCATCTACATGGACATTAAAAGGTACTAACCAGTTTTGGAATATCTTTATAGGATCTTCTATTATTTTATGCTTTATTATTTGAAATGACTAATGACACTGGTTAGTCCATGCATGATTGCTTTATTAGTTTTCTTTTTGAGGAGCTCTTCCAAAGAGGCTACTAGGGTGGTATATCCCTTGATGAATTTTCTATAATATTTGGTATAGCCTAAAATTTTCTTAACCTTTAGTGGTATTTTGGGTTGGGTTAATGTCAAAATTAAGGTAATTTTTATTTGATCTAACATTAGTCCTTCTTTACATATGATGTGCCCCACTAATCTATTAAAGATTACTGAAAAAATAAATTTCTTAATATTTACAAATATTTGCATTCTTCTACATTATTCTCGAATGGATTGGAGTGACTGAATGTGGCATATGGATAAACTTCTTAAAATTCATGGATAAAGTCCTTAAATTTATTTCCTATATTTTCTCTAAAGAATGATTGTGCATTTTTTAATGCAAAGGCCATTAGAGTATACATGAATGATTGCCATTCCATGGGGAATGTTTTTTTAGGTTGGTATTCTTCCCTAATCTAGACTTCACGGTATCTAGAGAACCTATTGGTGAATGAATATATTTTTCTCCCTATGATAGATTCAAGAATTTCCTCAGTGAAAGACATAGGAAAGAGATAATAAATAAAGGCTTCATTGAGTTCTTGAAATACTACACATATCAAGATTTCACCTATCTTTTTATTTTGTACTACTATAGGGCTAATCTATTTATAATGTTCAACCAATTTAACTATCCCTACCACTAACATTTTATTTATTTCTATTTTGACTCATTTCTTCATGGTAGGGTTGAGGTAGTATGGTATTTTTGGTGTGCTTTCATTACCTCCTTTATCTACATTTTCATTACTCCTACTTATTATTTTATTCCTTTCATTTATGAGAATATTCATGAGAATAGTTCCTCATATTTTAATAGAAGCTCAATGATTGATGTCACCATTGATTCTTCCCAATAATTGCCAATTTTTTTGATTTTAGGATTCCTTCTAGGGGCTATATTTTCTTCTCTTAACTAGAAGGGAAAATTATAATATTGTTTCTTATAATCCTTGTTCATTTGTATTTCCCTTTCTCCTTATTCTACCATACTCTCAACTTTTGGGTCTAGCTCTTTTTCATCCTTTTGTATTTTATAATATCAATTTGGTATCGGTTGTGTTTGTGTGTCCATTCGTTCAACTGGCTTCTAGATTCCTTTATTTCAAGGAGGTGGGTTATGTGTTTGTTTAAGTGATATTTTTTAGAACTAGATTGAAGATAATTTCCCTAATTATTTTTAGTGTGGTATGTATTTATTTGTTTTATCCTAGAAGGAAAATGTGTGGATAAAATTGAGCTAGATTTCCTTCAAGTCCTTAGTTTATCCTCTTCTTTTCTAATTAAGATATACCTAAACCATAGGAAATAGGATTCTACCTTTTAGGAGATGGAACAAGGGATAAGAGACCTATTTCCTCTAGTTCATTAAAGGAAACCAAGATCCCTTAACCAATTGACTTGATTGAGGAATGGGCTAGGGTTAGGGTGATTTCCTTGGGTGTGATTAAAGGAAAGAGGGTGTTTACCACTAAGAAAATGATTAGAAAGAGGGAAATGTAATTGATATGTAAATCTAGCTAACTTAGGAAAGGAAACTCAAAATGAACAGAGGTGTACCTTGAAAATTGAAGATGCTTGAAAAACGGTTTGAAATTATGAAATTCTGACTTTTGATGCACACTAGGAGTCATACGCTAGGTTGGGTGATTTAGTCCTAGTTTAGGGTTTTGGGCTGAGTCTAGAATCTACAATTGCTAAACTAGGATCTACATAAAATGATTAAAAAGTGGTATATTAGGACTCATATGCCCAAGGTGGAAATTTAGTCCCAGTATTAGGGTTTGGCTGAAAGTCTGATATCCTCTAGTGATTTTTTGTAGCTTCTCTCCTGTCCCATCTTCAAATGGGTATGTGTAGGATCATGATGGGCCAAAAAGTGGCAATATGATGGGTATTTGTAGGGTATGTGGCTGATGACATTTTTTTTACCCAAAATTAATGAAAAGAAAAGGGTTTTTAAAGGATATTATTAGCTTTCTACCAATATAAATTATGCTTTACTTTGAATTTAATAAATAACTATTATTCATTTTCTATTTAAATTATGACTAAAAGCTTGATTGATAGGCTTATTGAAAAATATCTATAGATTTCAAATGGTATCACATTTTTTGAATCCAAAATATGTGTCACACTCTACGCTTTGTATACTATAGGATTAAAAAAATTAAATGAATTTCATGAAGTTTTGACTGAGTTAAGGTGGTTAGACGTATCATTTTTTTATAATTTTTAAAAGTTGTAATAAAAAATAATAATTAATTATTTACTTGGAAAAAAATTACAAAAAAAATGCATCACATTGGGACATGAGTCCTCTACTTATATCTAAAATATTATAAAAAAATATTATCATTTTATTGTGGTTATGGTGGTCAAACAGACACCTACTTATTTTTTCCAAATTTAAGTACTACTACATTGAAATTTCAAACTTTCACCAAATAGATTTTGTTTTTAAAAAAATAAACCAAGTATTTTAGAAAATACATTCAATTTTCTACAACTTCTATTCTTACATATTTTTGAAATAATATAGATAACTTATTCAAATTTTTACGTCAAGTTGCCTAACTCTGATTTTTCTAAATTTTTTACCTCTTAATGGCCTGTTTTTTCCATGATGATCCTGCACATACCCAAATCTTAAACTTTGAATTCTGCTCTATAGGTGACTTTTCATGAAGATGACAATTTCTTTACAAATTCAAAAAATTCAATCTTGCAGCTTTTTCTTTAAAGGATCTTCAAGGTCAAAATACCTAGATATGTGATTAAAAAGTTTGAGTTTACAAGAAAATCATAGAGCATTTCAAAGGAAATCAAAGGAATATTATCAAGAGTTTATTAAAGTAATTCAAGGTTATTTCATCATGCCAAAGGCATAGTGCATTCAAGCATGTTGTTGAGCTAAGATTCTCGGTATAGCATTGAGGATGAATTGCAAGCATTTTTTCAGATCTTATTTGACATCAATATCTACATTCTTCATGGCCACTACATGTTAGTTTGCATATTTATACTCCAAGACAACTTCCAGGGTATCAACGTTGCATTATTTCAAGTTCATGCTTCAATTTCATTATTTTATCAATTGTTTTAATTACCTAAAAGTGGTTTGGCGTAGAAAAACCCCTATTCACTAACAATCAACACATTTTTCTCCTCTTGAATGTGTGTTTATGGATTTAGAGATTGAAGATCAAGTGGAGAGAAAGTTTGAAGCAAAATTATCAAAGTTGTCAAGTTGTAAATTGTCATTCATAGTGCAAGAACATGGATAGAAGGCTACAAAATTTGTCACAGGTTTTTGGGTTTTGATAATCAAGGATCTAAGATTTCATACATCAATTAAAAAAACCCAAATCTTAGTTTTAGAAACCCCAATAGGGACCCATTCGCCACTAAAGGTGAATGAGTCCTTTGTGCCCTAAAAATAGTCTTCTTCTAGAAAGGTACACACCATTCTAGCCTCTCAAAACTTCCCTCATTGTTGCTATAATAGTTAGGATTGATTTTTTTATTATTGTTTTCATCATATCACACCTAAAATCACATGTTTTAGGGTGGGAATGAGTGTTCTATCATTTTGATTTTGGTAAACCCTATTTTCCACCTAAACATGTTTAATGCTGAGTCAAGTGAAAATAATCTTAGTTATGCTAATTGGATCTAGGATCACTTCTCCTATTCAAAATGGAGTTATATATACTTCCCTTTTTTTATTTCATCAATGGATTCAACCTTATTTATATAGTCATGTGCTAGTATTGGAATTATTTCCCCACATTTGATCTTTTCACCATGTTTTATTCTAATCTCCATTTTTGGCATTTGCTTCTCCTAGAATTTTTAGGGGTCATTTGACCATATTGTGTGAAATAGTGTTTGCTTGAGCTCAAGAAGTTTAAATATTTAGCCTTTGTTTATAGCTAGATATTTCTTAGAAGCATTTATTAATTTGAGTGTATTGATTTTTTCACTATTTAAAGTGAACATTAAACTCTTGTTAGTACATCTATAAGGTGTACATCTATCTATAAAATTCTCTCCAAGATGTAAATCTACAAGAATTTTTTCCATAGAGAAATGGTCACATTTGAATATATTTCCATCTATTTCTATAGGTTGGTGATGATTTTATTTGTCACATATGAATTCATTTCATTGGATATCACATGTTGTTTCAATAGACTTTTGAATAAATTTTTTCCATTTTTTTTAGGATACGTCCTTTGTACAAGGTTAGTGAAGCTCTTCTATCAACTTGAGCATTGTATTGATTTCAATTGATAGTAATTATTATATATTGGGAGAATTTACATGTGGAGACAAAGATTTTTGCACCCAAGGTCTTTGTAGCCCTTCTAGGGTTTTTCACCTAAAAGGGGAAAGATGTGCCAAAATGGGCAATGTCTACACTCAAAATTAATGTAATATGGATTCAATGTGTCTAGATGAGATGATATAAATGCAGAAAACTAAAGAAAGGTATTAATTATAATTGAAAACTAAGAAAATGTAAAAAAATTGAAAACACATGGGTATGTGCAGGATCATGATGGGCCAAAAAGTGGCAATATAATGGGTATGTGGCTGACGACTTTTTTTTTACCCAAAATTGATGAAACAAAAGGGTTTTTAAAAGAGATTCTCAAATTTTCACCAATATAAATTATGCTTTACTTTGAATTTAATAAATATTATTATTCATTTTCTATTTGAATTACAACTAAAGTCTGATTGATAGGTTGATTGAAAAACATCTATAGCTTTCAACGGTATCACATTTTTGAATCCAAAAATGTGTCACATCTATGCTTCACATACTATAGGATTAAAAATATATATATATGAATTTCATGAAGTTTTGACCAAGTTATGGTCGACATACAAACTTTATATTTTTAAAAATTTGTAACAAAATTCATAATTAATTATTTACTTGGAAAAAATTACAAAAATATGCATCATCGAGACATGAGTCCTATACTTATATCTAAAATTTTATAAAAAATATCATCATTTTATTGTGGTTAGGGTGGTCGACATACACCTACTTCTTATTTTTTCCTGAAATTTAAGTACTACTACATTGAAATTTCAAATTTTCACCAAATATATTTTTTTTGTTTTAAATAAACCTATTAGTTTAGAAACTACATTCAATTTGCTACAAATTCTATTCTTACATAATTTTGAAATAATATAGATAACTTATTCAAATTTTTACGTCAAGTTGCCTAACTCTGATTTTTCTTAATTTTTTGCCACTTAAGGGACTATTTTTTCCATGATGATCCTGCACATACCCACATTACGATATGCAAAAACACCTAGAAAGGAAAGTAAACTACAACAAAAATGGGTGAAACTAAAATTGTGGACCTAATAATTTGTTGGAGACTGGAAATGACTTATGAAATGTTGTTGATCATAGGAAATTTGGCCTATTGGGACTCATTCACCATTATGGATGAATTAGTCTAAGATCTACGAAACTGTTCCAAAGCCCATTTCAAACAAATAGGTATCCAAAACTATAGAAACAAATTTTCAGGACTAGTAGTGGGACTCATTCGCTGTTGATGGTGAATCAATCCACTTTTGAATTTCTAAATGTTCAAAAGTGGAAACTAAAGCCCTCGGTCTGCACTTTGGTTCCTGATAGGTGTCCACCTCTGAAAGTCTAGTTTTTGTGTCTGAAAGTGACTTTTAGGGGATATTTTGACTTGGCCAATAAGGATATATCTTCAACAACTTTTCCACTTGATCTTTAATGATTTCCAAGCCTTCAAGATGTCTAAATCTGCAAACACACAAGAAGAGAAATAGAAATGTTGAATGTTTGGGCATGGGGGTTTGCCTTGGTCAAACCCCATTTTAGGTAATTAAACCAAAATGAAGAAATAATGTAATGAAGCATGAAACAATGGAGTTAATACATTTCCATGATGATTGATCTTGATTTTCTATAGCAATAGATGAAGATTTTTCCCTTGAATGTCTGAAGAATGATCTTGAATTACATAGAATGTAAAAAAAAACCTTAGCTTGTTTGAGAAGAATGATGAATGATGAGGGAAGAATTAATAAATTGGTTATGAATTAGGGTCTAGATACTTGTATTTATAGGAAATTCACCTATTTTACCCATTAATTGGATCCTCAAGACTAAAATAGAGGAAAATAAAACTTAAAATCCAAAATTTCTTGCTTAAAACTCAAAAATGACCCAAATGGGAGTAATTCCCCACCTTGGGTGAATTAGTCCCACTTGGCAGGGACTCATTTTCCTAGATGGGTGAATTAGTCCCAAAGCGATCCTTTTAATAGTTGGAATGTTGGCGAATGAGGAATTCTAGTTCTTATGTTGATTTCTTCAAGTATTTCATCAAATTATGCCTCAGGATGCATAATATGGGACCATAGGGGCCTATTAATGATGATGTAAAGATCAATTAGGGCTTGGGATACAAAATTCAATGAAAAATTAGGATTAAATACACTTTACAACACTAAAGTGAGGTCCACATAGCCTAGAAAGACACAACATCCTATGTGAATGTGTAGGACATATTACAACACTAGATTAGAGTTAAGTTTAATTCAAAAGTGTTCTAGATTAATGTGATAATGCCATTAAATATATTTTATAATGTTGAATTAAGGGAAAATGGGTTCATTAAGTCTAGAGAGGTGTGAAAGTCTTTTACAACACCTTTAAAATACATTGTTGTGGACAAATATTTTGGCAACCTAATGCTCTCTAACACTTCTAGGGTTTTTCACCTAAAAGGAGAGAGATGGGCCAAAATGGGAAATGTCTACACTAAATATTAATGTAAAGAGGTATGCAATATGTCTAAATATGATGTCTAAGTGTAATAAACTGATAAAATATGTTGATCATTAATACAAAACCTAAGAAATGTGAAGTAATGGAAAGCACATTGTGATATGCAGAGGTGAAATAAATGGAATAAATGACAAAATAAAGATGCAAGACAAAAAATATGCACCTAGAAACTGATGAAGAGATAACTAGGGATTATAGAGACCTCTGAAATTCTAGAAATTTTGATTTTTAAGCCAAATGGGACACTTACACCATGCTTGGAAACTTAGTCCTAGATCAGGGAAACTAGTTTAGAGCTTGTTTCAGCCAAATGGGTATCCAAATCTACAAAAACTTCCAAAAAATAGGTTTAGTGGAACTAAGTCACCACTATTGGTGACTAAGTCCACTTCTAAATTTTTGAAAATTCAAAAGTGGAAATGAAAGCCCTTTGTCTACATCCGATTATTGATAAGTGTCTACTTCTAAAATTCTGATTTTCAAGCCTAAAAGTGACTTTTATTGAATATTTTGTCTTGGTCAACAAGGAGATTTCCTCAACAAGTCTTCAACCTTATCTTCAATGATTTTCAAACCATAAAAGTGTCTAAATCTTTCCATGATGATTGATCTTGATTTTCTATAGCAATAGTTGAAGAATCTTCCCTTGAATGTCTTGGGAAGTGAACCATTAATTTTAGGTGTGTCTATGTACTTCTCTTATACTCTTAGGGTTTTTCACCTAAAAGGAGAGAGAAAGACCACAAAAATTGTGGTGGTTCACTTACACTAAATAATGTATGATGTAATTATGACTAAATGCAATCATCTAAGTGCAACTAAATGAAAAAAAGTATTGATTATGGATGCAAAACTAATGAAATATGCAATGTTTGAAAACATATTGTGATATGTAGAAATAAACTAAAGACATAAACAAATGCAAACATAATTGAATGAGACTTGACAGAGTGCACCTGGAAGTTGAATGTTGATCCTAGAAGGTTTTGGAAACTATAAAAAATAATTGTTGATGACTAACTAGTGGGACTCAGTCGCCACTGATGGCGAATCAATCCTCCTACTTGTAAAATGTCCTGAAATTGGTTTCTGACTGTTGGGAACTGAATTCTGACAAAATCAACTTTTCAGCCTATAGGTGGGACTCATTCACCACTAGTGGTGAATCAATCCTCCTCCAAAAATCTACAAATTTAGGAGTCAAGTTTGTGGGTCCAGATCTACGTGCTTGTTTTCTTCTCGGGTTGAGAGAGTCAAATCTGTAGAAAATAGGCTGAATATTGTCTCTAAGCTTGAATTAGGGTTTAGTTGACTTGAATCAATTTTATGACTTGTTGACCACTTTCCAGCACCTATTTCTTTTCCAAATCTACCTAGAAGACCTCCAGACACACATGCAAATAGGGGGAAAATGGTTAAGGGTTAGAGTATAGGGATTTTCCTTGGTCAAATCCCACTTTGGTAATCAAACCCTTGATAAAGAAATAAAATGAAAACAAGAATGGAATGATGAATAAACAATATAAAAGTGTCCTAAACTTACCAAATCCTTGTTGTTGAAGTTTGAATATATATCAATGGTTGCTCCAAGATGCTTGATAATTGCTTGATTGAATGATGCTTTGATGATTTAAGTGGATGAGTGAGATTGAATGGGGGGGTTGAAATGGATGGAAAAACACTTATTTATACACACTTCTACCATAATTACCCAATAATACAATATCACAAGCCAACATAAGGTTTTAATGAATAAAATCCTGAAAGAAATTTTGAATTATTTTCAATTTTGAGCCAAGAGGGACTCATTCTCCACCCATGATGAATGGGTCCCCCTCTAGGCTTGAAAGTGGGTGTCAAGAATTAAGTTGTATTTAATGTTTTTTGTCAAGTTTACGTTCAATGCATAAAGGGGCCAAATAATGCATAAGAAAGGTGTAAATAGTGATAACAAGCCTAGAAAAGCACAAAAGCTTGTTAGAAGACTTTACAACACTTTGAAATAGGACTTGATATTGGATAAAAAAAGGTGATTTTTAGATGAATAATAATAAGAAGAGTCTACAAAAGTGTAGAAATATGTTACAACACCTTCACAATACATCATAATTTGAATATTCAGGACCTAATGTGAATGTTTAAGTCACATTGAAACATTAAATATAAGAAAAATAGGTCAAGCATCATAAGAGAAAGACCTAAAAGATCATGAAAATGTCAATGATCCATTTTTCTATGGTACAAGAAGCTATCTTGATGTCTTGGAATGATGAAACCTTGTTTGAGAAGAATAATGAAAGAAAGAGGAGTGAATGAATTAGGATAAATGAGAGGGAAAACCCTATATTTATAAATAATTATGCCCTAATTCCATAGAATACCTCATCACAGGCCAAAATTAGGTCTTAAGGAATAAAAACCTAAAAGAAATTTAAATTTATTTTGATTTTTGAGCCAAATGGGACAAAGTCACCACCATTGGTGACTTAGTCCACTTGGGAATTTTTAAGTGGATGTCAAGAATTGTGATAATTTAAATAATGTTTATCAGGTTCTTCTTCAAAAAGACACTTAAGTAAGGCCTATAAGTGTATAAAAGGGCCATTTAAAGCATAAAAAAGGTGTAAATATTGATGAAAAGCCTAGGAAAGTGTGAAAGTTTGTTACAAGACTTTACAACACTTTGAAATAGGTCTTGGTAAGGTTATTTAGGTGAATTATGATATTATGGTCTTAAGAAAAGTGTGAAGATGTGTTACAACACCTTACAACACATTTACAAGACATCAATAAATGCATTTTATTCAATTTTCCACGGCCCAAGACCTAATGTGGATGTGTAAAACACCTCACAACACTAAATCAAGGCCTCATTAAGTCCAATTTTTCATCAATTATTCCCATATCAAGAAAAGTATAGACTTTTTGGTGACACATTGAGCCCCCACTTTAGTGAGAGGATGAACTTTCTTCAAACTCATGCTAAAGTAGCCATTCAAGAGGAGTCCAATCATACCAATGCGTATGAAATAGAATGACAAAGATCAAATGAGGTTGTGCAAGCACCTAGGATCCAAGATCCTAAGTCAAACCAAATTAAGCGTGAAGGAACACACACAAGGTGAATGATTTGTAGTAGAACAAGATACATGATCATGCAATGGAAAGAACTACAAGGAAGAGAAATGAAAAGCTAGATCAAGATTTGACCATTTTTCCAACAATTTGTGGATTATATCTAGGCTTTTTTGTTTGGACAAATAAATGTATACTCACTCTAGGGCCACGAAACTTTTGGTTGTCAGTAGGGTGAGAAATCCCTAAAAGGTGAGACACGTATGGCCGATATGTTCTCACAAAAAACACAGGTAGCTATGTGGAAAATTCATGCCTTGGAATGGGCTTCCCGCTCAAATGATACCAAAGTTATACCTCTTGATAACTTTTAATAAGTTGCCACAATGATTTTCAAGCTCTATGAGGTAAGCAAAACTTCATATGCCTGACACTCATAGACAAATAGGATGGGACCATAGGAATGCAAGCTACATTATGCAAGGTGGGCATATGACAATTGTTGTAAATGGTAAAATAGTGCAAGGAATGTTGAAAGGGATTTTTCTTAGTTCATGCAAGGTCTCATTTTGGGGAACATTGTGCTTAATGTCTCCAAGAGAGGATGTGCCAAAGGAGTATTAGACTCTTGGAGGGAATCAAGCCTAATGACCTCACCAAGTAAAAGGACACATCACAAGAAGAAAGAAATCACACAATGAAATGTTAGTGTTGGTGTATGCCCCCACTTTAAAGTAGTTGCAAACACTAGTATTGTGAGCAATTGCTTTAAAGTAGAAGAAAGAGAACATGAAAGCTTATGCAAAATCCCTATGCCAAGTCATATGTTTCCAATAATCTACATCATGAAAAATTTAATGTTACATCATTAAAATTTAGTCCACATCCTAAGCTTTCTCTTATATGTTCATGAAAGGTTAATGACTAGTCAAAAGAAGAAACAACAAGTGACATGTGAGGACAAGGCTACATAACCCTTTTCCCCCACTTAGTGTAGGAAAAAAGTGAGTCAAAATGATTAATCAAATGCATGCCAAAGTGAAAATCAGTATCAATTAGAGGAATTAGGTGCCCCCAAAAAAGGAAGAATACAAAACTCTTGAAAATGTTAGATTTTACGACTCAAAGCTTTACATTCATTAGTAGAATGACCATTAAATCTATGATAGGCACAAGATGAATTGTTGTAATATAAATTCTTTCAAGTTTTTGGAGGAAGGGTGATCAAGTGATCTTGGTGAAGTCTTTAAAAGATACCCTCTTGATCAATGGGAAAAGGTGGTCCTATAGTTTGTGACAAAGGTGCTTTTTGCTTAGATGTACAAGATGTCATACCTATGCAAGACTGATTAGATTGCGAGATTTTTTTTTCTCCTTTATAGGAGGGTGTAAAATATAATGAATTGAATTCATTAGTGTTTTGTGTGACATCTGACATTGGAATTAAGCAAAGAGTTCTTTGTTTGTTTGATTACTTGTAAATCAAGACCACTAGTGTCTATCAGTTCAAGATGCTTTACAATGAAACTTGAATTAGAAGAATGTTGTGTGAGAGTGTTGATGTTGAGTAAAGGCTTGATTACTTCTACCAAATGACAATAACCAAGCCGCGAGCTTTTTCTTATGTGATAGGATCTATAGGGTTGCAGATACCTTGTTCGTTAGCACCCCATCCTTTTCCACTATAGCCAAGTTGTTTCATAAGTTCATATCCACGTCCGTAAATATTTTTCATTGCTTTTGAT
The DNA here is from genome assembly GCA_007258455.2 of Sequoia sempervirens. NCBI lineage: Eukaryota > Viridiplantae > Streptophyta > Pinopsida > Cupressales > Cupressaceae > Sequoia > Sequoia sempervirens. The sequence continues at coordinate 397,636,675 of VDFB02271358.1, read as the reverse complement.
TAGGTGCTTGTTCATTGTTGAGTGCATCAAAGGTTTTTGTGTAATTTGTTGGATTTTTTTCTAGAGTGGTTGAGGCAGATGCATTCAAAAGGTCTTCTGAGTTGTTTGTTGACATGACTACTTTTTCGTGTGCCTGATTGGAATATTTGTTTATGATATTGTATATTCCCATTAATGTATGTTTGAAATATAGGGAATCCCAATCATCTTCTAATAGCTTTGTGACTTTGTCAATGTTTTTTTCTTTGTTGTTTTGTTGCATAGGTTCCACTTGTGTGGTTGGTGTTAAGCTGTTCAAAGGGTTCTTTTTGTTTTGGTCAAGTTGTAAGACACTATAAGGCTCATGATCAACATCAACTATGTGGACCATGTTATTGTAAACATATTTCATTTTATGATGAATATTTGAAGGCACTACATTCATCTCATGAATCCACGACTTGCCTAAAAGAAGATTATATGAAAGATTATGAGGCATGAAATGGATAGGTGTTTCAATGTGTCCACTCCAACTATAATAGGTAAAGTGATCACACCAAGCGGTTTCTTTTCTTCATTATCAAAGCCCTTAATAGATAAATAATCAAGTTGAATTTTTTATTTATCCACACAAATCCTATCCAAAAGGTTTATGCTACACACATTAACGGTTGAACTATTATCAAAAAGGGTTTTCTTTATCTCTATCAGTTTGTATTGAGAAATGATCATGAAAGCATCATTTTTTTTTTTCATGTCCAAAGGGGGGAGTTCACTTTGGTAGAAAACAATGTGAACATTTAATCCTTGAATTATTGTTGCTATATCATTTGGTTGGGAATTAGAAGGGGTGGGAACTTGTTGTAAGACTATTTTAAGAATAGTGTGATACGTAGGTTAATTCTAAAGAAGGTCCCAAAGAGATATCTTTGTGGGAGTGCTCTTAAGTTGTTCAACAAGATAAAACTCCCTAATGTGTGAATTTAATTTAGAAGCACTAGGAAATATGGGATTAGGAAAAGGTAATGGTGTTGTAGTGGGTTGTTGTGGTCACAGATTATTTCTAGTGTAGTGTGAGTGAGCAAAAACATCATGCGTAAGTGGGTAGAGGGTAAACTCATGTTTAGGTGGAGGTGGAGGTTGATGTGATGGTGGGTAAAGGATGAGTTCAGGTTGTCGTTGAGTTTTTTGTTTGTGTGAAGATGGGTAGAGAATTAGAGGGTTCTTAGGATGTCTCACAGGATATGTAGGAGGTCCACTAATCAACACTTGCACATTCATAACCTCAATAGTCTTGCTTTGATCTATCTCTAATAAGGGGAAATCTATAATCACTTTTTGATCTAAGGAAGACACATTACTATTGTTTTCATTTTTCGTGTACCATGATATTTTCCCTAGGAGGAAAGTTTTTAGGAGAACTACAAGCCAATTTTTTTTTAAATTCAAAGGTTGTTTCTTCTAAAAGGACTTCATCGCAAGTAGAGGAATGATCTATGGTTGAATGTTCTTTCTCAAGAAGGGTTTTTAAAGGTAGAGGGGGACAACTAAGATAGTCATGACCTTCATCGATTGTGTTTTCTAACATCAAAGTATCTTCTTCGCAACTAGGGGAGATACTAGGAGAGCAACAAATGTGATTGTCATGATTACCTATGGTTTTGTTGTCTTGTTTATCAATTTATTGTCCACTAAGAGATGTAAGAGGAGAGAAACAAATAGGATTCTCAAAACTCTCATTGATTGGTTCTTCTACCAAAATATCTTCATCACCAATAGGAGAGATATTAGGAGAAGAACACATATGATCATTCAGAATGTCCAAGGTTGTAGTTTCTTTCATAAAAAAAATCTCATTGGGAGAGGATCTAGGAAAATTTGCTTAACATGTCTAAATATGTAAGGCACTAAAATTGTTTGAAAAAAAATGAAAAGCACATGTAACTGTTTCATGCAATGTTTCATCAATATAGACAATGTATATGCAAGGATGCAATTTTTTTTTATCCAATGTATACAAAACCTTAAGAATGCAAACAATGTATATGCAAAAATGAACAGAACTTTTATCAAACTTATATAAAGTTTTATGAATAGAAAAATTGTCTATGAAAAAATGAAAAGTATTTTTATCCCTGCTATGCAAAGTTTCAAAAATGTGAGCATTTTTAGATCTAAGGATGCTTTTAAATGAAATGATCTCAAAAATGACTACCCTTGGGTATGTGCAGGATCATGACGGGCCAAAAAGTGGCAAAATGATGGGTATGTGTAGGGTGTTGGAAACACAAGGGTAGACAATCGAGAGGGGGGGTGAATTAGTTGTCACACATTTTCAAACTTATTCAACTTATTAACCTTATTCTTAGATCTAATTAATTACCATGAAATAATAAATCACCAACACATCTGAAACACACATAACACCAAGATTTTTTTATGTGGAAACCTTGTTAGGGGAAAACCACATTGGAGGAAAGTCCACAAGATTATACCCTATTAATAGTATAAAGAAATATGAATAGGGAATGCACATGCATTCAGGTGCACTACTGATCCGGTGGACATTTTTTAGTGAAAATTGAAGTGTCTTATTTTTCTCCAGAATCAGCACCATCAGAAAGAGCTCGGTGTCTTGGTTCCAACGCAACTCGAATGGAGCGAAAAGGAGTCCGTTTGCACGAGTTATGGCCAGTCAAACCTCAGGTCAAACTGGGATCAGGGGCATCCAGAAGGCAAAAAAATGGCGTCATAAAAAAATCAATGAAACCAGCGTCATCACAAAGAGCTCGTCACAATCTTTCCAACGCAACTCGTTTCATCAAAATTCAACATCGTATGCTCAACTTATCAGCAGTCAAAGTTTCAGGTTGACTTGGTGGACTTGAAGGTACAGTGATGACGTCATCATCCGTACAGATGACGTCAGCATGAAGTACAAAATCTGAAGTGGACCAATTAGAAGTTGACACGTGGCAGTCCGTACAGTCCGTACATGTCGACGTGGCACAGTGATGTGGCAGGTGACGTCGGCGTCGTCGGCGAATTATAAGTAGACACGTGTCTGTCTGACATCCTACGTGGCATCCTTGTCAGCATTCCGTACGTGAGTCAGCTACACAGGTGTCAGTCCAGTCAGCGTCCATGTCGGCTGTGAGTCAGTATCATTAGCGAATGGTTCTGTGACACGTGGAATCCGGTCAGTTCTAAGTCAGCGCGCAGTCAACTTAGTCGGCGGATAGTATTCTGCCACGTGGCACCATCTTTATGCGACACGTGGCCCTCCCTCTCATCTCCTCTTCCTACGCGGGCGATTTAGCAGTTAGTTTGTTTAAAAGGATTTGAACCGGTGATCTCAGGCCTCCGAGAAATCTGCTGCGCTGGTGGACCAAATCATGCGCTTCACACTATATATGTTGTCGGTTATTTTTATTGTCGTTTAATTTGGGAGTTTGTTTTAAAAGTGGCCAGCCGGGAGTTGAACCCGGAACTAGCCGGGTCCAAAATTTTATCTCCACCGCTGTGCCAACAAACATTTCAAATATACATATGGCACGGGTTTTATATGAAGGGTTGTTAGACCCGAATTTTAACTATAAACCTTTTTAAAGGTTATTTGTTAGGATTAAATCAAAATACAAACAAATCCCGAACAACCTGAGCCCGAGAATCAATTAAACAAAGGGCCCCGAATTAACTTAAATTTTAAGGGGGTTATTTTTAAAAAGATTTATGTGTAAAAATGGGAGATGTAGTTGTTTTTTTAGGGAGATATGGAGGTTTTCAAATATTTGAATTGTAATTTGGAGAGATAAGGAATATTTTGTAAATCAATTAGTTAAAGACCAATTTGAGTTAATTTTATGTATGAAAAGGGGGTGTGAGATGAGAGTGGCAATCGAAGTTTTTTCAGGTGATGAAGTCCTGATGCTAAGGTGATGAAAGAGAGGTCTTGTTAGAGAGTTTTCAAGTCATTCTTGCATGTCAGAGTGTCGTTACGCTGCCGAAGTGCTTGAAGAATGGTTATGGTGCTATTGTAATTGATTTTTGGAGTTAATTGGATCGGTCTCTCTATTGGAGTGGACCCGGAGACGTAGTCCTTAGGGACGAACTCCATTATCAATTGTTTGCACTTCTCTTCTTCTCTCTCTTTCTTTCTCTCATTTCCTTCCTTTCTGTTATAATCACCTTGTTATTACTTTCATTTTTGTTATTTCCATAAGTTAATTTTGATTTAATTAACTTGGAATAATCATTCTAAAAGCATTGTAAAAGTTTAAGCATTCAACACTACATATAGTCTAGATCCTATACAGATCAAGTTGGTATCAGAGCTTTAGGGTGACTATTATTGTAGTTATTTATTTTTGAATGCTAACAAGATCCAGGATTCAGAAGGGTGAAGGCAAGCTCGAAGACTTTGATCCTGAGATCGGGAAGCGTAGAACATTTCCGAAGATGTCAGTTTTTGGAATGGAGGTTCCTGAAGAAATCAGTGAGCAGGAGTTTCGAAGAGCATTCCTCGAGATGAAGGCAAAGGTGGACATTCTTTTTCAGGAGAGACAAAAACGGAAGGAACGTGAAGAAGGTTCGTTGAAGCAAGAAGATCGCAAAGACATAAAAGGGAAACAACATGGAGATGGTGGCAAGCAACCAGATCATCCCTTTTCTTCTTCTCCTCCCTCTTCTCCCTCTCCTTCTTCTCCATATTCTCCTCATTCTATTTCTTCTAATCCTTTCAAAAGTGGATATAAGCCTAAAATAAAATTGGATGTAAAATTTGATTTACCTAAATATTGTGGTGAACTTAATGCTAAAAAATTGGATGATTGGATTCAACAAATAGAGGTCTACTGTAGAGTCCAGAACCTATTAGATGATGTTGATAGAATCCAATTAGCTACTCTTCGTTTAGGAGGTACAACTTTAACCTAGTGGGAGAGTAAATCTAAGGAAGAAGTTTCACAACATGGTAGAGTCAGTTTAACTTGGGCAGAATTTATTAATGCACTTAAGAAGCAATTTTATCCCTTAGGACATATGCAACAGTTAATGATGGATTGGCAAATGTTTAGGCAAGGGAAGGGTCAAACTGTCCAAGAGTACACCCATGAATTTAGGAAGAAGGCTATTGCTTTGAATGTTCCATTGTATACCCAGGACACATTGTTGAAGTACATAGGAGGTCTGCATTCCTATCTTAGGCATCCCATTTTGGTATTGAACCCTTGTAATTTGGATGAAGTGTCTATTCAAGCTACACACTTAGAGTCAAGGGGTAAAGGATCTTTTATTGATAATGATGTAAAGAAACCTTCTAAGAATGTAGAGACAAGGAAAGGAAAGAAGGTAGCTACAGTTAAGAAGGATGAGAAACTTTCTTGCACTCATTGTGACAAGGAAGGTCATGATGAAGATCACTGCTGGAAGTTACATCCTGAACTGAGGCCTAAGTGGGCTCAAAGACGTAATTAGAAACAGAAGGGTAAGGAGAAAGCCACGACTGTTGTTATGTATCTTGGTTCAGATTCAGATGATGAGACTAAGATAACAGCTATGGGGTTAAAACGTAAAGCTCCTATTTCTGGTGTTTCTGTTGCTAGTTGTGCTTCTTCATCTACAGTTAATGATTTCTCTGAAGATGTAAAAAGGAATGAGCTTTTCCATTTAAGGGTTGGTGCTAAGAACAGTAAAATTGATGCACTCATAGATAGTGGATCTCAAGTTAATTTAATTTCAGAAAGTATTGTAAGAAACTTGGGATTAAAAACTACACAACTTAAGAAACCTTATCCACTAGGCTGGATTTGTGAAAATGATAAGTTGCAAGTAACAAAACAATGCACCTTAAGATTCACAATCACTAGTAAGTTTGTGGATGAAGTACAGTTTGATTTAGTTCCACTGGATATCTATGGGATAGTGCTTGGAAGCCCTTATTTATATGACAGGAAAGCTATTTTCTACAGGGAAAAGAATCATTATCACTTGTTTAAAGATGGCATTCAATATATTGTACATTCTCACAGGATTAAGACTGATCGTTCTTTTGCAAACACAGGGCAGTTAAAGAGGGTAATTAATGCAAGTAAAGAGTTAACTCTTATGTCTGTCAGTACAGGTGGTTCTACACTTGAACTTGGAGTAGCTAACCAGGGTCAGATGTTGCAGGATGCACTTGTAGTAAAACATGAGAAAAGGATGCTTGAAAGCATTGATGGTTCCTTGAGTAAAGATGTTCCTGTTGTAAAGGATCGAATTGTTGTTGACTTATTTTCTTTCATTTCTGCATTGTTGTTTAGCTTGATGTTAGTCAATTTTTATTGGTTACTGGCTACGACAATTGATGTAGAAGCTTATGGAAGTGACACAATAATTTTTATGTTCAACAATATTGTTGCAGTCTTCATTGTGCTTGTGAGCCAGGTTTTCAGATGTATAGAAGATACAGGACAAGTGGGAGGCCAAGTCCTCACTTATTGTCAGAGTAAATGCCACTTTTGGAGGTCCAAAAGGTCTTCAGTGGGGAGACCTGATCCGGTGGACATTTTTTAGTGAAAATTGAAGTGTCTTATTTTTCTCCAGAATCAGCACCATTAGAAAGAGCTCAGTGTCTTGGTTCCAACGCAACTCGAACAGAGCGAAAAGGAGTCCGTTTGCACGAGTTATGGCCAGTCAAACCTCGGGTCAAACTGGGATTAGGGGCATCCAAAAGGCAAAAAAATGGCGTCATCAAAAAATCAATGAAACCAGCGTCATCGCAAAGAGCTCGTCACAAGCTTTCCAATGCAACTCGTTTCGTCAAAATCCGACATCGTATGCTCAACTTATCAGCAGCCAAAGTTTCAGGTTGACTTGGTGGACTTGAAGGTACAGTGATGACGTCATCATCCGTACAGATGACATAAGCATGAAGTAAAAAATCTGAAGTGGACCAATCGGAAGTTGACACGTGGCAGTCCGTACAGTCCGTACATGTCGATGTGGCACAGTGATGTGGCAAGTGACGTCAGCGTCGTCGGCAAATTATAAGTAGACACGTGTCTATCTGTACATCCTGTGTGGCATCCTTGTCAGCATTCCGTACGTGAGTCAGCTACACAAGTGTCAGTCCAGTCAGCGTCCATGTCGGCTGTGAGTCAGTATCATCAACGAATGGTTCTGTGACACGTGGAATCTGGTCAGTTCTGAGTCAGCGCACAGTCAACTTAGTCGGCAGATAGTATTCTGCCACGTGGCACCATCTTTGTGCGACACGTGGCCCTCCCTCTCATCTCCTCTTCCTGCGCGGGCGATTTAGCAGTTAGTTTGTTTAAAAGGATTTGAACCGGGGATCTCAGGCCTCTGAGAAATCTGCTGCACCGGTGGACCAAATCATGCGCTTCACACTATATATGCTGTCGGTTATTTTTATTGTCGTTTAATTTGGGATTTTTTTTAAAAGTGGCCAGCCGGGAGTTGAACCCGGAACCAGCCGGGTCCAAAATTTTATCTCCACTGCTGTGCCAACAAACATTTCAAATATATATATGGCGCGGGTTTTATATGAAGGGTTGTTAGACCCAAATTCTAACTATAAACCTTTTTAAAGGTTATTTGTTAGGATTAAATCAAAATGCAAACAAATCCCGAACAACCTAAGCCCGAGAATCAATTAAACAAAGGGCCCCGAATTAACTTAAATTTAAGGGGGTTATTTTTAAAAAGATTTATGTGTAAAAATGGGAGATGTAGTTGTTTTTTTAGGGAGATATGGAGGTTTTCAAATATTTGAATTGTAATTTGGAGAGATAAGGAATATTTTGTAAATCAATTAGTTAAAGACCAATTTGAGTTAATTTTATGTATAAAAAGGGGGTGTGAGATGAGAGTGGCAATCGAAGTTTTTTCAGGTGATGAAGTCCTGATGCTAAGGTGATGAAAGAGAGGTCTTGTTGGAGAGTTTTCAAGTCATTATTGCATGTCAGAGTGTCGTTACGCTGCCGAAGTGCTTGGAGAATGGTTATGGTGCTATTGTAATTGATTTTTGGAGTTAATCGGATCGGTCTCTCTATTGGAGTGGACCCGGAGACGTAGTCCTTAGGGACGAACTCCGTTATCAACTGTTTGCACTTCTCTTCTTCTCTCTCTTTCTTTCTCTCATTTCCTTCCTTTCTGTTATAATCACCTTGTTATTACTTTCATTTTTGTTATTTCCATAAGTTAATTTTGATTTAATTAACTTGGAATAATCATTGTAAAAGCATTGTAAAAGTTTAAGCATTCAACACTGCATATAGTCTAGATCCTATACAGATCGACTACCTAGAGCTCACTACTCAATTACAAAAGGAAGACACACTATCTTACAAAATATTTACATCCAGAGGATTTGAACTGAGAAAAATAGCATCTACTAATGCCTAATTACAATTCTGGTTAAGCACATGAATAATTCTTCACACTCTACTCACTCTTCTTCACACTCTTCTTCTACCTTTGAAAGGTCTAAAAATTATTCACACATAGGACTCGCACACTTCGCATACTCATTCCTTCAAATGATAAACCAATCACTCTTATACATCTACAACAAGAAATCACATCACTACATGCCGGCCTCAAGAAAATAATAAAATGAATAAAAATTATTAGCAAAAAACAATAAAGATTATTAATGCGAATCAACCTAGATCAGGCACAACATAGTGAAGACCCAAAATAAAATTCTCAAACATGAACCACCTTCAAAAATTAATCCTTGAAGATCTAGAACACACTACAACATCATGTTTGCCAAGAACATGAAAAACATGAACATGCAAGAGAAAATCTTGAATCACGAGCACAATGATCAATGTGGGTGAACAACATAGATCTAGAGCATGATCTAGAAACATCGAAAAACATCATGAATCACTAGAGAAGCATTTGCAACAACTGAACTAACTAAAATCACATCATCTTCATTCAAGAACACCAAGTCAAGCAACAAAAAATTGTCAGAATACAAGTCTTCATAACATGATCAAATCTTCACGCAAAACTCTAAAACTTGGCATTGATAAACTAGATATACTTGAAAAGAAACCCTTTAATCCACAACATGTGATCATAAATGTACTGAACTCACTGATAGATTGAACTTCAATACACCACTAACAACCTGTAACTTACTTCATTACAATTCTCTCAATATCCTCGGCATATACAACTTCTAAGACATTAATGCCAATAGTGTTGACATCAATGGCGACCATATATTAGCAACACAATCACAATATCCAATAATCTCTCCCTTTGGCATTGATGGCAACACATGATGTGAAAAACACCATCAAATCAACTATCTTCAATGCTTACTCCCCCTTAGGTTCTAACTCTTTTCTTCTCAACAACTATTCTCCCACATGACTCTTCTTCGATAATTTATAGTTTTTCACATGATCTTCTCCCCCTTTGACATCAATTACAAAGATCTATTTTCTCCACACAAGTTATAAACCACATATCTGAACATCTGACTACTCCCCCTGAGCAGCAACCACCATGACATCAATCTAGATCAAAATATGACTATGAAATGCACAAATTGATGCAAGTTAATGCATCTTAGTTCTGATTAGGAGGGGTAATCAGCCCTAGCTTCCCTTTTAGATACTCAAAAGTATCTTTAGGAACCACCTTTGTAAATATATCTACAATCTACTCCTTAGTAGGCACATACTCCAATTTGACTTCCTTTTCACTCACCTTCTCTCTTAAAAAGTGAAACCTGATAGACATATGCTTGGTATTTGAATGCAACATTGGATTCTTAGAATGTTTATAGCACTTGAATTATCATAGAATATAGCAATTGGTTCATCATACACAACTCTGATATCCTTCAACATTTGCTTCATCCACAATACTTGAGTACAATTGTTAGTAACAACAATGTATTATGCCTCTCTAGTAGATAAAGAAATGACATTCTGATGTTTGCTTAACCATGAAATCAACTTCTTACCCAAGAAAATTGCACCACCACTAGTACTTTTTCTATCATCCACATCACCTTTGAATTTTACTCGATTGAGGATGTAAACAATAGTACTCACAACTTCTCTCCCATAGATATGAGGAACATTTCATTCCAACATCATAGTTCTAGTAGCATCTTGAACTATCTTTTTCTTCCTTTCCACAACTCCATTTTGTTGAGGGGTCTACGGGGTAGATAATTGTCCCTTTATCCCATGCACTTCATAAAAATAATTAAACTCATGAGAAGTGAATTCACCATCTCTATCTGATCTCAAACATTTAATCTTCAAACTCATTTCTATCTCAACCATAGCCTTAAAAATCTTGAATTTCTCCAGAGCTTCATATTCCTTCCCTAAGAAAGTAACCTACATCAATATAGAGTAATCATAAATAAGTAACATGAAGTGTTTGTCTCCTTGTAAGCTTTTGAATCTTGAAGGACCACACAAATTAGTATGAACAAGCTCCAACACTTCTTTTGAACAATGTTGTTTGCTCTGAAATGAAATTCTAGTTTGCTTCCCTAATTGACATTCCTTGCATATAGTAGTAGTAGGATTGATCTCTCACTACCTAAGTAGAACTTATCTTGATAATATTGTCAAAATTCACATGACACATTCTCCAATGCCACAACCAACTTTCATCAGCTTGAGCAATCATGCAACTTTTACTAGTAATATTTAGGTGAAAGATGTTAGCTTTTGATTTTGTACCTAAAGCAATCACATTTCTAGAACTTCCCAGTATTCTGCACTTTCCATCCTTAAACTAAAGATTGTAACCCTTATCAACCATCTGTCTGACACTTAAGAGGTTATGCTTCAAACCTTCCACAATAATTTAACATCATCAATATTATTCTTACCATCGAGAGAAATGCATCCTCTGCCATGGATCACACCTACTTTGTCATTACCAAATCTTACAACACCACCATCATAATTTTGAAGGCTTACAAATTTTCTTTTATCTCTTGTCATGTGATGAGAGAATCCACTGTCAATCACCCATTCATCTTTCTCTTCAACTCAAGTAGCTAGGGCTTTCTCTACATTTTTACAACTAGAAAATTTAGTAGACATAGGATTATTTTCCTTGATAGCAATAAATACCCATTCATCCTCACTTCCATTTCCTTTATTAGATTCATCATTTGTCACACCTTCATTAGCACCATAATAGAAATTTATTTGAAATCTAGGCTTGTTAGGTCTTGGTTTAGGGACTCTTTCCACACACCTTGATGAAAAATGACCTATCTTATTGCAAGAAAAACATTTAAGAGGAAATTTTTCTTCATACTTACCTTTTCCTCTTGCTTCTCTTTTGACAATAAGTGCTTCTAGCTCTTCTAGCTCTCTTTTTTCTTCTTCAATCTGTCTCATTTATTCCTCATACTTGAATTTATTTCTAGAAGAACTTTCACCCAGATCATATCTCTATTAATCTCTTCCAAAGTTACTAGCTGTGAATGCAAATTCTATCTTAGGAAGAGCATCACCAAATTCACTTAACTCAAAAGTAGTAAGTTTACCAATCAACATGTCTTTGGTTACATTTGTTAGAGTCCGGAGCTCTTCAATAGTAGTAGCTTTGACTTTCTATGTAGCAGGAAAGGATTTAATCACTTTAGCAACAATATCTAATTCTTCCAACTATCCACCAGCACATCTAATACCACACACAAGTTCATTCACTCTTTGCATGAAAGTAGTAATTTTCTCATCATCACCCATTCTCAACATTTCATATTTCCCTTTCAGATTCTACAACCTAGCAATCTTTACATTAGCATCACCTTCATACAAAGTTTCCAACTTTTTCCAGATCTCATCAACAGTCTTCAATTCCATAACATTTTTCATCTCATAATTAGTCAAGGTACTCAACAATGCTTCCTTAGCCCCGATATTGCACTCAACATCCCTAATCTCAAACGTAGTAGTAGGACCATTTTGAGGAATAACATACCTATTACTCGCAATGTTCCAGTAGGCTTCACCAATGCATCTCAGATGGAACTCCATTTAAGTCTTCCACAAAGAATAATTTGTTCCATAAAATCTTGAACTATCCTTCTTGTATGTCACCATCCCAGATCACCTCAAGCTATTAAACTTCTTCCAAGGAACCTGTTTTGATAGCAATTGTTGGAAACATAAGGGTAGACAACTAAGATGGGGGGTTAATCAGTTGTCACATAATTTCAAACTTATTCAACTTATTAATCTTATTCTCAGATCTGATCAATAACCATGAAAGCATAAATCAACAACACATCAGAAACTCACATAACACCAATATTTTTTTATGTGGAAACCCTGTTAGGAGAAAAACCATGGCGGATGTTAGTCCACAAGATTATACCCTATTAAAAGTATAAAGAAATATGAATGGGGAATGCACATGCATTTAGGTGCACTGTATAGAGCTCACTGCTCAATTACAAAAGGAGGAAACACTGTCTTACAAAAGATTTAAATCCATAGTATTTGAACTAAGAAAAATAGCATTTGTTAATGCTTGATTACAGTTCCGATTAAGCACATGAACACTTTTTCACATTGTGATCACTCTTCTTCACACTTTTGTTTTGCCTTTGAAAGATCTAAACATTATTCTCAAACATGACTCACACACTTCACATACTCATGCATTCAAATGATAAAACAATTTCTCTTCTATATCTGCAACGAGACATTACATCGCTACATGTCAACCTCAAGAAAATAATAAAATGAATACAAATTGTCAGCTCAAAACAATAAAGATTATTAATGCGAATCAACCAAGGTTTGCCACAACATAGTGAAGATGTAAATTAAAATTCCCAAACACAAACCACGTTCAAAAATTAATCCTCAAAGATCCACAATACGCTACAACACCCTGTCAGCCAAGAAAATGAAAAAAATGAACACGCAAGAGAAAATATCGAATCATGAGCACAATGATCAATGCAAAAAAGAAACACAAATAGAGCACAATCTAGAAACATCCAAAAAAATCATAAATCACAATAGAAGCATTTGCAACAATTGAACTAACTAAAATCACATCATCTTCATTCAATAACACCAACTGAATCAACAAAAAAATTGTCAGAATACAAGTCTTCATAATGCTATCAAATGTTCACGTGAGTCTCTGAAACTCAACATGGATAAACTAGATATAATCAACAAGAAACCCTTTAATTCACAACCTTTGATCATTAATGTACTAAAGTCACCGATAGATTGAACTTCACTACCACTAGTAGCCTGTAACTTATTTGATTACAATTTTCTCAATATCCTTGACATATACAACTTCTAAGACATTAATTCCAATAGTGTTCACATGAATGACAACCACATATAAAAAACACAACCACAACATCCAACATAGGGTATGTGGTTCACAACATTTTTTTACCCAAAATTGATGAAATGTAAAGGGTTTTTAAAGGAGATTCTCAACTTTCCACCAATATAAATTATGCTTTACTTTTAATTTACTAAATAATTATTATTCATTATCTATTTGAATTACTACTAAAGTCCTGATTGATAGGTTGATTGAAAAAAAACTATATCTTTCAAACAATATCAATTTTTTTGAATCTAAAATATGTGTCACATTCTATGCTTCACATACTATAAGATTAAAAAAAATGAATTTCATGAAGTTTTGACCAAGTTAAGATGGTTAGACATACATTTTTTTTATATTTTTTAAAATTTGTAATAAAAAACTCATAAATAATTATTTACTTAGAAAAAAAATACAAAAAAATATGCATCACATCGACACATGAGTCCTCTACTTATATCTAAAATATTATAAAAAAATTATCATTTTATTGTGGTTAGGGTGGTCAGACAAACACCTACTTCTTATTTTTTCCAAAATTTAAGTACTCTGCATTGAAATTTCAAATTTTCACCAAATAGATTTTTCTAAAATAAACCTAGTAGTTTAGAAACTACATTCAATTTTCTACATATTCTATTCTTACATATTTTTTGAAATAATATAGATAACTTATTCAAATTTTTATGTCAAGTTGCCTAACTCTGATTTTTCTAAATTTTTCACCACTTAAGGGCCTATTTTTCCATGATGATCCTGCACATACCCCCTTAAATGATGTTTTGACCTAGATGCATAAAAAAATGTTCCGGAAACATTCTAGACTTATACTATATGATACTAGGAGGCTTAGGAAGCACAAAAATGAGGTTCTAATGTCTAATCAGACATTGAAAGCTGGACTAGGACTAAGTCGCCCATAATGGTAGATTAGTCCCACTTAGGGTTTTTTTAAAAAATTAAAAAAAATTTAATGGGTTTTGATGCTTGTCAGTATGTATGACTTTAATACTAAAAGAAAATGTAGTTTTTAGATGTTTTCAATGATTTAAAATGCAAAATGGGAAAACTATATGCACTTTAACTAATGAAATTTTGAAAAACCTAGAATGCAAATTGACTAATGCAAAATGAAATGAAAGCTAATTCTAGGTGCATGATGGACTCCAAAATAACAAAAGAAGGGATTCAAAAGTTGGGTTCACCAAAATGTGGACAAACATTTTCCCCCTAATGCTCTCTAAAACTTCTAGGGTTTTTCACCTAAAAGGAGAGAGATGGGAGAAAATGGGCAATGTCTACACTCAAGATTATTGTAAAGAGGGATGTAATATATCTAAATATGATGTCTAAGTGCAATAATATGATAAAATATGTTAATCATTAATGCAAAACCTAACAAATGTGAAGTGCTATAAAACACACTATGATATGCAGAAAAGTGAAATAAATGCAATAAATGACAAAATAAAGATGCAAGATAGAAAATATGCACTTGGAAATTGATGAAGAGCTAACAAGGGATTACAAAGACCTCTAAAATTTTGATTTTTAAGCCAACTGTGGCACTTATGCCAGGCTGGGTGACTTAGTTATAGGTCATGGAAACTAGTTTGGAGGCCGTTTTGGCCAAATGGGTATCCAAATCCGCAAAAAAAAATTAAAAATAGGTTTAGTGGGACTAAGTCACCACTATTGGTGACAATCCACTTCTAAATTTCTAAAAATTTGAAACTAGAAATGGAAGCCCTTGGTCTACACTCTGGTTCCTGGCAGGTGTCTACTTCTGAAACTCTGATTTTCAAGTTCGAAAGTGACTTTTATTGAATATTTTGGCTTGGTTAGCAAGGAGATGTCTTCAAAAATTATTCAACCTTATCTTCAATGATCTTCAAACCCTCAAAGTTTCTAAATCTTTCCATGATGATTGATCTTGATTGTTTTAAGCAATAGTTGAAGAATCTACCCTTGAATGTCTTAGGAAGCTATCTTGATGTCTTGGAATGATGAAACCTTAGCTTGTTTGAGAAGAATGATGAAGATTATTGATGAAAGAAAGAGGAGTAAATGAATTATGCCAAATGAGAGGGAAAAACCTATATTTATAAACAATTATGCCCTAATTCCCTAAAATACCTCATCACAGGCTAACCTTAGGTCTTAAGGAATAAAAACCCGGAAGAAATTTAAATTTATTTTTATTTTTGATCCAAATGGGACTAAGTCGCCACCAATAGCAACTTATTCCACATGGAATTTTTTAAGAGAATTATCGGAATTGTGATAATTAAAATAATTTTTATCAGGTTCTTCAACAAGACACTTAAGTAACGCCTGTAAGTGTATAAAGGGGCCACTTAAAGCATAAGAAAGGTATAAATATTGATGAAAATCCTAGGAAAGTGTGAAATTTTATTACAAGACTTTACAACACTTTGAAATAGGTCTTGGTAGGGTTATTTAGGTGATTTATGATATTATGGTCTTAGTAAAGTGTGAAGATGTGTTACAACACCTTACAACACCTTTACAAGACATCAATAAGTGCATTTTATTCAATTTTTAAGGGCCCAAGACCTAATTTGGATGTGTAAAACACCTCACCACACTAAATCAAGGCCTCATTAAGTCCAATTTGTCATAAATTATTTGTATATCAAGCAATGTATGCACTTTTTGGTGACACAATTTTTAGATACATTTTATTTAGTTTGTAAGGGTCCAAGACCTAATTTGGACATGTCAAACACTTCACAACATCAAATCAAGGCCTCATGATGTATAATTTATCATCAATTATTCTCATATCAAGAAAGCAATAAGGGATACTTCTTTTGTGTCCACATCATGTAAGTAGATGAACTATATAATGTGGTTGTAATTAGGGAGTAGGTTAAGGAAGGAAAAATATGACTAGATTTACATTGCTAGGATATTGAATTTCATCTTCTTAATTGATCTTATTTATTCCTAATATGAACTATGATCTAGGCCAAAATATTTATAATGAGGCGTAATTGGAATATCATTCTCATCATAAGTCGCGTATTTTGGTGGATAGGGTGGACATGGAGATTGGAAATAATAATGGGTTGAATCATAACATATTAAAGTTTCCTCTTCATGTATAGGTTGTTTCCAAGAGAAATCAATCATAGATTTAACAATTGGATCTATTTAGTGTTTTGTAGGAAAAGTTATCCTAGATCTAATTAGGATAACTAGGATTATCTCCTTTTAACATGACTCGAAATTAAAAGTAAATTGACTAGGGTTTAATGATTAGCTTGCTGCCACAATGGAGATAAAATCCTCTAGTATTTATATTTTTTTTTTAGTTGTGTTGTGTTAAATTTGATTTGTGGTTTTACAAGCCTATTTGACTTACAACCCTAGATTTGAAAATATAAATTATTGCACAAATTAAAATGGGGAATAAAAAAATCAGCTTCATATATGAGAGGTAGAGATAAAAAGGAACATGGACTAAATAAAGGAGCCTAGAGTAGTTGGTCAAGGGTCAAGTGTGCCATAGAAAAAAATGTTGCCTTTTTAGAATTTAAAATTTTGATATGTGTGTCAGAATCTATCTTCATTTTCCTAGCTTGTCTTTTGCTAAACCCTCTAGATCTTACCTACACATATGAAAATAGAAGAAAAAGGTGGTATTGTATAGGGTTTTTCCTAAGTCAAACCATGTGTTGGTATTTCTACCTTCACATATAGTGATTGATGATGATCAATAGGGCATGCCCTAGGTTGGGTAGAGGCCAAAACAACAATAATTGACTAAAATCGATAAATAATAAATGATAATATTACCTTGATATGAAAACCCTTAAATAGGAGATGTAACACATAAGTTGATTGAGGGATGTCTTGATTGCTTGATAGACCTACAAAAGGTTAGCTAACATACAAAATATATTGTTCGAGATAGCATGTAGAGGATAACCCAATGCTTTTTCCATAGTTTCATTTTAATTGATATCATTTAAAATTAGAGGAAAACATGTTTATATGTGTAAGTGTAAAGATGAGGTAAACAAACTAAAATGCATCTACACTTCTAACTAAGACATTGTATCTAAGATTCAAGAAATTTAAGCTAATTTAAACTAAAAATATTTAGAAATTTGTCCTATTGCTCTCTAACTCTAAAGATTTCTTTAATCAACTTGCTCTCAGATTTTAGAAGCTAATTGATTGCTAAAATGACACTTAGAGAATGAGAATTAAACTAACATGATTCCTAAATGCAACTAAGATGATTCTACAGCAAAGCTTCTGAGAAAGAAACTACTGTAAACAACCATAATTGATGGATGAATGCTTGATGGATTGATCCTAAAACTGGATTGCTTGAACACTTGAATGCCTGGAGAACCCGCAGAGTAAGATTGCACAAGTTAGGATCCTTTTCCTGTAGCCAGTAACATGTATTTATAGCTTTCATGACACTCATTTGTGGAGGGAAAACACAGTAGAGGTTTAGATTCAATCTAGAGAATTGAATGGTATGAAATGAGAAGGTGGAGCTGATCATGAAGGATTGTTTCTGCCCATGAAAACACCAGGCAAGAGGATAGGAGAAGATTTTCCTGTGACAGCCGTTCACAGCCATTCTCGTAAATGCACAGGAGTTGGTTGTTGAAAATTTTAATAAAACTAAATAGTTTTATTTTATTGTTGAGATTTGATGAGGTGGAGGTTTTTAGAAGATTTTAGGAATATTTTATTTGATTTATTCCCAAAATTGGAAGAGAATAGAATATTAATTTAAATAAACAAACTATAGGAATTTTATTTATTAAATTAAATGTGAAAGAAGAGTGATTAATTAATTTAAACAAAGTATGTGAACTTTATTTAATTAATTAAAGTAGAGTAATATGATCCTTATAAATAGGAGAATTTGATTATAATAATAATTAAATAAAAAAAAGGTATTAATTTTGCTTATTTAATTAAAATTAGAATAAAAGAAGAATTTAGAAGAAATAAATATGAACTATATAAATAAATAATTTTTATTTATTTAATAGTAGAGGAATAACAGATTAATTAATGAAATAAATGTATTTAATTAATTAGACCATTTTTAGGTGTATACATTTTTCCCCTCTTTGAAGTGATGTGTTTATGCATTGCTTCAAAGAATGATTTTGCCTTAGCTGCCAGTATTGATGAAAAGTTTAAAATATGCCCTAGACTTGCCGTAGAAAATGAATTTTGAAATGATAATGATATATGCCCCCTCGGGAGATAAATTGATGAATTTTGAACTTTTTTAATGACTTTTCAAAAAAAAAAAAAATGATTTTTTATGATGATTTGATGATTTGATAAACAAGCAATGATGAAACAATTTATCTCTTGATAAAATTGTGGAAAGATGCCCCATTCATAGATAATAATTAATTTCGCAAGAAGAAATTAAATAAATCCCAAAAAAAATCCCACAAAAAAACCTATAAAAGTGAAAAAGGTCACTTTCAAAAGTCATTTGTGCATTTGAATTTGAGAAAATTGTGATAGAGACCCTTAGAGTGCTAGAGCATCAGGATGCTAATCCCTTACCACACCCACTGACTCGAGCATGTGCGATGTCACCAGCGTCCGACCGACTATGGACCTCCGGTACGTACCCCAAATTTTCCTTGTAATTCATGCTTGTACCTTTTAGTTTATTATTTTTCACATTTTTTATTGTTTTAGCGCCCGACCGCCACGTAATAGCGCGTCAGTCGTCTGTTTTAGCGCGCCAGAGTTTAGAGCATCAACAAAATTTTGTAGCACGTTCGTAGGCTAGTGTAGCATGTGAGACTTTTAGCGCTTTAGGTAGATTTTGTAGCGCGTCAGTAGGATAGTGTAGCCCGTGAGAGTTTTAGCATTGTAGGTAGATTTTGTAGAGTGCCATAGGTCTATTTTAGCACCCCCCAGAAATAGCACCCCTGAGTTCTGTTATAGCGTGCCAACATGATAGCATAGTGCCCCAGTAGTTTTAGTGCCCTGCCCACCTGTTTTAGCGTGTAGAAAAATAGATTAATGAAAAAAATTGTGCACTTTGATTTTTATTTCGTCAATTTGTTGTTGACTCCATCCATTTTAGTTTGATCTGACTAAATAAATGGTAAACAATCTCATGATGATCGAGATCATTTGATTGATAATAATTACCCTCATGATAGGCGAGGAATAATTAAAATTTTTGAAGGAATGAACCTGATTGATACATGAGGGTTCATTCTTGATAAATTGATTGTTTGATAGGTAAAGCACAATTTTTAGAAATTGATGATCTCATGATATTTGATATTCTGATTGATAACGTATTGATCTGTAAATTTTTTTTATGATAACAAGAGCATTTAGATGTTATCCAGGTGCGAGAGCAATTCCCCTGGCCTTTTGATATGATACCACGAATTTCACCATATGAGAGGCATCATATTACTGATTTTGGTTTGGCATCATTACTGGATATGCCCCATATTAGACTTAATAGGGGTCTACTGACAGCTTTAGCAGAGTGGTGGCATAGTGACCACAACACCTTCCATTTACCTACTGGCGAGATGACTATGACGCCAGAGGATGTATGGCGTATCCTTCACATTCCTTTTGTTGGGGAGATTGTCATGCATGATTCAGAGGAGAGGGGTGGGATAGAGTCTATTCGGAGAGTTTTTCAGGATCCTCATATTGCAGGAGTTAAGGATCGCATGGGTAGAGATGTATAATTCTTATGCTCCACTTCCTTCAGTTTTGGCAGGCTTTATTGGTGGATTCCTTTGTCCTGATAAGAGGTCAAAGGGTTTATCTCTTGGATGGGGTCAGGTACTAGAGGGTATGGTGGCACACAAGATGAGATATGCTTGGGGCATGTGTATGCTTGCTTAGTTATATCATGATTTACATTAGATCGTGTACCTCAGAGGTAGCAGTTTATTAGCAGGAGCTACACTTGTTGTCACGCATCCTATGCCAGTGTTATCGAGACAAATGACGAGACCCTATGTGTTTCGCTACAGAGGCAAGCCTACCCAGCATATGATGGGTAAGCTAGAGTATTGGAGACGGGTTCTCGATGATGTGGAGATAGTGACCTAGCATCCCTATTAAGATTGTGATGATTGGGATGAGGATGATATCGAGTTGGGATATTTGACCGACTCGATGTATTTGATTGGGAAGAGCTCCAAGATTTTAGAGTGATTCCTATTTCGTTGCGTCTATAGGCAGTATGGGATTGTTCAGTGTATGCCATAGGGAGTAGCACACTACGGATGATGACAAATAGATGCCAGTGATTGGGGTCCATGCTTGCCTTATGGGGCACTTGTTGAGGGTTATCGTGCTCTTCAGCCATCGGCCTGGGATATGCGATGAGACATTGTTGAGGCACCCGTTACTCCTGATTATGGACAGTATTTGGCTCTACACCCTCCTCCTCATATTACCATTCCAGATGAGCCAGCACTAGTACTAGCATGAGCACTAGCACCAGCAGCTGCAGGGGGTGGTCACGGTGGTTAGAGACAGAGGAGAGAGGAGGATGTAGATGTTGATGTGGAGGGTAGTGATGAGAGTGACAGTGACGAGAGTGATGATGACAATGATGATGATGGTGGAGATGATGGCAGAGATGAGGGGAGACCAAGCATAGTAGGTACCTCAGAGCCCTTGATGAGTGCGCCTCGTACAAGGCAGGTCATTGCTCCCTCTTCAGTAGAGTGATCAGAGGTTCTAACCCTACAGGGATAGCTAACACAGGTGTAGGGATTATTAGCACAGACTCAGGCCTAGATGCAGGCACAACTAGCTTCTGCACAGACACAAATTACCTCTGTGATTGGTGAGAGAGATGAGGCTAGACAGGCAGCAGCAATAGCACAGGCTCAGCTAGCAGGTGTATGAGCATAGTTGACCACTGCGTAGGCACAAATTACAGCCTTGACTACAGAGCGAGATAATATCAGACAGGCAGCAAAGACAACACAGGCTACTATAGAGAGATTGTAGCGAGTGGCGGATGGGATATCTGTGGCAGATTACATGTGAGATGCCATGCGGGAATGTGTTAAGATTGAGTTCTACAGGGGTTGTGCCCCCTAGAGCAGAGAGTCAGTTATGCCCAATCCTGCTCAGAGAGGACTCATTTGAGGACAGTGAGCAGAGGTGTGACACAACCTCTCTTGAGAGATCCGAGAGATCTTGGGGTAGCCGGTGGTGGTGGTGATACTGGTGCGAGACCTACTCCTTCTGGTGTGAGCACTAGTTTAGGTCATATGTGTACATTTTGATGTATTTCATGAGATGTATACAGCCATTTCTTTTTTTTTGATATGTTATCTTTATCTATTTCAGACTTCATTGTATACTTGACACTTGATGGGATATATATGTGCAGTGGGTGTGATTTGATCCATGATGTGTTCTACATGATTTATGGGATGGATGTATTTTAATCTTTATGTTTTATGATGATTTTATTATACTAGATTGGATAGATGCATTGATGATGATGTGATATGATATTGATGATGTGTGTATTTTCTTAATGAAATGCAATATATGATAGATAAAATGAGATGTAAATGAATGATGTATGAATGAAATATATGATAGATAAACTGAGATGTAAATGAATGATGTATGGATGAAATGCAATGTACGATATATGATGAGATGTAAATGAATGATGTATGAATGAAATGTATGTATGATATATATGATGAGATGTAAATGAATGATGTATGGATGAAATGTATGTATGATATATATGATGAGATGTAAATGAATGATGTATGGATGAAATGTATGTATGATATATATGATGAGATGTAAAATGCCTTTTATATGTATGCAATGAATGATGATTTTGCAACTACATGATAATGACAATGTGATGAGATGTAAAATGCCTTCTATATGTATGCAATGAATAATGATTTTGCAACTACATGATAATGACAATGTGATGAGATGTAAATGAATGTTAAATGTAATGAATGAAGAAACATAACGTGTATATGATATCACAAAATGAGATGTTTATTTTGAAATTTATGATGAGGTGAAGAAATGATTTTATATGCATGCCATTATGAAAATTGTATGTGTCAAGTATACTCAATCTTTAATAAGAAAAGATAGCATCATTTGCAAATGAATCTTTGTAACTTGTGTAATCAATACTCTGCAGATGTATTATTATTAATGCAATCTATTTTTACCATGCAAACCTATTTTACCAAATCAAACCTAAGTGTCATTTCAACAATCTTTTTATTTTGCTTTGTATCATCACTGAGCTTTTAAAATGTTGAAAGCGAATACAAGCATCAATGATATGAGATAGACCAATGATGACATGAGTATTTCTTTCATGATATTTGATATTGTAAGCAAACACAAGAATCAAGGTATAATTAAACCAAGATGACCTGAGCATTTCTTGAGTAAACAAACAAGAATTAATCATTTTCTTAAGTGAATCAAAATGTCATCCATGATACTTGGTAGAGCACTTCCCGCGACAATTCACAAAATAATAATGACTAACTCACAAACAGCAAACAAATAAAATGTATCATTCTCCTTCCTTGCTTCTCTAGTTTAGCTCCAAAGAAATGATAAGCAAATGAAAAAAATAAAAAGTACAACAATTCAAATTCTACTTAATGTATTTTCAAATCATTATTCAGATTAGATCATCGATGTTGAAATGTGTGTGCTGATGTTTGCATGATATTCTCAGATTTTTGACCAAATGATGTAACCTAAAGAACTATTCTAGGGGTCTCGGGGACTGATCAAAGATTAGTCTTTCCTACGTTATACACACAGAGACCATGTAGTTCGACTGATACAGACTCTATTTTTGTGTTTTACGATTTTTGAATGTTTTTGTTTTGATTTTCTTGGATTGTCTAATGTTTTTGGATTTTGACAATTTTTCTAATGTTTTTGGATTTTGACAAATTTTCTGATGTTTTTGGATTTTGACAAATTTTTTGATGATTTTGGATGCTTATCAAGTATCGCCACTTGGTGTTTTCATGTTTGATTGTCTCCCCATTTAAGCTGAAAGACCATTGTATCAAATAACTCTAGGACGTTGCCCCCAAGCTAGGGTAGGACATGATATCCCTGCTATGATATGGATAGTGATAATAATTATCTCAAATGATAGATGGAAATGATATGAAAGGAAACAATCGTAACAAAACTATACCCAATAGATAGTAGAGCTGGTGAAAATCACAAGTAGCGCCTGTTTGCCAGGTTTTCATCACTTGTTTTTATTGTGTCCTCCTTTTTGTGTATTTTTATTTTTATTTTGTTTTTTCCTTTTTCTGTCATCATGTCACCTGTTTGCTAGGTTTTCATCAAGACAACCTTATTGACTATGCACTAGGTATCCTCAAGTATAGAATCGTCTGAGATGGATGTTGTTCATGGGCTCCTCCAACATATCTCCTTTTGGTCTAGACAGCTGGTATGTTCCTGATCCATAGACAGATATAATGACATAAGGCCCTATCCAGTTAGGTTCAAACTTTCCCTTCTTTTCTCTGTCTACTTGATTTCTAGGGTTTTCTTGTAGGACCAAGTCTCTGATCTAGAAGACTCTAGGCTTAACCCTATGATTATAGTTCCTAGACATTCTTTGTTGATAGGCTGTCAAATGATTGATAGCTTGTTGTCGACGTTCATCAAGTAGCTCTAATTCTTGAAGTCTAGAGATCCTGTAATCCTCATCTGAAATGAGTTCTTTTAGTGAAACTCAAAGGGATGGAATTTCTACCTCGATAGGTAATATTGCCTCTGATCCATAGACAAGAGCATATGGTGTAGCTCCTGTGGGTGTTCTGATGCTAGTCCTATAAGCCCAAAGAGCAGGGTTAAGCTGAATGTGCCAATCACACCCTACCTCATTTACAGTCTTCTTGAGAATCTTTACGATTGTTTTGTTTGAAGCTTCTGCATGTCCATTACCTTGAGGGTAATAAGGGGTTGAAAAGCGATGTTGGATGTGGAACTTTTCACACAGCTCTTGGATGTATTGGTTCTTGAAAGGTCTACCATTATTTGTGATGATTGACTGGGGTATCCCATATCTACAAATGAGATAATTAAGTATGAAAGATGATATATGCTTCCCAGTGATTGTGGTTAAGGGAACTACCTCCATCCATTTTGTAAAATATTCTATTGTGGTGATAATGAACTTATGTCCATTAGATGAAGATGGGTTAATTTTCCCTACCAAGTCCAATCCCCACTGACAGAAAGGCCATGTAGTTGTGAATGGATGGAGCTCCTATGCTGGTGCATGTATAAGATTTCCATGAATTTGACATTTTTGACATCTCTTGACAAACTTATAAGATTCTTGCTCCATGTGCGGCCAGTAATACCGCAAACAAAGGAGTTTCTTTGCTAAAGATAATCCGCTTGAATGTGTGCCACAAATTCCTTCATGGACCTCATGTAAAGCAGAAGTAGATTCATTGTGTTCTAAACAACGCAAAAGAGTACCATCCAGGCCTCGACGATAAAGAGTGTTAGCAATAATGGTATGTTTGGTGGATTGGCGTATGAAGTTGTGCTTTTGGTTGCGAGAAAGATCTAGCGGTAAGATATTATCTTTTAGGTAAGTATAAATGTCTCCATGAATGGAAGATTGGGCACTATCCAAAAGGCTTATGGTTTGGGATTTGGGGTTTACGTATGCAATATTTGACACTTGTTCCAAAATAAATTGATAACGATCTTGTGTTTTAGGAATTTGTAGAAGAGATGCTATTGTGGCCATGGCATCTGCTGCTTTATTCTCTGATCTTGGTATCTGCTCAAATTTGATATCTATGAAGTATTTAATTAGATCATCTACCAATTTCTTGTATAAAATCAGTGTGTCATCCTTAGTCTGGTAATCATTGTTGACTTGATAGATGATTAACTGAGAGTCTCCATATACCTGTAGTTATGTGATTCTCTAGTCAATAGCCACTTTAATTCCAAGGATTAAAGCTTCATATTCTGCCACATTGTTAGTGCAACGGAAGGTAAGCCTGTAAGATCGTGGAATTGTGTGCCCAAGAGATGTGACAAATAAAATTCCTACCCCTGATCCATGTTGTGTGTAGGATCCATCAAAGTAGAGTTGCCATGGTTGTGTTGTAACATTGAGGATATCTGCATTAGGAAATTCCATGGTCATAGGATGACTATCTGATAATGGAGCTTTTGCTAATTGGTCAGCAATGACTTGTCCTTTGATAGCTCGTCTTTCAACATAATGAATGTCAAACTCACTGAAGAGCATGACCCACTTTGCCAACCTTCCTGTTAAAGCTGCTTTGCTTAGTAAATACTCAAGGGGATCAATTTTTGCAATGAGCTTGACAGTGTGAGTGAGCATATAGTGTCGCAATTTTTATGTTGCAAATACTACTACTAAGCATGATTTTTCAATGAAGGTGTAGTTTACTTCATGTCCATTGAGTGTCCTGCTGAGATAGTCTATTTCCTGTTCCTTTCCATCTTTATCCTCTTGTGCTAGCAGGGCTCCTAAAGAAATATCTGTTGTTGTGATATATAGCAACAATGGCTTGTCTTTACTGGGTGGCACCACGATTGGTGGTGTCATTAAAAAATTCTTGATTTGATTGAAAGTATTCTCACACTGTTCATTCCATCTAAAAGAGACATTTTTATGCAAAAGATGGTTGAATGGATGACACCGATTCGCCAGTTGAGAGATAAATCTTCTGATGGACTGTAGTTGGCCTTGTAGAGATCTTAATGTACTGATATTCTTAGGAGGTGGCATTTCCACAATGGCTTTAACTTTTGCTGGGTCTACTTCAATTCCTTTTGTAGAAACTATGTATCCAAGGAGTTTTGCTGATGTTACTCCAAAGGCACATTTCTTAGGATTTAATCTGACTTTAAATTTCTCCAACCTGTCAAATATTTTGGCAATTATCTCTAGATGTCCTTCCCTGGTGTGATATTTGGCTAAGATATCGTCCACATAGTCCTCCATGAAGGTGTGCATCATGTCATGGAAGATTGTTGTCATAGCTCGCTGGTATGTAGCTCCTGCATTTTTTAACCTGAAAGGCATGACATTCCAGCAAAAGGTGCCCCATAGACATGTAAATGTTGTCTTTTCTTGGTCTTCAAGAGCTATTTTGATTTGATTGTATCCTGAAAATCCATCCATGAGTGATAGCATTTGATGGCCAGCTGTTAAATCTACAATCATGTCTATGTTTGGCAAAGGAAAATAATCCTATGGACATGCTCTATTTAAATCCCGAAAATTAGTACATATTCTGATGGTGTGATCTAGTTTTGAAATAGGTACAATGTTGGATATCCATTCAACATAATCAATAGATATGATAAATTCAGCATCTAGTAGTTTCTTCAAATCATTTTTTACCAATAATGCAACATGTGGATGCATCTTTCTCAATTTTTGTTTTACTGGTTTAGTGCCAGTTGGTAAAGATAAGTGATGCATAATAAGATTTGTGTTTAAGCCTGGCATGTCAGAGTAGGACCAAGCAAAATTGATGCATTGTTCTTCAAAGAATTTGATAAAATCTGGCTTTTCTATATCTATCATGGATGCTGCCAAGTGTAGTATTCTTACTTTCTCTGCTGTGCCAATATCAATAGACTATGTGGGTTCTACCAACACTGATGATCTTTCATGGTAATGTTGTGGGAGGATGTCAAGCCTTCCATCCTTTGGTGCCTCAATGAGGTTTTCACCATTGGATGTGTTCTTTGTTTTTACTATAGAATGGTTTTCACCATTAGATCCATTTTTTATTTCCATATTTTTGCAACTGAAAGGCTTGGCACCCTCCTGCCTAAAAGCATCATTAAAAGAAGCATTAGAACAAGTATCAGATTCTTCATAGCAAAGGTAGTTAATAATAGCAGAGTCATTGTCAAAAACAGGGAGATTGATGGGGTGTTGGGGTTCCCACTCGATAAGCTCGGGATGCATTAAAGGCAATGAATCATTAGATGGGTTGAGGTCAGCAATTGTGAAAGCTCAGACGGAAATGTTGTCCAAGTTGTTAATGGTTATGTCGAGGCCTATGAAGGTATTTTCTTCCACATCATTTATCTCACTCGATGTCTGTTCATCTTCACTTGAGTCATCAAAATTTTGTGTTTCAAAGACAATAGGATTAAAACTCGAGCTTTGACCCTCCTCACATTTGGGGGTATACTTTTTGATAACATCAATCTAGATATCTTCATAGGAAACATCTGATAAGTTGTCCCATTCATATTCATTTGAATCTATTTCGGAGTTATCTCTCATTTGAAGAATACACTCCATAGTTTTATTGGTGAGTTCTGCTCTTGCTTCTTCTGTGTATCCTAGTCCAGTTCTGCCATTTTGCTGAATTGTGAGAACTTGGATTGGTTCTATTACACTTTGTTCCCCTCGTTCAAGAGGTCCTTGTTTTGCTGCATATCCTAGTCCAGTTTTATCCTTATGTTGGAGCGTGAGTGGCTGGATTGGTTCTGTTATGCCTTGTTTCCTTAACCCAAGAGGTCCCTATCCTGAATATCCCATCTTCTCCAAAAAAAAATTTCCCTTTCCATATTGATTTGTCTCTATGATATTACTCGTGGAAGTGGAAGCTTCCTCATCTCTATAGAGCCAATTTAGCATAGCCTTATCTTCTAATTCTTCATCTAAGTTTCCAGCTTTTACAAATCTGCCATCTAATGCTATTGTAGATTGTGCTGATTTTTGGGTGGTTGTAGATGGCTATCCATACGTTTGTAAGGAGGGTAACATCTGTGATAGATGGAAAGAGTGTCTGACACCATATTCACTTATTCCTTTGTCACTTATCTATACTTTTTTGGTGAATTGGTGTGAGAGTGAAGCCAATTGTTCTTCAACATTTGATGGCTTAGATTGTGCCACCTTGATCTCTTGTGATTTTTGTTGTTTTGGAAGCCACTTTGATATGAAGCTTTGATGTTTCTCACCATTAGATCAATATGATGTGCTAACTTCTCTATTGTGAGGTATTAATGTATCTTGAGATATTTTCAATGTATGACAAGCTTGGGTGTCATTATAGTCTGATGTGATTGTTACCTCCTGTCCATTGATGATAGGTGGAAGGTACTGCTTGCATATCATGAATCCAAGGACGTCCCAACAATATGTTGTATGTCAGTTCCCTATCTAAGACTTGACAAACCACATTTTGGACAATAGGTCCCACTTGAATGGGTAATATGATCAATCCTTTAGAGGATATTTCTTCCTCATCATATGCTTTGATTGTGATTTTTCTTCTTGTATCAATGGCTTCATCTGAGTATCCTAGTGCACGAATCAGCTTTAAGGTACAAATATTTAAACCAGCCCTTCCATCTATCAGGACACGCTTTACACGGTGTTTATGGATGAGAACTTCAATGTGAAGGGCAGAATTATGTGGATGGGTGAGTGATACATCATCATGTTCAGAAAATGAAAGGCAATGAGGTGTAGATAGATGTCCCACCATAGCTTGAAATTGACATACATCCAAATTGTTAGGTACCGTGGTTGATACAAGAGCTTGCTCAAGAACCTCTTTGTGTGATGGGGAGATCTTTAAAAGTTCCAAGATGGATATTTGTGTCGGTATTTTCTGTAATTGATCAATGAGATTATATTGATTGGAGGGAGGATCTATAGATTGGGATGATAATGATGCTCCTTTCAATATAACTTTGGATTGTGCCCTTGTTGTGGCATTAATCGGTTGGTGCTCTTGTTTCCCTTTGAGTGTGGTTACATTAATTTGGTTTTCAGATTTGTCCATATGTTGTACCAAATTAGTAGATGTAATGTCATTGTTTCGATTGATTTGATTGCATAACTCCTCATCCTTCTTAGCAGCAGAAAGACAAAGGATCGTTGTGTCATACACATAACCAACATTCTTACCTTTGCTGTTTGTGGAAGAGGATTCTCCCTTCTGATAATGGGGTAGAGGATTTTTGAATGTTGTATGATCTTTGTTTGTTTGGTTCCCCTCTACAAATACTTTCTTTTGATCTATAAGGTCTTGTACCGCATGTTTCAACTGCCAACAATTTTCAGTCATGTGGCCTTTATTTTGATGGTAGTGATAGTAATGTGAGTCATTCCACCATGATGGTTTGACTTGAGGGTCCCAATTTCTAGCCTCTTGTACTTGAATAAGTTTTTCATCTAAAAGTTCTTTGAGGACTGATTCCAATGATTGCCCTAATGGTGTGAATTTTTGTTTATTGGATGGTCGTTGGAATGATTGGGTTTTTGTTTCTCCACTGTTTTGATTATTTCCTTGATCACTACTTTGTTTGATATTAATACCATTGTTTTGTTTGTTTTTAGTTGTTGGCGTCAAGGTGAATACTGGTTTGGATATGTGTGTATCGATCATGGTATCAATATTTTTATTCTTTTGCCAAAATCTTGGCTTTTCATTATTGTTGTTAGAGGAATTGTTATTGTTTGAACCTTCAATGAAGTGTTTGATTGTTCCTCTTTTGATTAGAGCCTCTTCAATTTTGAGTCCTTTTTCGATGACTTGCTCAAATGTAGATGGACATTGCAAGTCCAATCTATAATTCATTTCATCCACTAGGTTATCAATGAACATCTCTATCTTCTCCTCTTTAGGAATAGATCTAGGGCATTTAGCAAATAGCCTTCTCCATCATTGGAGAAAGGAAAAAAACTTTTTCCCCTTTGCTTGTTTGGTGTTGTAGAGTTCTTTCAAGGTTACCCCATGTTGGATGTTGAATGAGAAGTGTGTTATGAACCTACTGATCAATTCTTCAAAAGATTGGATCCCGGGTTCCATTTTAGAAAACCACTCCATGCAAGTGTCTCCTAAGCTTCTTGGAAATAATTGTAGTAAGTAAGAGTCCTCGTGTGTGAACTCTATGCTCATGGATCTAAATTCCCGTACGTGATTAAATGGATCGGTTCTTCCATTGTATTTGTTGTATTTCGGGTATTCACAATACCATGGAAATGATATCATGTTAATGCTTGGGTCGAATGGATAAGGGAAAATGTCTTGTAAGGAATATCTTTTTGTTGGCCCTTGTTGGATATTTTGGAACTGCAATTGTAATTGTTGGATTTGTCTTGTCAAAGCATCTATTTGATTTGGATTTTCCATACTAGTTGTCTGAGGTGTGGTCATTTCCTTGAGTTGGTTGAAATCAAAGTCTTTAGGAAGCTTAGCACCTTTGTCAGCTAATAATAAAAGATAATTTTCCATATCTTGCTCCAACATCTTTTCCATAAATTTATGGAAATGAAGGTCTTGTTGAACTTTCTCGATTTCTTCTGTAGTTATTTCTTTCTCTTGTGAATTAGTGAGAGGATCAGTGTTGCTAAATCATCCCTAAGGGGTTTCTTCAGTTATGGCTACTATTCTTTCATTTTCCTCTTGTTTTTGTCTTTGATATGCTGATCGTGTGAAAATAGGCATACAAACGTTTAAAGTTTTATTCTAGACTTTGATCTTGGATTTTTGATTTGATAAGTGTCGAAGTTTTTGATTTAAAATCTGATTTAGTAGTGTTTAGTTTCGTGATGGAAGGATGATAAAAATCATTGATAGGGAAATTTTGACAAAAAATCTCAGATTTAGTGGTAAGGACACCGTACAAGATGTTTCAAGACCTAGGAGTAATAGTAAAGTTTTCTTTTTGTATGATTCAAGTGTTTTGGACTATGAAAAAAATGTTTTGGATTGATGAAAACCTTGTTTTCGATGTGGGAAAATTGACAAACTGTCGTACTAACTCTCTATTTTTCTGACCTTCTGGAGCGCTAAAACAGAGCCATGACGCGCTAAAATAGAGACGCGACATGCTAAAACAGAGACGTTAGGCGCTAAAACAGAGTCACTACGCGCTAAAACAGAGTTTTGATGCGCTAAAATAGAGTTTTGAAGCGCTAAAACAAAGTTTTGAAGCACTAAAACAAAGTTCTAACGCGCTAAAACACAGCCTAGATACGCTGAAATAGAGTTCTGACATGCTAAAACAGAGTTCTTACGCGCTAAAACAGAGTTCTGGCGCGCTGAAACAGAGCCTTGAAGCACTGAAATAGAGTTCTGATGCGCTAAAATAGAGCCTCGAAGCACTGAAACAAAGTTCTAACGCACTAAAACAAAGTTCTGATGCGCTAAAATAGAGTTCTGACGTGCTAAAACAAAGCCTCAAAGCGCTGAAATAGAGTTCTGATGCGCTAAAATAGAGTTATGACATGCTAAAATAGAGTTCTGACACCCTAAAACAGAGTTATGACACGCTATAGAATGTTTTCGGGGTGCCACAAGAAACTATCTCACTCTATGAAATTCACTTGGTCTTGTGTCGTATTGTATGGCAGGTTGTGGGATGTATTCTGGATGAATTTGTTGACTATGATTATGGTGTTGCCTAAGAGCCCTTCTTTGATAAAATGCTTGTGAATCTAAGGGAGCTACATCATAGTCGTCCATATAACCTCTAGAGAAATAGTGATATCTATGAATAAAAGTCCTATGTTGGAGTAGAACTTTTCTGCTTTGATATAAAATCGTTGCTTTCTCAGGTGTTGTTTGTATGTAAGTGTTTTCTTTGGCTTTCTGATTCATTTGACAAGAGATTTCTTGACAAATTTGGTGGATACCGAATCTCGAATCATGAGAATTTCACAAGTGTTTGATTTTGAAGATTCTTGTGATGATCTTATCTGAATTTAATGAAAGAAAACACAACAAGCAATAATAGAATAGTTGATTTAAAATTCTAGAATCTAAATAGATAGTGTATGTTTTTAAGATTCAAGCATGATTCTTCTTGATTTTCACTGGTTTATAACAGATAAGACAATTCAGATAGACTCACTCCTAGAGATAAAAGGTCATTGTTATATACTCGAACGACCCACAGCTTCGAATTGCGTCGACTCACACAGCCATGTCACCCCCTAGAGGGCACCCATGTTTTTGTCTTTTCTAGGTGTGTACTCAGAGTGACGGAAGTGGATACCAGATCCCCTGAGCAAAAATTCCTTGGAAATTATATGGTGAGTGCTTGAGGGTAGATTCTTCCCCGCCCCTGCACCGCCGAGTATTACAATCTTCGGGAATTGACAAGCATGCTTCTATTTCTAGGTTCTTAGATAGGGTTTTCGTTTAGAGCGGCAAATGGATAAACTCCCTCGAAAGACCTCCCAATCTTTAGAACAAAGATTTTGGGGATGGTTATCCTGCACACTTCCGTTGAAAGAGGGTTTCCCCAAATTCACATAAATTTTTAAGTGGGTTGGAATGCCATGGCTTTTGGCTTTCCCCACTCAAGTAGTTCCCATAGGGTGAGTACTTTTTCCCACTATGGCAGGCTTGTCTAAAGGTTTTAATGAAAGCTTGAAAATGCGTAAAGTAAAAGTGAGTCTGGTATTCTGATGCACCTAGTTAAGGGGAGAGCATAAACCTATCACCCAATCACAGCAAAGAAGTTTGTTCACTTTTTAAAACCCAAAAGACAAATTAGCTAATCTATATGGAGATATTGCTCCATAAAAAGCATGATGTTCAATTTTAATCCCACAAGAAATGATGAAGTTTCTATCCTAGGATTGATCAATTTTTATCCATTTGCTATCCTAGGATTGATAAATTATTTTAACCCATTTTTTGTCCTAGGATTGATAAATTTTAACCAAAAAGAGACAAAAGAACAAAATCTGGCAACGAATGCGTCAGATCCAGATAAAAAAATATTTAAAGAACAAAGAGTCGAGGCACTGAAACAGTGGATCGGCGCGCTAAAACATTTGTGCGGCGTGCTAAAACAGTCGATTGGCATGCTAAAACAGTTACATGAGGCGCTAAAATAGTCGATCGGCGCGCTAAACATATGAGCGGCGCGCTAAAAGAATTGAGAAGCTCGCTAAAACAGTCGAACGATGCGCTATAATTTTCGTCTGACGCACTACAAAATCCAATCGATGCCCTATAAAAAACCACGATTCCGCTAAAACAAACACGCCGATACTTGTAAGACACTTTTCACCAAAATTATGCAGAATATGGGGTTAGGCCCCACAGTGGGCACCAAAATGTAAGTGTAAAGATGAGGTAAAAAAACTAAAATGCATCTACACTTCTAAATAAGACATTGTATCTAAGATTCAAGAAATTTAAGCTAATTTAAACTAAAAATCTTCAAAAATCTGTCCTATTGCTCTCTAACTCTAAAGATTTCTTTAATCAACTTGCTCTCAGATTTTAGAAGCTAATTGATTGTTAAAATGACACTTAGAGAATGAGAATTAAACTAACATGATTCCTAAATGCAACTAAGATGATTCTACAGCAAAGCTTCTGAGAAAGAAACTACTGTAAATAGCCATAATTAATGAATTGATGGATGAATGCTTGATGGATTGATCCTAAAACTGGATTGCTTGAATGCTTGAATGCCTAGAAAACCTGTAGAGTAAGATTGCACAAGTTAGGATCCTTTTCTTGTAGCCAACAACCTGTATTTATACCTTTCACGACACTCATTTGTGGAGGGAAAACACAACAGAGTTTGAGATTCAATCTGGAGAATTGAATGGTATGAGATGAGAAGGTGGAGCTGATCATGAAGGATTTTTTGTGCCCATGAAAACACGACACAAGAGGATAGGAGAAGATTTTCGTATGACAGCCCTTCACAGCCATTCCCATAAATGCACATGAGTTGGTTGTTGAAAAATTTAATAAAACTAAATAGTTTTATTTTATTGTTGAGATTTGATGAAATGGAGGTTTTTAGAAGATTTTAGGAATATTTTATTTAATTTATTCCCAAAATTGGAAGAGAATAGAATATTAATTTAAATAAAAAAACTATAGGAGTTTTATTTATTAAATTAAATGTGAAAGAAGAGTGATTAATTAATTTAAACAAAGTATGTGAACTTTATTTAATTAATTAAAGTAGAGTAATATGATCCTTATAAATAGGAGAATTTGATTATAATAATAATGAAATAAAACAAAGGTATTAATTTTGCTTATTTAATTAAAATTAGAATAAAAGAAGAATTTAGAAGAAATAAATACGAACTATTTAAATAAATAATTTTTATTTATTTAATAGTAGAGGAATAACAGATTAATTAATCAAATAAATGTATTTAATTAATTAGACCATTTTTAGGTGTATACAATATGTATTTTAATTAACCCTTTTGGATATCAGTTGACCTCAGGTCATATTCAAATCATAAAAGGCCACCAATTAAAATTCCAAAAAACATTCAAAATTTTGCTTCTTGGTCTAGGATGCTATGTGCCCTTGACCAATGCTTTTTTGGCTTAAATTTGTAGAGATTATGGGGATTTCAATGTATTTTATTAATCTAGACCTAAAATTGTTAAATTAGTATTGTAAATAATATTATAATAAAAATAGGGTGTCATGGTTGTTTGAAATTGTCAAGGGTGAAATTTTTTTACACTACATTAAGGAGTAGAATTTCTCCTATATTCCGTATCACTTCCCTCTAAAGTAATTGTATTAAATGCTAATTTAGGAACACATACAAGTGAAGAAATATTTGATTGAAATTCCTTTATCCCTTGAGATTGCATATGGTAATTTTTTGATATTTTTGGTAGCCATTATTTGATGGGATATATTTTCAAGTTCTTTATATGAAGGAAGATCTACCTCTTCCTCTTTTATTGAATATGTCTATTTGATTCATCATCGGTGTTGGCCATTATTTTCAAAGTCTTCGTCTTAAATTATAATTATCTTTATACTTCATGTAAAGTGTCAGTAAGGTCATTTAATGTTTCTTCATCATCTTCATTACGCTTTTCAATTATAGATTCAAAAATGTTGTCGAGAAAATAAATGTCTTGTTCTTCATCTACAACGTTCCACCATGCTACTAAATTTTCATTTGAATAAACA
This sequence comes from Sequoia sempervirens, assembly GCA_007258455.2. Classification (NCBI taxonomy): domain Eukaryota; kingdom Viridiplantae; phylum Streptophyta; class Pinopsida; order Cupressales; family Cupressaceae; genus Sequoia; species Sequoia sempervirens. Next base: position 397,601,308 of record VDFB02271358.1, on the reverse strand, counting down.
AATTTGAATAAAATTGTCTTATACAAACAATCAGGGGAGTTTTAACCTAGTTTATTGCCAGGATAAGAGATTATTTGGTTTCTTTGGGGACAATTATTACTTCATGTATGAAAATATTTATTTTTTAGAACATAAGAATGATGTTTTGGAAAATTTCAATGTTGAAATTTAGGTGTATGCTTCCTATTATTCTTCATGGATTTGAATTGAGAATTTGTAAATGGATCAAATATATATGTTTGAATGAAATAGGGGTTTAGGTGTTGTACTACATGCTTTGTAAATTTATTTTTATATTTATAATCATCAATAAAGAAAACGATCTATTCTTAGGTGTTGTACACTCAAGACACCTATTTGCTTGTAGTAGTCCACATTGAAAAAAATGGGAATAACTTCTAAAGGAGGTGGAGTTTCCCAAAAAAAACACAGATTCTAGGACCCATTAAATCCTTTTAAATCATATCAAGAAAAATAATAAGGTTTCTTTGGAACATCATCTTCAACAATTGACTGTCCTACTTCCCCTTCAGCCAAATTAGATCATTTTAACAAAGCAACACCATGAAACCATTCAACCAAAACATTAAAACTAATCCCAATGCAGTAAGCAAGTTAAAAATTAATGGAAACAACCAATTTTAATCATGGAAACCCTTGAAAAGTCCCTAAAGAATCAAACCCTTATATAAGCCAATTTAAGACTAGGTATAACATGAGTTTATTGGAACTATGATTTCCAAACCTCATACCACTTGGCCAATGCTTCAAACACCTTGAAAATAGTCTGTACAAGATTTATAAACCAACTACCAACCTTATTCAATGCATCTAAAAAAATATTCAACTTGGAGCCACCATTTTCATGGCAAAAAACTCAGAAAATTCAATTAGGTAGCCACAAAAATTTGCAACTTGACTTCCCTTGCTTCTTCCAACACAAAAAAATTGAAAAAAACTCTATGTTAATCCATTCCATTGATTTACAAAGTCTCCATTAGTGGAATGGTTTTTTACTCCTTTTTAGACTCTCAAAACCCTTAAAATGAGGGTTTTTGGACTGTGTTTTGAAAAAATTCTCTTATTTCTTGTAAACATGGTAAAAAACAATCAAACCACTTTAAAATGAAGCTAACGCAATGCACTATGAAAAAAAATCAAGATTATAGTCTAAGAATGTTGTATAGACTATATAGTACTTGCAACAACAAGGGAAAACATTGCAATTACAGAACAAGGTACGTTTATTCACAAAATTTCTTCAAAAATACAATGTTCACTCCTTTTCTCACCTTCACAATACTCTTTAAATATTTTTACAATTTGACAACAATTGCAAAATTTGCATTATTTGACAACTCAACTATGGGACCCCCTAGAAACCTAATAAAATTCCTCAAATAAATTAAAATAGTCCCAAATATGACCTATTTATAATCAAAACATGATGAAGACTCCAATTTTACAAAATAGCCTCATGGAGGAATAAGATTGACATGGTGACCTACACCATGAAAGTGTTCACCCAAAAAAAATTATGTTGTAAGGGAGCTTCAACATTATTTATATATGAATACCATTGCCAAAGTGGGCATGGATTTTTCATCATCATAATGGTATATAGGGATTTTTTGGCTCTTTTTTCATGTGACTAGTCAAGCTTCAAAATTATAAGAGCGGTAGGTTTCAGATTTTTCTCATTATTCACAAGAAAATATAAATATTTTGATAATTCATGCAGTGAATTATCAAATTAGTCAAAAATTTAGGAAGATATTATCAAATTTCAACTCTAAAGGTTATACAAAACTAATTAAAGTATTTATGCCATCTCTATATTTATGTGAGTTATTTAGGATTTGGTCTAATTAGGTCTAGAGTTTGGCTAAGACATTGTTAGAATCCTTAAGGCTATTATGACTATCTAAAAGTATGCACTACCTATTTTTTTTACATTGGTATGGATAATAGCAACAAAGTATTTTTAATGTAAAAATTCCATTCATGTTGGAAGAATGAAGAAGGTTCCCTCCGAGCTTGTTGTCATTAATGTTAGCATTGGTTGGTAACTGACTAAGTAAATTGTGCGTCCATAATAATATGGTATTTTGGTCTGAAAATCCTCTTAGTGAAAGGAAATCCTATGAATTTTTGATATGTTCCTCAAGAGTGGTAGTTATAGGTATAAACATTTTTTTAGCAAGTTTGTGTGATCTGGTTGAGTTATCCAAGTGACAAAAGTTTGGTACTCTTTTGGTCGAAAATAGTGTTTGTACTTTGTGTGTTCCTTATTAGGTCTAGGTTGACCTAATGTTTTGATAACACATATTTCACTATGCATAAAAAAGTAATTTTGTATTGAGCTGACAAGACATTTTGAATTTTGGTTGTTCTCATTCAATTAGGCCAACCTAATTGATAAAGGAAAATACGACTATGTATATATGTGTGTATGATGGGAAAAAAAGATATATAGAGAGATATAGACAAAGAGTATGGTATACGAGCGATGTGACAAGTGAAAATTTAATGATGGTGTTTGTACATTGGCAACCAGAGCAAAATTTTAGTATTATCAAAGCTTACCTAGAACTTTTTTTTGCACTCTGTAGGTGCACTTCTCCAGTTCATATTTTTTGGTAGTGAGCCATACCTTTTTGTATCCTAGCTGTAATCCATATTTTGTATTAAGGAAATGAGCCTTTTCAAGGATAGTGAGTCCTAGCAGTGAGCCCTGTAATATCTTATGACCAATTATAATATATTGGTTTTTCCCACTTTAGGTTTTCCACATAAAAATCCTGGTGCCAATGTGTTATGATCTCTGTTATGTTTTGGTTCACTATTGTAGCTAGATGTGGATTGTTAATTGGATGGTTAATTATTAATTTTTCTAGTAGAATACTGATTCACCCCCCCTCTCATTATTTGGTGTACTCAAAAATTGGTATCAAAGCTTGGTTCCTCTAAAATGGTCTTACAACTTGAGGAAGGTCCACAAATTTGAATACATGGTTGGAAAATACTATTCTATTCCTCTAGAAGAAAACTTTGCATTTGAGGAAATTAATGTTGCTCTTAAAGAATTGAATAAATGTGAAGATGAGAAGGAAACTCTGAAAGGAAATAAAAATGAAGAAAATGAATGCATTAGGAAGCTAAGAGAGCTAATCAAAAATTTCAAGGAAAGGCATAGGGAAGTCAGTGATCAATTGAAAAAGGAAAATGAAGACATTACCAGACTAAAGGTGCAAGTAGAAGAGAAGAAATGAATTGAACAATGCCAAAAAGCTAAGATCTAGAATAAAATTAATGAATGTAAAAAAATTGAACAAGAATTGGGAACCCTAAGAGCTAATTTGGAAAAGTGAAAGTTCATGAAGAAAGATTCAAGAAAATTTCTGCAATGTTTGATGAGTTGATTATATCTCAGAAACCTGCTACGGATAAATTTGGTCTATGAATTGAATTAGGACAAAGCTCAAAGGCTAAATCGGTTTCCAACAAAGTGGAAAATCAAAGTAAATTTTAAGGAACTACTTATCAATCAAGAACCAAAGGAACAATACCGAAAGGATCCCTATCCAATAGCCTAATTCTCAAATGTACCTATAATTTAATGGTTTTTGTTTCTAATGCAATAAATCTAGACATAGAGAAACAAAATGTAGAAATAGGACGAACCAAAATAGAATGAGTCAGAATGTTGGATTCTTTACTGGACAATTCTATGCTTGCAACAAGGTTGGACATAGAGATACTGAATGTAGAAGCCATATGATGATGAATAAGTTTTACGATAATAGAAGGATTCAGTCTTTTCAAGCATATTGTTACATGTGCAATATATTTGGACATACGGATAATCAATGAAGGTCAAGGATGAATGCACATCATTTTGATCAAGGATATGTTGTGTGCTACACTTGAAACAAGCTAGGACATATCTCAAAAAAATTTAGGAGAAAAATTTGGAAGAAATTCAATCTAGAATAGAAGAACAAGCCTATCAATAGAGTAGAGCCTAACAAAATAAGGAAAGAAATGGAAAAGTTTTGGAGGAAAAAGGAAGAACCTGAGAACAAGGATGAATCAAATACCCCTATATCTACATCCGGTGTAGATAGCTCTTCCAAGACCTAAACCAAATAATTGTTTGAGGGGGAGCAGTCATAGAAAAATCTAACAAGCCCTTGATATATGAGGTTTCAAGTGATGAAACAAGGTTACATGATGTGATTCATCATTTTGAAGGAATTGGAGAAAATTCTTACAGAAAATAAGAAAATTAGGATAATTGTGGAGCTCCTCTCAGTTTACAATGTGTTTCATAAAGTGGTTGGAAGTTTTAAAGCTAAAAAGCAATAAATGCAAATTAGGTCTAAATTCATGAGAAATAAAGTAAGAGAATAAGTTAAAGAAAAGAAAATTTATGCAATTTGGAAGAATTAGTACAAGATAAAGTGAGACTAACGGTGACTCAGAGCATCTTACATCGAAACCCAAGTTCTTGACAAGAAGAAAAGTTATTCTCTGTTATCTAGATTTTGTGGATTTCAAAGTTGAAGGAACTCTTTGTTAAGTTTATTCAAGATTGTTTGGGGAATATGTCCACGCTTGCTATTGTGGAAATTTATAAGAGGCCTCAACCAAGATTCAAAAGATGTTCATGGAAAATATATGAAAATGACCACATGGGCACATTCTCGCACATTCCAAGCCATGTGTTACCTATTGAAGACCCAAGAACTTACATTCATGGGAAGTTCTAAATAATTAAATCATCAGGAGATGAAGGATTTGTGGGACAATGAGTTGATTGTTGATTTACTACTTAAGGAAGAATATGAAAACCTAGTTTGAATGAAGCAAACATTTGGAACTAGTTTCCAAAATTCTCTAGTGAGAGGGAGGAAAATTTTGTTTGAATGGACCTCAGTAGGGTTCATAGCAATCTTGTGTGGATAAATGAACCAAGGATTATCAACAAGGAGGAAATTTGAGTTGTGACTGGTCTTTGTTAGATTGGTGCTATTCCAATTCTAAAAGTAGTGACAAATGATGAAGTTACAAGGCTAACTGATGCTAAGTTTAATGAGAGAGATTTAACCATAAAGTCTATTGTAAACCCTGTCGTCAACTATGCTTCCATTGGGAAAAAAACCTACTTCATTATTCAAGAAAATTTAATATTAGCCACAACAATTCACACTTCTTATGAAATGGTGGTGAGCGGAAATGATTTCGATCTCTGTGAGTTCCTTAGGTTTTAACTTATGGAAAACCTATGTATGAAAAAAGTTGAAGAAGCATGTTTTTAAATTTGGCACTCTATTTGTTTGTTTGTTATTCTATTTATTGAGGGAGTTACCAGGAAGAAAAGCTATAATATGGGTTATCACTAGGCCAGTTGCTCATCATATTTTTCACCATCTACGAAGTCTGGGATATTTTAGGACACAAAAAATATTTCGTAATTGCCTTCATTGCAATCTTTCAGAATGAAATACATCATAGAAACAAGATTTCAAGGAGTTTGATGAAGTATGAGAAGGATATGACATTTCTTGTATCTACAGATGAATGCATAATTGAGATTATAGAGTCCAAAATATGATAGATTGAACCTCTACAATATGAGATTGAATAAAGAATGGTAGAGAGGTACATTGAGATTTTTTTGGTCATTCCAAAGGATCCCTCTCTACCTAGGAGCTATACATATAAAGAGAAATCTACTAAAATTCATATGGAGGCTACTGCAACTAAAAGAAGAAAGAAGGTCAAAGCTTTCTTCCAAGGTGTAACATACACTAAGGATGAAATAGAACAATTAAAGGATTTGATTGATGAAAGGAAATCCAAATCTATTGAATAAACCTTCAGACCCAAAATATTAGGAAGACTTTATTTCGGTGCTACACCAAAACCTATTTCTAGTTTTGCCACCACTAGTGGTGCTAATGTTGAGAAAGGAAAAAAAAAGAACAAAGTGTCCCTATATCTATTGATGTTTTTTCCCCTAGCTATCCCAATACTGGGGCATCCAAGAAGAAGGACACACCTCTTGCTGCGCCATCTACTACTTTAGGAAGAAGAAGAGTGAAACAAAAGATTGATAGGAAAATAAGTTTAAGTGATGCTATTGAGGAAGAAATTGAACTTGGATTATAAGGAGAGCTTGATAGATAAAAATAAAAAAAAGGAGTAGTACATCTTGTGAAGAAGCCAAAACTAGAGTTGAGATCTCCATTGATGAGGAGATAGAGGAAGAAGAGGATACTTACCGAATTCATGTGCATAAAAAGAAGAATGAAGAAAGATCATTTGATCTAGTGGCGGACATGCATGGTTATCCTCTAATAAGTGATCAACCACAATTAGTTCTTTGAGCCTTAGTTAATAATATGATTAACAATGATCTTATGTTGAGTGTTGAGCTATATGATAAGGTTAATGATGAAGGAAAAGAAACCATCATAAATTATTTTACTCAATACACAATTTTTGCAATATAAATATGGATTCCATACAATCAAAATTACTAAAACTATGTGGAAAGAGTTAGTACTCAAAAGGTAGGAGGCTTTGAGTGTTGAAGACAAGATGAGAAGTGAAGCCTTAAAATGTATTATCTGAACTTATTTGGAGATAAAAGCTAAAAATATGCTAAAAGAATGGTCTACATTATTTAGAGTAAGCAAGGAGTTAACATGTTAATGACTAGGGAAGATGATAATATGGAAAAATTAAGGAAAGAAACTTAGGAAATGTTTAGGAAATTATCAAGGAGCTATGGGACAAGAACCAGTTCTTCATCTCACACTACTCAAACATAGGAACATCTTATGGTTGTAGAAGTAATGGATAAACCAGTCTTGGAGATTGTTGATGAGACACTTGGTGCTTCAGAGACCCCTCCCCCTTTGATTGACATATAAGAAACTAATATTAAGAGGTTTGATGATCATCATAAAGATCATTCTGGTGAAAAGAGAGAAGAACATCAAGTATCTACCGAAATTAGGGAAGAGAAAAACCAAGATGAAGGTGAAGGGAGTAAGGAAAAAAGAAGAATAATGATAAGGATGATGAAGATAGAAAATAGAAAGGAGAAAAATATAAGTCCTTTGTAAATTCATCTAGAGAAGAAGAAGAAAAAGTAGAAGAAAAGGAAGAAGAAAAGGAGAGGAATATAAGGAAGCCATTCTGGCTGAAAAGAGCAAAGAAGAAATTTTAAAAGGCCTTGAACCATCAAAGCCATCTGGAGAATCATCTGAAACTACTCTTAAAGGTCTTCTTACAAGACAAGCTATAATCCAACCTATGCTTCCACCTCAACTAGTTAAGCTATCGTCTCACCTAGGTTGTGTGGATTTAACAAAAATCCACTGAGTGATAGAATGAAATTGACACTTTTCTCAGCTCTCTCACAAGAGGTTGCAAAGTCATATCAAAAGGGAAATGAAATAATAAATGAAGCTATCAAAGCTTTACAAGAGTCAACCCCTAGTGTTACTTCAAATAATACTTTCCTCAAGGAATAGACTACAAAAGATGTGGAGTCAAGTCTGCTATAGAAAAAAACTATTGTGTTTGCATGACAAGTGTATAGTTGCACATGACAAGGCATTGCAAACTTTGAAAGAGGTAAAAGAATGTGATGTGGAAGCTCAAATAATATTTGTTTACTACATGAAGTGGTCAGAAGCCACTCGATGTATCAAGGATTTAATGGACTCAATTAAGTCTCAACTTTCAGATGCTTCCATAGATTATAAGGTTGTAGATGATAGAAACTATGTAAGGTGGGTTTTCATTACAAATATTCAAAGTAAGTTCTTCATCTTGCAAAGGTAGAAAGAAGAGGCTATGAGATGGTATGCCAACTTGGATGCCTAGTTATGTCCAGATATGTTTCGATATCAAATGCATTGCTGGAGGCAGAAAAAATTGAGAAAAGGAACATTGCTCTAGCCACTCTAGAAGAAGGAGAAGAATTCCTCGTAGAAATAAAATCTCTACATAAAATAATGTCCAGGGAAAAATGATTCTAGGATGATGGAAATATTGCTTGGGAAGCGATTCTCAATTAGTTACAAGGTGCCCCCAGTTCCTGATTTGAAGTTTTTTTTGTTTATCTTTTTCTCAAACCTTTATCCCTAATGTGAAAGGAGGAGAAGGGGAGAAGAGAAAATTTTCTATAAATAATTTCATGTTATATGTTTCTATCCTTTACATATGTTAGGGGGAGTTGACTGCAATTTTTCTTTGAATTTTTGAAGCAAGTTTCATTTCTGGGACATGTTTCCATCAATGACAAAGGGGAAGATTTTTGGAAGAATGAAGAAGGTGCCATCTAGGTTTGTTGTCATTGATTTCACCATTGGTTGGTATTTGACTAAGTAAACTATGTGTCCATGTTGATCCAGTATTTTGGTTTGGAAATCTTGCCAATAAAAGGAAATCATATGAATTTTTGATATGGTGCTCAAGAGTGTCAGTTGCAGGTATAAATGAGTTTTCAACAAGTTTATGTGATCCAACTGAGTTATCCAAGTGATAGAAGTTTAGTACTCTATTGGCCGCAAGGTGGTTTGTACTTTGTTTGTTCCTTATTAGGCCTGAGCTGACCTAATTTTTTGATAACCCATTTTTTCCTGTGCACAAAAAGGAATTTTTCATTGAGCCAATAAGACATTTTGAATTTTGGGCATTGTTCTCATTCAATTAGGCCAACCTAATTGATAGAGGAAAACATGACCATGTATATATGTGTGTGTATGATGGACAAAAATATATATATAGAGATATAGACAAAGAGTATGGTATACGAGGGATTCGACAAGTGCACAATTATTGACGGTGTTTGTACACTGGTAAATGGAGCAATATTTTGGTAATATCAGAGCTTAACCAAAACTACTTTCTGTACTATGTAGGTGCACTTCTCCAATTCGTTTTTTGCAGTGAGCCACACCTTTTTGTATCTTAGGTATAAGCCATATTTTTTATTCAAGCAACGAACCTTTTCAAGTAAAGTGAGTCCTGGCAGTGAGCCCTATAATATCTTATGTCCAGTTATAATTTATTGTGAGCTAATCCTTACCATGGTTTTTCCCACTTTGGGTTTTCCACGTTAAAATCTTGGTGCCAATGTGTTATTATCTCTTTTATCTTTTGGTTAACTAGTACAACTAGATGTATATTGATAATTGGATGGTTAATTATTAATTTTGCAAGGATAATACTAATTCACCCCCCCTTTCAGTATTCAATGTATTCAACAATTCATAGATCATCTATTTTTTTGTAAATTTTCATGGAAACTTGTAATATAATTTATTTGGTTGAATTTGTTAGAAGGATCTTTTTATTCAATTGACCTAGCATGAAAACTATATTGGAAAGTATATATTTTTCCATATTCAATTTTGAAGTTACCTCTAATAGGTGGCCATCTACCATTTATAGAGGGATTCATGTTGTTCTTTGTACCATTCAATAGTTTCTACTCTAGGAAAGGATTGATCCATATTATAGAATGTATGATCATGTACTACTCATTTTCTGTTATTTTAGGATTTTCTTTGAGTAGGTCTAGTGTTTGGCTTGGACATTATTAGACTCTTCAAGGCCATTTTGACTATCTAAAACTATGACACATATTTTTAATATTAGTATGGATAATGACAATGAGATATTTAAAAGATAAAAAATATGTACACATATCATCTAAATTTCATTGTAAATGTTTGAAAAACATGGAAACATAATTTATTTTCATTATTTTTTGAGAAGTCTCATTTTCTTCAGCATACTCAAGTTGGAAAGCATAATTGAAAATAGATATGTTTCATGTTTATTTTTGAAGTTACCTTTAAGAGGTAGCCATCTACAATTTTTATAGAAGGATTCCTCTTGTTCTTTTTACAATTATATAGTTTCTACTCTAAGAAACATTTGTTTCATATTAAAGAATTGATGATCACGCACTACTCATTTTCCCTTTATTTTTGGCCTTAGCTATAGGTTTAAATGGATCAAGAATATTAAAAATACCATCTATTGTAGACTAAAAAGGACTTGGTCCATTTTTATAGGAGTATATTCAAATTGAACATAAAGTTAGGATTTCTTATGGCTAGAGAATAAGCATAAAGAAATATGGCACTATGAAACTAATTTCCAAAAGGATTGCTAGAAAAAATTCAAGTAGATAAGCAATGGGGTATAAAATTAATATGGTTTTGGGAAAAAATATGCATTGGTCTAGTAGCTTCTAGCAATTTAGGAGCAACATGTTGCATGGAGTAAAGATTCCATCCTACGCGTATATTAATTGAATTGATGTGATCCTCTTGGAGGTGGAATTCTCCATAAAATAGTTCTTGAATAAGGTGGATTTTTTGATATCATGGGATAAATGTGTAGTGACAAAAAATGCATCCCTTTACATTTTCTAACTTTTTTGGGACCATGTAGTTAAATTGGCCTTAATTGTGCCTTAATTTAGTGTTGTAAGGTGTATCCCTTTACACTTTCACACTTATTTATGGTTACCTTAATTAATTGAGCTTAATTTTTCCTTAATTATCCCTTTAATTAATTTACTCGCTATTGGCTTAGTTACATTTTCCAATGAGGAAACCTCAACATTCCCCTAATGCCTTTAGAATAACACTTCATTGAGAAATGTGTGTCCTTGGGTTTTTGGTGGACCTTTTGGGACCCATTCAACCACATGGGAAATGGGTCCCTCCCCTGACCTTGGGACCCAAATTCTAAAATTATGTTTTGGTGATATTTAAATGCATTATCTAAATCAATGATTCAATGTCAAGCCAGATATCTCTCAAATTCTTTGGGAAATCGGGAGGATATATACCATAAACAAAGGCTCTCATCATTTTCCAAATCCTAGAAAAGAAATTCAAGAACCTAGCAAATTTATAAGATTTAAAGAGCACTTTTAAAGGCATTCAAAAGAATCTTTATTTGAGTTTTATTACAAAATCCAAGATCTAATTGTCATATCAAAATCTTCTTACATCATGCATATTTTTTGAGCTAACATTGTGATGTAGGTTTCATGATCAAATAAACAATTCAAAGCATTATTTAAAGAAATATTCAAGTTCAAGATCCACATCCATTGAATCCATTTCATGAAAGTTGCATATTTAAATTCTAAGGTTTATTCAAGGGTTTGTTGAATGGTAAATAATAACTCTTTGTTCATTCTTCATTCCATCTCTTCATGTTTTATTTTCATTTTCAAGTTTTATTAATGAAACTCAAGTTTGAAAGGTAAAAACCCCCTTATCTTCAAATCTCAAAACAAACAATTTTTCCCCTTCATGTTGTGTTTTAGAGATCTAGCTGGAAGAAAAGCTCTGGAAGACCTGAAGAGAAAATTTGAAGAAGCTGAAAAAGTTGCAAAAGTTTTCATAAAAAGTTGTGGTCCTTTGGGCCGGAAAACCTCATATACACATAATTCATTTTGTGACATACTGAAAATTCAAAACTTGGAAAAAATTGGAAGATTTCCATTTTAGTTTGTAATCACAAGCTCCCAATAGTTGTAGAAAAATCCCCCTCATAGTGGGTCTATTTTCCTGGCCAATGATTCTCAAATTTCCTTTGAAAACTCAATTTCTCTTTGGTGAAATGTGGCACTGTGATTCTCCGGGTTTCCTTGATTTGCAATTTGATCAGAGGGTTTTGTAAGCATTGATCTCCACATTGCTATTCCCGAATTGGGTTATATTGAATTTCTTCTATTAGTTTTACTATTTTAGTTTCCTCTCCTCCCAAACTATTGGATTAACCCTTCCTTTCTTTAATCTCATAAGGGGCCCTTATAGATTCACACTTTGAGTTGACTCACTTAAGGGTTGTAAGTACATTCTTTGTGTGGATCTCATTTCCTAATGAAATAGAGGGAAGATAGGTTTATCATAACCCCCATTTTAACATTTCCAAACCTATTTTCCTTCATTTCAGTTTGGTGAACCCAACATTTGAGCATTGTATCTTTCTAATTTTGAAGTCCATTTCAGTCCTAGATCTAGGATTTACATTCACTTGCATTGCATTACATTGAATTGAATCTCGTTTAGGTTTGCTTAACTAGCATTATTTTTCATCTCATTTATTGTTTTAGGATTGAATTTTCCCATTCTTTAAAATATGGAAAATACAAAAAAAATAGTCATTTTCCAAAGAATTTACAAAACATTGCATCATCATTCATTTACATTTGAAAATTGAATCAAAATTGCATATCAAATTAGGTCTCCTAATTTTTCACTTATAATTATTTTACATTTACTTTTAGACTTCAATTTATTGAAAATTCAAACTACAACCACCTGTCTCAATTTAGAATCTGAAAACCATAGGAATCCACTCAAAAATTTGTAAATTCATTTTACAAAAGTTTCAGGTAGGACCCATTCATCCATCGGTGAGTGAGTCTCTAATTTGGGATTTTTCCCCCATTGCAAGAACACAAACCAAGCAAAAGAATGTAAGCAACCACTGAAAGATTAACCCCCCAAGTCACTCAATCAATAAACCCCCCAACAATATATGAGCTTGGCACTTTATGAGTAGTGCTTTTACAGTTGCCACTTGCCAAAACCAATAAAGTGGTCTTTGATCTTGGTACTTATAGGCCACAAAATCAAGTACAATTTTTGGTAAAAAATGAGATCAACAATAATTATATCATGCAACACTGGAGAAGTATTGAATAAAAAATCATGTGACTTTCAAAAAATTGGTAATCTAAAATGTTACATCGAGCAAGAGATATGAGTCCCAAAGTCTCTAAAATGAGGATGCCGAAGTAGCAAATCAATCTTTGTGGGAGGACCTAATTTTTGAAAAAAAACCTTGGTGACACCAAAACTAAAAAAAGATTGTACCACTGTGAAGAGCATGAAAAATTATCCCAAATGAAAAAAAAAATTCTCAAGAAAAGTAGTCAAAATGAGCAAGTTATAACCCTCAAAAGTTTGCCTCCAAATTTGAAAAACTCATTGGAGAGGGGGGAAATTTTTTTTATGAAGTTGTTAGCATATTGCCGATGTCAGAAAACCAAGTGATTAAATTTGATAGTTATTAGGATCTTGCATGAAATCTTGATTAAATTTGATGGTCTTCTGGGAATAACTGGAAAATGTGCTTGATGTCGAAATATTCGTCCTATTGCCTATATATTCTATTATTGCCAGTGGGGATATGTTGATTTGGTGGAATATTCTGGGTAGAATTTTGTCTAAGAATATTTTTCAGACCTAATTTATAAATAGCAACTAGTTTGAATTTTCAATGTCGCTGATGTGAAAATGAAGCGTAGGGAATTTTATTAGAAGGATGTCATATTTTTTGACTGACCATCGATGTAATTTTAGGGCAGATTTTTTGAATTTTGGCATCATTTTTTTTTAATGAATGTGCTAGTCTAAAGGGGTCTGTTAGTTTCTTCAAACACCACTAGAGAAGGAAATGTGGGCCATGGGAAGGTGGGGGCGTGCCTCAACCACGCGGTGGAGCTAGGTGGTGAGCGTACCCACCTGGTATGTTGGCAATGTGTACCTTGCTTCACAGGGTTGTACGCATAAATATTTTTCATTTTTCTTTGATTTTTTCTTATTTGAATTTTCTTACAATGATTTTTAATAAAAATATTCAGTTATAATAAATTTTTTTTACAAAAAATCATTTAAAAAAAAAATTAGATGAAAAATATTTGCAAAAAATATCGTACCAACGCAATTAATGATCACCTAGGGGGCCGTACGGCTCCGTGGGAATTTTCTTTTTGCCTTACCAGACAACTTCTCCAATTTGGACAATCTAGTAGTTGATCTTAGAGTTTTTGGCCCTTCTGGATGCGATGGTAGGGTCAGATTTGACCCAAAATGCTCCAAAATTGCAGCTACCTTTTGGATATGGCAACCACTCTTCAGCTTCAAACTATCATAGATTTTGCCTCATATGTCCAATTTGGATGAAATAAAAAGAAAAATTGACATTATCGAACCTTCTAGACACAATGCTGATGTCATGCCCACATTTTAATGTGGGACAAACACAAATGCTACAACTTTTTTTTTTTTTTTACCTAAACTTGCTTCTTTCTTTCCTCCACTTGCCAATCATGCAACCCCCAAATCATAACACAACTGCTAAGGTCTTTTATCATAGAATGATATTCTCTTGAAAAAAAAATTGACATCGCAAGATTTAAATAAATAAATGGTCCTACAGATAAATCTCACCATTCAAGTTCCATATTTTCTTGATTTTAAAACCTTATTATTTTACTCGACACCTCAATTAAGCACTCAAGACCTCACTAGGTGGAACATGCAACAACCCATGATAACTACTGGATGAGGTTCATCAAAATCACATATGTGAGTCCTTAACTTGAAATACAAAGGCATCATCTCACTTCAAGTAGGAGAGTTAAGACTTATATGTTATATGCTAATGCTAAAACATGATATTCCTTTGAAGCAACTATTAAGGTATGTGACTCCTTTAGATCAATGAAGGTAGTTATCAAGCAAGTACAAATTGTTCCTTTGAACTAAATCTTAGAAGATTCTCAATGTCTATTTTGAGATGTTTACTTCTCTCAACACATAAGCATCTACTCCTTAGTCTAAAATTTGAGTCGGGACATACTACCACTAACTACTAAACATCTTATAAACACACAGGATTGCACCTCCTGGGTTTCACATCACATTCTAGCATACTAAAAGAAAGATTCCCTACCCCCACTTGGAAAGGTTGGTTCATGAAATGTTATAAAGCAGATTGATTTGGAGTCCAACCTTATTTGATCTAGGATCATGCAGCACTACTATTAGATCAAATTAGGGAAGCACTATGGTGTAATAAAAGTGAAATGAACAACAAGAGTCGAGTAGCATGCATGATCAAATTACTAGAAGATTTATTTCCCCAAGATTGTGTCTCCACAAGACTTAAGTATCGCTATGGTTGGTAATCTCCTATATAGCAAGTTAGAATAATAATCAACCAACTTCTTTATACTTGAGGCCTAGGTCAATGGAATGCATCATCCCTATTTCAAAATAATGACTTAATGGTCACTAATTACATAGACTTGGCTTCACAATCAATCCCGTTACGAATTTTGAGAATAGGTCAATTTGGAAGGTCAATGTGCGTCTAAGGTACGAGAATTGAACATCCCTTTTAAGAAATCATATAATTGAAACATTGACAAACTAGGTTAGGTTGCAAGCCTAGTACTAAATTATCACATACATTAATGTAATTGGGTTTTATATTAGTTACTACTATTTAAAAAATTAGTACTTTCAATATTCATTGATTAAGAATGCCAACATGCTTATATGACGCTAACATTAAGGTCATTTTAATGCTAATAATATTAATATTAACCCTTATTATTAATATTAGTATTAATATTGAAATGGCCACTTTCACTGATATTACTTCCCATATAATTCTAAACAAAACCCAATTTTATATTAAAAAATCATTTACTTTATTTTACATATTTTAAATATAACCACTATCTCACTTGTATATTTATTTATGATTTACATATATTAAATATAATACTCAAGATTTACTTTACTTATATATTTTAAATATATTTAATATCTCACTTGTAAATTTATTTATTATTTAAATATATCATATATAATGTTTAATATAACATATAAGATATTTATTTATGCACTTTACTTTGTATCTTTTCTTTTTAAATTTATCTTATAAGAATGGATTTATAATTTTATATGTATATATGGTATGAATTAATTAGCCATATTTTTATTAAACTTAGCCCCGTCCTAGTATTTCTCTTCCTCCACGTATGGTAACACTAAGATAAAGAATATATAAGTATATTAAAAAAAAATATTACCATGACCAAATTTTGTATGACATGAGAATTAAACATACGAGAGAAATTTTAGTTTTCTTTTTGGTTTTGTAAAGGATGGTGTAAACATTAAAACCTAAATGTGCTGATTATAAGGAACTTGGCCGTAATTTTCATTTTAATAAACGCACTCAAATACCCTCGTTGAAACCCTATTTTGTGGTTGTAGCTCATCAGAATGGAGAAGTGAATGGTCAATACTGGAAGGAGAGGTTTTGAAGGAGTGCAACCAAAAGTGTCAGGGAAGGATCCAAAACAAACGGCGGGAAAACAACCGAAGACAAAACAAGGGCGAAACATGATGAAGAGCTGAGATTTGTTAATCGACTTGCATTAATACGGATACAAGGTAGCTGTCAATACATTTATTTATTTATTTATTTTTAGGTCGCCTTATTTATAGAGAGAAATTATGGTTTTATTTTAATTATTTTAGGGCACGTCCAGGAATGAGGCATCAATGTTGGGCTCTGCCACCACTTCCCTGTAACCACATTTCCCTCCACGCCTTGGGTGAGTGTCTCAACTCTAAAAAAATATTGCTGGATTTTCTTCTTTCTTGGTTTTCTCTGCGTTATTCCTCTCTCTATCATTCTTATTATTTTATTTCAAATGGAAATGCTGCAGCTTCCTTTTCTGCCTATAGTGAAGCAAGCTAGATTGAGTTTCCATAGCCCCATATAACTCTGAGCTCACATTTTTGAGGTGGGGTGAATGAATTTGGAGAAGAATAAAACCATTTCATTTCAAACATGATTTTGGTTCTCAAGGGATTACAACCCTTCATATAGGGGCGATGGCCAGTACAGGGGCTACACCACCCTAGAGCCATGCCCTCAAGAGCACTGCCCTCTTCAGTCATGCGAAACACGGGTTTCACCTCATTTTCCTGTTCAGTGATAGATTTCTTTCTTGTTGTTCTTTTTTGGTTATAGACATACCTTGATGTCTTCATTATGTGTTAATCGGCCCCATTTTCTTACAGGGGAGGAAAAACAAGATATTTTTATTGAAGTCATCAAATAGAGCCACAGGTTATATAGATTGTTTTGGGACATTAAAATTCCTCAAACATGGTTTATGTAAAAGGGTCATTCCCAACTGCTCCATGTACATAGTGTTAGATTTTTTTTATTCTTACAACTTCTAGATCTGAAATCTCTTTCCATCTACATTGCTTCTTTTTAGCTAACAAATGCTATTTATCTATCTTATAATCTTCGTAATACCAATAGCATATACATTCAACAGATGTATATCAGGATTTAAGGATTTAAAACATGAATTTATTCAAACTGTACAATTAGGTTTATTGAAAGGCCATTTTCCCCATATCAATAAATTTCATGTCAAATGTGCACCCTCTTTGTTTGGACATATCACAACTAACTTAATTCTAGAGCTTGTATGCAACACAATATCTTTTACTTCCCAGCTAAAACACTTTAAGATTTTAAAATCTATAAATTACAGTCATATTCTCATATTTCTGCCCTTACAAAAGACATTGCTTCTTTTTCTTTCATTTACCACAAGATGATAACCCTCAAGCTGAGTACAACCAAATTTCTAAACAAACACTAGAAATAGCATTCAAGAGGGATTGACAGTTGCAACTTGAAGACCTAAAATTCATAGCCAATGGTGCAAAAGATCTCCACCCATCCTTGATGGGTGATAAAGCATTTAGCTCTCACCATCCCCCCTGAGCTTAGAGGATTACCCATAAACCCCAATGACAACAAAAAAAAACATACAGTGGAGGCCACTACTATTCTTTACGACCCTCACACATGGTCCAAAAAAAAGAAACATAACAATGAAGAAAAGCAGTTCCAGAAAGACAGGACAACATTACAATCTTAAACTTTTAAACTAAAAAAGAAAAACAAGACATACAATTTAACATGAGCAACAAAATCAGTTCACCATGGATAGTGAAGGTGCATAGCAGTGGTACCTACCTCCCAACACTCGGCTAATAATGAGACTATGATATGGTATCCTCTCTCCTTTCCCCTCTCCTCCCCATTACTTCCCTCTGTAAAAAAACATCCTCCCCCCCAAAATAAGGCCCAAAAACACCTTTTAATCTCTTGCTTAGGAACCCTAACCCTAGCATTTTTCTTTTGTGTTGGGGATTGAAATAGACAAAAGATAAAATAAAATAAATAAATCACATTAAGCAATCCCTTTTCCCTTCACATGTTTCAGACTTGACTTTACAACTTTCCTATGGGTTTGTACACTTGACATTTAACTTAGGGACTCCACAAAAAAAAATCACATGTGACACGAAGTAGGGTAGTAAGGTTTTTGGGTGATCCTCTCATTATGTCCATTCGCCAATTACATATATGCACACTTTTTCCAATGTGAGTACCCAAAGGAATAATTAACCAAAGTGATGTATTCATAATTAATTCACCAAATAATTAAAGTGATGTATTTGTCATTAATTCACCAATTTTATGATTAGTAAAATTTACATACCTTGACATATTGGGTTGACAATGTTAGGATCGCCATCACCTATTCTAAAATAAAGTTCAAATGAAAAATCCATCCCACTCTTTGTTAGAAAATTTACAAGTCTAACCCTTGAAATAATTAAAACAATGATTATTTGAAATCGTACAACTTAAGAATTATAATTCATAGTTGAAGCATCTAGTTCCAACTTGCCTTTATCATTTATCCTTTAACCTCCTGTATAATCAAAGTTTTCTTTTAAATAGAAACACAAACACTTTTAATATCAATGCACCAAAGCAATCATCTGTTATAGGATACTAGATGCTATACTCTTCAATTAACTATATAGTCGAGTTCATACACTAAAGAATAATTTAAATTTACGTGTTATTATTGTACCCAGTTTTACCCCATTCTTTGATTTATAATTATTTAATTTATTCCTACTTCCTATTGTTTGAGTTCACCATGTAGTTCTCCATCAATCCACCATGAACCTTTTTGCATGCATTGGAAGCAAACTTGTGTGACTTAAATTGAAAAATATTTATTAAAGAAAAATTACAGAATCTATTCATTTAATTTGCCTAACTATAATAGCAAGACTTGATAAGTGAGAGTTAAGGGAAACAATTGTTACACATAAGGTTGGTCTTTGCATCTGTTAATGCATTAATAAACTTCTTTGTTACTTGACCATATCCATTCCTAGGTGTACAAATAAAGGGGAACAATTTTCGTAGGGTTTGTCTTTACAATCCATGATATCTCAACATGCCAATCATAGTTACCACATTTATCAATTTTGTACTAAATTAATATATCACACCTTAGAATTCAAGGTTTCATGGGTTGTGCACAAGGTGGGGTCTTACAGGTGAGCTTAGATTTGCTTGAGCAACCTTCAATTTGAACTTGCAATAAAGAGCCAAAAATGGAACACCCCCAAATTTGGTATCTCTCTTCAGAAAAAGACTCTCCAATGGCACCCAACCCACTTTGATATCATGTTAGAATTGACTATGGCTGCCAAGATCTTGAGACAAAATGGAAAGCACAAAAATAGAGAGAATGGAATGTGACAATAATAAACTATATTCTTGTCAATATGATTCAATGATATGAGATGATTCATTTTACAATGAGAGAGACCCCTTTGTTATATAGCCAAGGTGAGATGCAATATGTCATAGGATTATGAAAAGTGTCTTAATCATATGAAATGAGAAAACTAATCACACTTACCTAGGTTCACATGTAGTAGTTGTCAAAAGATAAGATAACAACTAATCACAACTGACACCTTATAGAAAGGTTCCTTCCTAGGACCTAAGTAAACTTAACATGTGTAAGGGTGATCCCACAAAGCTAGTTTACAATTTCTAGGAGATTCTATTTTTTTGTTGAAATCACATATTTTTAGAAAATATAATGATTTAAACCTTAAAAAAATCCATTTAAAGCATTCCAATTGAAGAGGGTTTCATCAAAATACCTTAGTTCAAATCCACTTTGATAGAACCTCGCTAGTTTTAAACCATACCTATAATGGAGTCTCCTTTACACCTATCAAAATGTTGATAAAAAACCACTTTTGATTTACCTTTTGGGGGAACAAATGAATTCATTTAAAATTTATTTTTTGTAAGTATGTATTCATTATTATAAGCTTCCCAAAAAGTATAATTTTAAATAAATTTAATTTTATTATTATATCTATTTTTTATTTCTTATGAACACGGGTTTTTCAATAAAAATCAAGCTTTGTTATTATCAGTTGAATAAATATAAGATTATCAAAAAAAAAATTGAAAAATATGAGTGCACCAGATATTACACATTATACGGTCTGCCTATGATTAAGTAAAAACTACTTAATAAAACACTATCTAACAAAGTGGAAGCACTAGATATTGGAGTTACAAATCTAAATTTGAAAGAAATAGAATTTTATCCTTCATGGAAAAAAATTTATGCATTATACGTTTAGCGTCACTTTCTAAACAATGTTGTTTTCTCAAAAAAACTAGTTTTCAAAGGAGATGGAAAAAGAAGTGCAATATTATTCCAAATTTTTTGAATATATATATATTTAGAATCTACAGACAAAATGTCATGAAACTCTAGTTTGGATCATCTTCAAATTCCTCACGATTTAGCCACCATAGGTGCCCGAAAGTGAAGATTTAGTTAGAAAAAATTATTTTAGTGTCTAGTTTGGCCAAAATTTGTAAACCACTATTGTGGGATCACCCGTAAATAAGTCTCCTAGTAATGAATGAACTAGGTACAAGACTTTATTTACACCAACATCCTACATTTCTAGGTATTTAAATATGAGTTTTTATATTTTTCTTTCTTGTTTTTTTAGTTTTTTGATACAACTTACAAAATTGTTCTTATCTCAGATTGATCATATTAAGCTTCATTTGATAAACCCAGTGCATTGTGTGAAATAAAAATTGGATTTACAAGACGACATGTTTTTAATTTTTTTAATAGCGTAATCATAAAATTATCTTGTTGTAAATCTGAAAATGGACAATATGGCTAGATTTACTGATGTTAAGTGTCGTATAGGCCAAACGAATATTCTTCTTGACATTTCTTTCTCATAAAATAACATAATTAAACATGCACTCGATGGTCCTCTTTATCTAGCTAGAAGAATCAATGACAACCCTACCCATGGGATATTAATCGATCTCATCTGTGTATAGAATGTGACCACTGAAGAATTCTTATCTGTGCATGAGATTTATCAAGCTACATATACAAAATAGAAAGCATGGATAAAAAAAAATTATGGTTTTCCTTGCCCTAAGATAGTTTCGATAAATATCCCTTTAAAAGTTATACCGAAACAATTAAATGTCTCATTCACCATCATCTTGAATTTGAACCAGTTTTGTGTGAAGTTAGGCTACCCATGGCTTTGCTCCATGAATTTCATCCCATCAACTGTGCATAAATGTTTAAAGTTACCATTTGGAAATGAGATATTTATGGTACATCATAGTGGATTTAATGTTGTGTCTTCCCATGGAAACTTTTCATTAGATTTATTTTGGCCTAAGCCCATAGAGCCTATTAGACCCTATGATGATTTATTTTTCAAATCCTATCAAAAGCTTAAGGTAAAGCACATTAAAAATTACCCCTTACCAAAATTCCTCAACCAATGATTGATCCTCCTATCCTTGATGAGAGCATGATTGAACCAAAATCCCTTCTAAGTAACCAAGACCAGCCTATGACAAATTCTCTACATATTTCATATAAGAGACCATGAGATGATCAAATACGTGTTGTTGTGCCTCCTAAAGTAAAAAGAGTTTGCAAATCTAAAGAGAAATTGGTTAAACAACCTTCCATGTTTGTTTTTCATTCCTCCCTTAATGGAAGAAAAGAATCTTATGGTTGATAAACATGCTCCTACATAATCATAACTTGAAAATGGAATGAAAATAAATCAAAATGCTAGAGAGTGTAGGCATAGAAATTGTGCCATTTTTCATTTGTTATAAGCTAAAGAAGAAGAGAGAAACATTGAAAATCAAAATTCAAACTTGTCTCAAGAAATTCATAATGCCTCTCCCCCTTCACCATAACATAAAAAACAACAAGCTTCTTTGGATATTGTCATGAGACCTACTATTGTGATTAACTTGGATGATGATAAAGCCACCTAGATTGATGAAAAAGTGCATAATGAGTTAAATTCATTACTTTCTTATTCTATGAGGTTAAATGATTATACTCTTGAAGAGAGTTTTGAACTTGGTGCTTTTCCTAGTTTGGCACTTGATGTTGGCCCTTTGGCTAGTTCTGTGCCTTTCATATATATTGAACATGAGTGGCATGTAGAAGACCTACTATAAGTTGACTCACATGTGCCTTACTAGTATTTTTCTTTGTTCTATTTGTCATGTTCTTTTTGTCATTGAATTTGTGTAATGTGATCTTCCCATACTGTTATGGTTGATGTATCTCTACATGTTCATTCCTCTATTTGTATCTACGTTCTTCTATATGTCATAAATATTTATCTTTTCTTTTATCTTTTGGTTTCCTTTTGGGAATAATGCAAGGTGTAGATACATTTAGGTCTCTTCCATGTTGACCCAAAAGCTTTTTCTTTGTTTTCTCTCCCTCTCTATGTGTCATTTTCCCTATTTTGTGACTATTTGGGGAATGATGATGTGAGCAAAGCTCTATAATTTCATTGTAGCAAAGACATATTGAACCCAAATCCATAGATCCCTTATGTGTTTTGGATTTAACTTTTGGGGCAACCACTTCCATTGGTTTTCATGTTGTAGCTTCAGTCAAAAACATATGACTTAGCATAGGGCTTTCTGAACAAGCTCTCAAGTCTCCTTTATTGTTACTATTTATTATTTTCTAATTTAAAGTAAATTCCTCTCACCATGGTGTTTAGAAATTTCTTTAAAGTGGGGACATACACTAGCATTATTATTTTTAATTTTTTTGACATTCCTTGTGTTTCATTGTGCAATTTTCTTACTTCTTGTGACATGCATCTTTTTCTTGGTGGTGTCATTGGGTTTGATGTCCTATAAGAGCATGACCTTTCTTGGAATATGACTTTCCTCTCAGTGGTGATGCTATGTGTTGCATTTCGTAAGTTTTGAATATTTTACCCTTGACTTGTCCTATCTTGGAGAAATGAGGCAAGATGTTTCATAAGTGGAGACCTTACAAAGACTGAGTGAAATCCCTTTGAACATGTTTAGTTTCATGTTTGTTCATAAGTATTTAGCATAAAAAAACTTTCTGACCTTTTGAAGCTTGAACCCTTTTCAAGGCCACCAAGCATAACACACTTTGCTTGCTAGTGGAGCCTTGCCTTGTTTCTTCGTAGGTTCTTAGCATAACATAGCTTGTTAGGCCTTATGAAGCTTAGATTTTATGTTTTTTTTTGTGGTACCTTAATGAAGTTATCAAAGATATAGCTTTGGTATGGTATTGGAGCCTAATAAGATTGTCTTGTTTCCCACCCTTTTTATGCTTTATTTTGTTTTGTGGTACATTATTGAAGTTATCAGAGATGTAGCTTTGATATGGTATTGGAACTTAATAAGATTATCTCATTTTCCACCCTTGGGGGCTCACCTAATGGACAGTCAAAGTTCCATTAGCTTGTGCGAGTGTGCATGTTGTTTGCATAGTTGACAGATAGAGTTTTGCTTATGATTTTTTTTTGGACAAATATCTGAGGCATGTTCTACATCACATTGGACAGTTTGGGCTTAATCTGTCCTTTTTATTCTTACCTTTTATTTTAAGTCCTTGGAATTGTATGATTGAGTATCTTGTACTAATTCATGCATATGTTTTGAATGTCTACTTTAGTGTGAGTTTGAGGTAAGGTCATCCTCTCACTAAAGTGGGGGCTAAATGTATTGACAAAAAATTGTAACACTTTAGATTTTATCACTTGTTTGGGCCCTCCTAGTTAAATTGGACTTAATTGTGCCTTAATTTAGTTTTTTAAGGTGTATCCTTTTAAACATTCACATTTATTTAGGGCTCAGTTAATTAATTAAGCTTATTTTTTCTTTGATTGTCCCTTTAATGCATCTATCAAGCCTATTTAATTACATTTTCTGAAGAGGAAACTACACATTAATTATTGACTTAACATATAACACTTCTCAATGAGAAATGTGTGTCTTAGCTTTGTGGCCCTGGGACCCATTTTCCTATGGGAAAATGAGTCCTCCCTTGATCATATGACCTAAATTTTAATTATATTTTTGGCGATATTTTAAAGTATTAAAATCTATGATTCAATGTTGGTTTGTGATATTTGAATTTCAATAAATTGAGGATACATACCTACAAATACAAGGTTATTTTAAATTTTCAAATCCTAGAAAAGCAATTCAAGAACCTAGCAAGTTTATGATATTTCAAGAGCACTTTCAAAGGCATGCAAGAGAAGATTTATTAGAGTTTTATTACAACATTCAAGATCCAATTTTCATATCAAAGTATTCTTGTATCACACATGTTTTTGGAGCTAACATTTTGATGTAGGTTCCATGATCAAATCAAGCATTTAAAGCATTATTTCAAGCAAGATTCAAGTTCAAGTTCCACATGCATTGAATCCATTTCATGCAAGTTGCAGATTTAAATTCCAAGGTTTATTCAAGTGTTAGTTGAATGGTAACATAGCTTTGTTTATTCTTCATTCCCCCTTTCATGTTTCATTTCATTTCAAGGCTTGATTACCAAAATGGGACTTCACTAAGGAAAACCCCCATTGACAAAAAAAAAATAAAATTCCCTTTAATTTTGTGTTTGTAGATCTATGTGGAAGAAAACTTCAAGATCTCTTGAAGAGAAAATTTGCAAAAGTTGAAAAAGTTGCAAATGTTGGCATCTCACAAAAACTCATCTACATAATTTATTTATGACATTTTGAAACTACCATCTAGAAAAATTGGAAGATTTCAATATATATTAGATGCTCCCAAGAGTGGCATAAAATCATTGATATTGGACCCATTCACCTTTGGGTGAATGAGTCCTAGTTAGCCTTTCAAAACTCACTTTTGGTGAAAGGTACGATCAGATCTTCCCTTCTTTGATCTGAAATTGGATTGTAGGTTCTCTTAGTATTCATCTTAATCTTGCTATTTCAAGTGTTAGATTGCATTTTGGTGTTAGTTTACTATTTTTTAGTTTCGCTCCCCAAAGTATTGTTTGACCTTGATCGCCATCCTTTAGTCATAAGGAAATCTATAGATTCACACTTTGAGTTGACTCACTTAAGGGTTGTAAGTCCATTCTTTGTGTGGATCTCATTTCCTAATGAAATAGGGGGAAGATAGTTTTCTCATAACCCCCATTTTAACATTTCCAAACTTGTTTTCCTTCATTTCAAAATGTATTCATTATGTAATGCAATACTTCAATTTATCAAACATATTTAAACCATATAGAGAATTCCATACAAACCTCTAATTTAAAGATACATATTTAACCTATGCACATCCATTATCTCTTGCAGCAACAATAACATTTGGAAAGAAAGTAAAATACAAAAATATCTCTATTATCATAGATAAGGTACATAGTCGATATAAATTATTATATTAAACTTCTTTATGATCATAAAGTGTAGGATATGACACATGTCAAATATTTTGTGGAATACATGGCCCAATAGTGATGTAGATAGCAAAAAAATGAATAAAATTAACCTCCTTATATCTTCTAATATAATCCATTTCTTCAAAAGGAAGTATAGAGAGAATGTTTTTCTAAATTTTTTGTTTAGTCTCATATTCGAATGTTAATTTGAAAATTTTCACCCTAGGGATCATAAACTTTTTGAAAGTAGATTTTGAAATAATATTCTTCAAAGGATTTTGATTTAAAGAATTCTTTTTATAGGGTTAATTAGGATGTAGTAGAGGAGGTATTTATGTACTTACTTGGCCTTCAATGATATATTATGTAGTATCAACATCTAGTATATCATTGATACTCAGATCACTTCGATGGATTATACTAGAGGTAGATAAAAAAATTCCTTTAAATATTTCCTCAATAACTATTTTAACACCATTTTGAGCACCATAGAATCTTTGAAACTCAACCATTTCTTTGAAGAGTTCAATAAGTCATGATAATTTAGAGTAAACGTAAAGGGGTTTTATGAGAGAATAAATATATAAACCTTCTTATGATCATCAACATTCTGACAAGCATGTGGAAACAAAAGAAAGCTTAGTCAATGGTTTTAAAAGAGCAAGAAACAAGTTATCATCTTTTTAATTAGTTTTTTTCTAGCCTAATAGGTTTTGTTTTTGGTAAGAGGCTATATATATGTAATGAGCTTAGTTCTTTTGGCAAGGGGCTATATATATGTAATGGGCTATATAAATGCAATTGGTGTCACAATTGTAATGGGAATGAAGTGGGGGGGTGATCTTATGTAATGCATCAATTATATGTAGTCCTCTATTTTTGAGTAGTTTGTATAGGGTAGGAAACAAGAACATATTATTCTATTGTAACAGTCAATCTGAATGTGTTGGTCCAGTTGCTAAATTGTAAAATTCAGTTACAGAGACTATAACTAGGGCTTTTTTTCCTAGTTCTTTCCCACCAGTATGTTCGCCTAAACCAAGATTTTGTTTAAAATATATATTTAATATTAATAAAATTATAGTTTCCTACCAATTTTGTTTATATATGTGTGTGTGTGTGTGTGTGTGTGTGTGTATAAACCTTCACAAGACAACAAACCAACACCTAATGATATAATCTCAAATATCAGTAGTGCAATGAAACCCTATAGAGATAAAATTTTCACTTATTCTTAAAAAATACTTAGTTTTTGGGAAATTAGCTGTGAATATTGATCATAATAGCCTTTGGTTCTTTTTGCAACAAAAAAGTGAATGACTTCCAACAAAAATTGGTAAACTAGTTGTAGGATTATGATTTTCAAATAGAGCACATGAATGGAAAAAGGAATGTGGAAGCTAATGCACTTTCTATAAATCTTCATTTATTCTCATTACCTATCCTTTCTACTGATTGGAAGGATTCCATGATTAATGTGAATACCAAGAATAATTTATTTGCTCACATCCTTGAGGAGGATATGAAAATGAAAGGTATTTTGTGACAAAAGGGATAATCCTCTATTAAAAATCCTATTTGGTACAAGAGTCTAAGGTCAAGGAGAATGTTTTCAAATCCTTTGATGATACTCCAACTACAAGAAATTAAGGGAATTACAAAACATACGTGACGATCTAGGAAATATTTTTATCTATAGAATTGAAAGAATCATACTATAAAATACATGGGCTATCAATAGGCCTAATTCCAACACTAGAAATTCTTGGTTAGAAATGATATAATTTGTTTATCAACTTTATCATAGGATTTTCCAGGTTACAAGATAGAGGTCTACTATATTTATAATGTGGTTGATAAATTAATCAAATATGAAAATTTTATTTCTATTGACTCATATATGAAGGTACCTCAAGTAGTAAACATATTCTTCAAGGAGATCTTCATATTGCATGCCTTACCCAAGAACATTTTCACTAATAGGAAAAACATATTTCATAATTATTTTTTGAAATAATTATTTATCTTGAAAGGTACATAGCTCACACCTAGTATCAACTCCCATCCCTAAACTCATGGACAAATAAAGATAGTAGATAATGGGTTGAGGAACTTGAGTAATTATGTATTCAACCAGATGACCACATGGATCAAATAGTCACGGCTCAGTGAATATTGTTACAATACCTCACGCAACATGTCTATTAGGATGAAGCCTTATAAGGATCTATTGGAAGCTTGTTGGTATTTTCATTGATTTCAAACCCTAGAATTGGAGTTGTTAGTGTTGTCAACGCAATGTTTTTGGTGTTTCCATTAATGTCATCATTGAATATAGTTGTGGAGATTGTTTGGGTCTACTTGTGTTGATGATATTTTTTGTAGTATGGATGTTTTGTGTTTAATAAGAAGTTTTTCATATTGTGTAGATATGTTGAAGAGCTGTTAGTACTATTAAAATTGTAGTTGGATCACCTAGTTTAAAATTGCTTTTGATAAAACTTGAATAAAAGAGATTACAGTGTGATAGAGTGGTGTTCTGTAATCTGCTATGTATTTCTTTAGTCTTGAAGTTATGCTTGTGTAGTCTGGATATGTTGATCATAGGTGTAAAAAGGTGTTGTATCTAGTGTTTCATGTTCTTGATCATACTAAAATAATAGTTGTGATCACCAATGTGTGCCTATGAAAAGGGTTTTTGATAAGAAATTAGATTGCTCTACATTTCTTCACACTAATGTTTCTTTTCTTGTGGATTAGGGGATGTGCTTATAATGGATGTATCTACTTTACATTAAGTTTTCAAGTGTTGAGGTTGTTGAACACATAGAATACTGAGAGGGGGGCTGAATTTTTATTCTACAAAACCATTTGATTACTATCCATCCAATTATTAAAACATATCTAGCAACTGCAACTAGTAGAAACATGAAAAATATCATAACATCACACAACTCACAAACACCAATATTTTTATGTGGAAAAACCAAAGTGGCAAAAACCATGGTGAGGATTAAATCACAATATATTATAATTGGTCATAGAATATTACAAGGAACATTACTAGGACTCACTATCCTTGAAAGGCTCACAACCTAAAAAATGATTACAATGAGTGTGGATCATTTCCAAAATATGAAATGAATAAATGCACCTTTTGTGTGTTGAGTATAGTTACGATTAAGCTTTGGAAAAAAAAAGTTCTACATTAGTTTGTAGGTATGGAGGAACTATCAACAACTATCAACAACTTCACAATATAACACTATCACATGTATTTGTACTATCATCCTTTTTGCTTTTTCACACACTGAACAATATATGGATGTTCCATATATACACATGATTACATCTCCATACATCAATTAGGTCGGCCTTATTGGATATAAGCATACTTAACTCAGAATGTCTCATCGGCTTCAAAAGAAAACATCATTGGTG
The DNA here is from genome assembly GCA_007258455.2 of Sequoia sempervirens. Classification (NCBI taxonomy): domain Eukaryota; kingdom Viridiplantae; phylum Streptophyta; class Pinopsida; order Cupressales; family Cupressaceae; genus Sequoia; species Sequoia sempervirens. Next base: position 397,572,306 of record VDFB02271358.1, on the reverse strand, counting down.
CTCAAAACAAAATGTGCCAAGCATAACATAGGTTAGCTTGGACCCAAAAAAAGCACACTAAGCATCCATGAAACACATACCACATGATTAGTTCAACTAGATTGAGACCAAACCAAAAACTATAAGTTGAACAACTATCATTTACAATTTTCAACTTATTCAACCAAAATTGATGAATCCCCAACCATAGCTGAATTCAAAAATCCTAAATAACATACCAAAATCATATAAGCCTATATTCTACCCAGAGTAATTCTAGACCAAATTATTGGTCCAAAGTGGCATAAACACAATTTACCAATTGAGCATAAAATTAGATACCAAACAATGTTGACATCAATGAAAACAACAAAACTAGAAGTTTTCTTCTTCATTCTTCCAACAATCTCCCCCTTTGTCATTGATGGCGACATGTACCCAAAAAAATGAAGATTACTCCAAAACTGAAATTTTATTCGAATCCCCCTTTCAAATATCCTAAAACACAAAACTATTTTTAAAACCAAAACATTATTTACATTGAACCTTCTCCCCCTTTGACATCAAGGAAAAAGGGTAAAGAAAACAAAAAAATTGATCAAGATCTAGGGGCACCTTGTAAATCCTTGAGAATTGTTCCCCAAGCATGTTTTCCATCATCCCAAATCCCTTTTTTCTCTAGTAAGATATTTATTTAGTGATTCTAGTTCAAATATGCACTCTTCTCCTTCTTTCAGAGTGGAAGGATTGATGTTCATCTTCTCCAAGTTGTCCAAATTGCCTTATAGCATCTTCTTTCTTTCTTTGTAAAATGAAGAACTTGTTTTGAAGGTCTACAATAGAAGTCCAACCTATTGGTGTTTATTCCAACAGAACATTAAAATCCTCTAAAGGGTAGCCAACCCTTATGCTCAATAATTTTCAAAGTTAGTGGTCAAAAAATCAGTAATGGTTCTATGGCCCTTACTTCTACTCTTAGAGCTTTGTGTAAAATGGGAAGGTAATCCCAGTTATACTCATAAGATACTCATTTAGTCAAAAAAAAATCTACACAAAATTAATTCCTCTAAAGTAAAAATAGGCAATGTTCATCAAATGTTTTGTTGACCTTTCAATAAACTATCATTGATTACAAGGAATAAAGTAATACATCAGATTGGGACATTATAATTGAATTTTTTATATGAATTCATTATCATTCCAAGCCTCTAGTTAGGTGCATTACTAACTCAATTAAATATAAGATAAGCTAATGAAGATACTAGTGCCTTGTCCATGGTAAAAATGGAGTCACCTTTGCAATTAATCAGTAATACCCTAACAAAATGTGGACAATTGATATACTATCTTGTAGCATTCAACTCACTGTGCTTAAAACATAGCTTCTTACAAAATCCTATATCCTTTCCTCAAAAACACATGACCCATTTTTAGCATTAAATAAACACCTTGAATTGAAGCACAAATAAACTCATTCATTCAGTTTAAACAACGAAAGACAAATGAAACTATTCTTAACAATTTCATTCATTATCTACAAGGAAATTACACAAGAGAGCATATATTTTAGAACAAATATTTTCTATTACTGATGTTACTATAAAAAATTTGAAGATCATTACATTATGATGCATACCATAAACTTGTCCCTGGTATATTCATCAATCACATTCTACTTTTTTCTGAGGTTAGCTTTTCACCTAGACACTTCTAAGACTCAAAACTTGAACCCTTGTAATCAGCCCTAAAATCCATTTTATTGAACAAGTGAGAAAAAAGAATCTGGTTGAATTACGATTACATTTCATATTTCATTTCAAAACAAATGTCACCCAAATTCGATAAATTCCATAGATAGTTATATGTAATCATTTGCATAACAAGAGAAAACAAAAGAAAAAAATCCTCATGAGTTGTCAATGGAGAGTAACCAAATCACCCACAGGGTATTGTTAGTCATTGTTGGAGCGCCCACATTAAGCAAAAAGATTCTTCATTATACTAGTCGAATGACTTCCACATAAGCACAAGGGAAAAAATCACATATAAGCCAATAAGGATGATCTTGATGTAGTGGCAATGGTCTCATCAAAAACAAAAACAAGGAGGAGATGCTACTCTGAGTCATCAGCATCAGAGTATACTCATCCCCATCCTATTCATGATGCAACAAGAGGAACCATCACTCCTTCCTCGTCAAAGTCTTCATATGGCACCAGAGAGAAGATATTGGCCATATCTTGAGTCAGTGTCATCGCCACCATCTCAAGGGCTATCAGAAAGTACAATGGAAGAATTGTATCTCCCCAGATAGGCTTGGTGACCATTGTTTCTTTCCTTTTCCTTCCTCTCAGGCTCAACTAACTCCTTCCCTTTAAACTTGACCAATTCTTCTAAAATGGTCCTATTTCTCAAATTGTACATGTGTTGTAGAAAAGTTGCCCCTTGTCATTTTCATGGCCTTTTAGGTCTTGTTTCATAATATTTGGTCTATTTTGCTCTGATTGAATGTTGTAATATGGCTTGAACATGCATATTTAGGTACTAAAATTCAAATAATGATGTCTTGTGAATGTGTTGTGAAGTGTTGTAAAGCATTTCTACACTTTTCTAGACTCTATTCATTACAATTCACCTAAAAGTCACATTTTCATCACTAATCAAGTCCTATTTTGAAATTTTGTAAAGTCTTGTAATCAAATTTCATGCTTTTCTAGGCATAATTTGACTATTTACACCTTTCTTATGCTTTATTTGACCCCTTTATGCCCTTATAAGCTTCAGTTAAGTGTATTTTTGAATGCAAACTTGACAAACAATATTAAATATGAATTAATTCTTGACACCCATTTTTAGGTCCTAGGTGGGACCCATTCACATGGGTGGGGAATGAGTCCCCCTTGGCTCCAAATTCAAAATATTTCAAATTTCCTTTTGAGTTTTTATTCAAAATCACTTGATGTCGGCCCGTGATGTGGTATCAATGAGTTACTAAGGCACAAGTTTGTATAAATAAGTGATTTTCACCTCATTTTACATCCTCAAACATTCACACATCATATTTAAGCAATCTCTTCATCCATTCAAGTATTCAAGCACCTTACAACATCAAATCAAGCGTTTTGGAGCATCCATTGACACATCTTCATATTTTCTTCAACAAGGGTTTGGTAAGTTGATAGCATTTGCATGCTATTTATTTATCATTCTCTTTCATTTCATTAAGTGTTTAATTACCAAAGTGGGGTTTGACAAAAGAAAACCCCTATTTGCGAACCCTCAACCATTTTCCCCCTCTTGCATGTGTGTTTTCAGACCTTTGTGTGCAAATTTAAAGAGCATTTAGGTGTTGAAGAGTGGTCAACAAGTCAACTAGGTGCTTCAAGTCAAATCAACCATATTTCAAGCTTGGAGAAGGTATTCTATTTGTTTCCTACAGAATTGACTTCGGTAACCCGACAAGCAAACATCCTAAGATCTGGTGTTGTAGAGTTGTCTCCTCATTTATAAGAATTTTGGGAGAGGACTAATTCACCACTAGTGGTGAATGAGTCCCACCTTAAGGTTGGAAATATAATTTTTGTCAAACTTTGGATCTCGACATTCAAAAAAAAATTCTTGACAATTTTCATCAGAAGCAGGACTAATTTGCCACCTTGGGTGAATGAGTCCCACCGGTGAATTTTTGTGATTCTAGATTGCATTTAGAAGATTCTAGATTCCTCTATTCCTACCTAGGTGCAACCTGTTTCAATTCATCTCTTTCTATTTTTGCATTCACATTCATATTTCGTTGTTTGCATGACAACACTTCGATTGTGGACCTTGGGATCTCAAGAGATCCTGCTCTTAGTATGGACAATGGTGCATTAGGAATGGACAATACCACTTCTATCCCTTCAACTTTCAATCTAATGAATGTTGACACCCAAAACAACTACATCCTACAAGAAAAGGTCATTAATATTCATGAGGATTTTGCACACTTACAACAAGACTTGTCCCTAAAAAACATTTCCACCACTGCCATACCCACAATAGAAAACCTTCATTGTTTGATTGAAAGTGATGATGCCTTACAAGTTATGAAAAGAATTGTTGAGATTTACAATAAATGTGCCTCTTCCAATTCCCAATCCGCAAAAATTCTTGTAAGCCAAGGAGGCCCTCAAGTTCCTCCCCCTTCAACCATAGCATCCATACTGACTTATGCCACTCCTCAAGTTTCAACAACTATGATACATGTTAGTCATGTTGTTCCTTCTTTCACAATTCCAACTAGCATTCGTAGTTCTCTTGTGGCGTCGTAAATCCCCTCCACCACCTTCACCCCTCTTAGTGTTCCTTTCACTTTCCCTCACATTGCCTACACTCCATCACCATTTTCTCTTCCACCTCAAACCACTTACCCCAACCTGATCATTGCAGAACTCCTTAACACAGTCTCATCCATGCAACAACAAATTTCCACCATTAGCCAAGATCAAAATGCTCCACCCACATAGCATGTTCATAGTAGCCCCTTATCCTTAGAAATATTATGCACCTTGATGTCACAAGGGATAGAAATGCCTAGAATTGAGAAGTATGGAGGAAAAGGAAACCCTATTAACCATGCCAATGCTTATACAACCTTATGCAGTGATTTTGTCCTTGATGATAAACTCTTATACAATTTTTTTCCTTGGCCTTGAAAGAGACTGCATTTGGATGGTTTTCCAACTTTCCCAATCATTCCATCTGATCATTCAATGAATTGGTGGATGCTTTCATAACTCAATTTCAAGTTCACATGACCCCTAAAAATATGATGGCTGACTTAATGAGATGTATACAAAATAGAGACAAAAAAGTAACTAATTTCATCTCACGTTACCAGTCATTATATGCTCAAATTGATGTCAAGATTCCTGATGCACATCTGGAGAAGATGTTTATCAAAAAATTGCATACAAACATTCAAGATAATTTAACTATGATGAAATTCCCTTCATTAATGCATTTATGCACAACCTTATGTGACTATCACAACTCAACTTCTAGTTGTTATTCAAAATCCACTTATAATCGAGCTGACAAATTTGAACCACAAAACCAAAACAACCCACAAAAATTTTGCAAACTAAATAGAGGCCTTTTACAATTCAATCTACCTCCTCAACCGCAACCACAAACTTAACCCATTCCAAATCAAGTGATAGCTATTAAAGTAGCGGTCCCTTATAGCTATGGGGATCCTGAGAGACAATTCACCTCCTTACCTGATACCCTCCATAATACAATGAATCAATTGCTTCAACAACAAATTATTACCTTGCCTATTGTTAAACCAATTGATACCACCAAGACCTTACCACCCAACTTCAAACCCAATGCTTATTGTCACTTTCATCTCCAAAATGGAGATGACACCAAACAATGTAAGGATCTAAAACATTTAGTTCAAGACCTCATTGATTCAGGCCATTTATCCATTGTGGGTGTTAATGATCAAGGCAATAATTCCGTTGCAGCCCCTAACCAAAATTTACAAATTTTCACCAACCCCATGCCTAAACACAATATTTAATTTGTCAAGGCTAGTGAACCTTCAAACATCGATGTAATGAATGTTGATACAACTAGTGAACAATATGATATAACTGCTAATGCTACCCAAGTTAATCCTATGGATGAGCTTGTGGGTGTGATAGACGTTATCCGTCATAAGGGTCCAACCAAAAAAACTCTTGATATAACTTTTTCTTCTAAATATATACTTCAAAAACTTCCTAATGGTCCTCTTTACATTGTTGGTAGAATCTATGATAAGCCCACCAATTGGATATTAATAGATCCTACTTGTGGCGAGAATGTGATCATAGAAGAGCTTTTAGTATTACATAAACTTTATTGAGAAGAATGTGATAAACCAACTGCATGGATTAAAACACATATTGGTTTTGTGTGCCCTATGATTGGACCGATCATGCTCCCATTACAAATAGGACCCAAAAATTTGGACGTAACAATTTCTATCATTTCACAGTCAGATCAATTGCGTTTGCGGCTAGGCTACTATTGGCTTCACTCATAAAAGCGATCCCTTATCTTGTTCATAAGTGTTTGAAATTTTCACATGGAAATGAAATACTTACCATACACCATAGTGGCTTTAACCCATTATCTTCTAAAGGTAATTTCTCCTTAGAAGCCTTTTGGTATGAACCTATATAACCCATTACCCCTTGTAAAGACTTATTTTTCATCACCTATCAAAAGTTTAAAGCCAAACAAATAGCCAAGTTGTCTCTTTGTAACAAATCCCCATCCACTTCCACTTCTCCTATCCTAGGTGAAACCATGCTTCAACATGCATTCAACATTGAACACCCAATTTTAGACACCTCCCCTCCATCAACTAAATGACCATGGGAAAGTGAAACCAATCCTGTCATGCCTCCTCACATTAAACAAGTGTATAAGGTTAAAGAGAAAGTAATTGACCCATCCTCTTCGGTATCTTTTGTTCTTCCTTCTTTAGAAGAAAAAGGTCTTACACATCAACAACTCAAAAATATAATCAAACAAAACCACGACACTAGGGAATGTAGGTGTCATCGTTGTCTCCTTAGTCATCAATCTCGCATGGAGGAATATAAAGAAAAACAACCTCCACCTTTGATGGAATTAATAGATGACCACTGTCCTTCTCCTGACCCGCCACAAGATAGTCCAGTGTAACCTTCACAACAAAATGAATGAATCCAACAACTGCAACTTTTCATATATCCTTCCTTGGAAATCACCCTTCATCCTCCTATCATCATCAATCTTGATGATGATGATGATGATGATGATGATGATGTCGAGATCACAAAAATAGATGAAGTGCATAATGATCTAAACTCTTTATTTTCATCTACAATGAGATTAATTAAAAAATATTCCTAACCAAGTGATGTTCCTAGTACATCTCCTCATTTGGCCCTTGCAATTCTTCCTTTGGACAGTCATCTGCCCTCACAATACACCAAACATGATTGGGAGGCAAATGCCTTGTTAGATGGTTAACTTGCATTCGCCTGGCTATCTTTTTGAATTTTTTTTCTTTGCTTTTTTTTTTTGTAATTATATGCGTATCATGTTCCCTGTATCATGCGTTTAGTGTTCTCTCCCCTTGTACACTTCTTCTATTTGTACCTCTATTCTTCTATATGTCATGCATTGCCTTTTTCAGTTTTGTTTTGTTTTCTCCTTTTGATGACACAAAGCATTGAGACACCCTATGTCTATTCCATGTTGACCCAATAGGTCCTTTTGTTGTTTTCTTTTGTTTTGTGTTTTCCTTTTTTGGATGACACAAAGTGTTCAGATGCCCTATGTCTCTTCCATGTTGACCCAATTGGTCCCTTTCACTCTATATTTTGTCTTTTCTTGTGTTTTTCCTTTTGGGGTTGACACAAGGCATTGAGACCGAAATGCCTCCTTCATGTTGACCTAAAATGTTTTTCTTTGTCGTTGACCTTTTCATTTTCTTTCTTTTTGCTTTTGTTTACCTTTTGGGGATGATGCAAGGCGTTGAGACCACAATTTCTCTTCCATGTTGACCCAAAATAGAAATTATTTTTCTTTTGTTTTTACTCTCTTTGTGTCATTCTTCCAATTCTATATGCTTTTTGGAATGATGACAGTTCCACACTCTTTTATAAGAATATTGCAGTGATGAACATACTGACCCCAAATCCATAGATCCCTTATGTGTTTGGTGTATTATTTTCTATGGGGTAACTCCCTCTTTCTTTTTTTTTCATTTACATGACGCAACCTTAGAAACATATGACTTGGCATAGGTCTTTCCATGTTGGCTCTAATTTTTTTCTTTCTTTTTTCATCTTCTTTCCTTCGCTACTTTAAATTAATTGCTTAGAGAACAATGTGTAGTAATTCCTTTAAAGTAGGGGGCATACATTACCATTAACTCAGTCACATTCTTGGTTCTTAGTGTAGCCTTTTCATTCATATGATTTGTTCATAACTTTGTGGATGACATTGCATGTGATGTCCTTCATAAGTGTGATCTATCTCAACATATTACATTCCTCTTAGTGGCTTGATGCGATGCACTACATCCCCTAAGTTGTGAATATACTATTCTTTGATTGGTCCTCTTTTGGAGATATTAGATATAATGTTTCCTAAGTGATAGACCTTGCATCAACTTAACAAGACTCCTTTGAACATATTTTCACATTTTACACTTTACATTTTACTTTTTGCATTTTTGCCACCTTGCATAATGCAACTTGCATGCATGTGGTACCTTCCTTTCTGTTCATGAGTTCTAAGCATACAAACATTTACTTGTCTCATGAAGCACAAACTGAAATTTTCCTTTGTGGTTCCTTGTTAAAGTTATCAGGAGGTATAACTTTGATATGGTTTAGCAGAAAGCCCATCTAGTAGCATGACTTTCCCCATAGCCACCTTTTTGTTTGTGAGTGCATACTAATTAGCATATGTATCTTAACTTTTGGGACTTCTAACCCAGTGGACCACCATGAGTTTTGTTCCCCCAAAATGAGTATACATTCACTTTTTCAAACAATTATCCTAGATCTAATCCATAATTAGTTGCATAGATGATTGAAGCTTCATTTGATTTTTTCTTTCAACACTTGTGTGTTCCTTTGTTCTTATGATTATTTTTCCATGAGATCTTCATCCTTGGGGTTTGATCATCCCTATTGATCATTTTTATTCCATCTTTCTAACATAAGTGCATGTGAACCCTCCTCTCAATGTGTATGGCTACTTTAGTGTGAGTTTGAAGCAAGTTCATCCTCTCACTAAAGTGGGGGCTAAATGTGTTGTAGAAAAATGGCCCCTTGTCATTTTCATGGCATTTTAAGTCTTTTTTCATGATATTTGGTCTATTTTTCTCTGATTTAATGTTGTAATAAGGTTTGAGCATGCATATTTAGGTACTAAAATTCAAATAATGACATCTTGTGTTGGTGTTGTGAAGTGTTGTAAAGCATTTCTACACTTTTCTAGACTCCATTCATTACAATTCACCTAAACATCACCTTTTCATCACTATTCAAGTCCTATTTTGAAGTGTTGTAAAGTCTTGTAACAAGATTTCACACTTTTCTAGGAATAATTTCACTATTTATACCTTTCTTATGCTTTATTTGACCCCTTTATGCCCTTATAATCTTTAATTAAGTGTATATTTTAATTTAAACCTGACAAACAATATTAAATATGACTTAATTCTCAACACCCATTTTCAGCTCTCCTAGGTGGGACCCATTCACCATGGGTCGCAAATGAGTTCCCCTTGGCTCCAAATTCAAAATATTTCACATTTCCTTTTAGTTTTTTATTCAAAATCACTTGATGTTAGCTTGTGATGAGGTATCAACGGATTAATAAGGCACAAGATTGTATAAATAAGTGATTTTCATGTCATTTTGCATCCTCCAACATTCACACATCATATTCAAGCAATCTCTTCATCCATTCAAGCATTCAAGCACCTTACAACATCAAATCAAGCATTTTGGAGCATCCATTGACACATCTTTAGATTTTATTCAACAAGGGTTTGGTAAGTTGATAGATTTTCATGTTATTTGTTTATCATTCTCTTTCATTCCATTATTTTCATCAAGGGTTTGATTACCAAAGTGGGGTTTGACCAAGGAAAACCACTATTTGCTAACACTCAACCATTTCCCCTCTCTTGCATGTGTGTTTGCAGACCTTTGTGTCTAGATTTAACAAGAATTTAGGTGTTGAATAGTGCTCAACAAGTCAACTAGGTGCTTCAAGTCAAATCAATCATATTTCAAGCTTGGAGAAGGTATTTTTTCTATTTCCTACATAATTGACTTTGACAACGTAACAGGCAGACATCCTTAGATCTAGTGTTGAAGAGTTGTCTCTTGATTTCTTAGAATTTTGGGAGATGATTGATTCACCACCAATGGTTAATGAGTTCCAGCTTAAAAATGGAAATCTAATTTTCTTCAGATTTTAGATCATGACATTCAGAAATAGATTCACGATAGTTTCCATCAGAAGGACTAATTTGTCACCCTAGGAAAATGAGTCCCACTAGTGAGTTTTTATGATTCCATATAGCATTTAGAAGACTCTAGATTACTTAGTTCCTACCCAGGTGCACCTTGATTGAATTCATCTCTTTCTATTTTGCATTCATTCATTTGTAATTTATTTTTTGCATATCACATTGTGTTTTCTAACATAGTATAAATTCTAGATTTTGCATTCATAATAAGTCATATATATCATTCAATTGCATTTAGTTCATATCATTTAGCTTAAAAAACATCAGACATATCCTAATTTGAATGAACCTAGCTAGATCTTTTGGCCCTACTTTCTCCTTTTCGGTGAAAAACCCTAGAAGAGCTAGAAAGGTCTAGGGTGCCCAAAATCCACAGTTCAGTACATGTAGATGACAATAGTGTTCTTGTTTTTACCATGAGAACTTCTCTTACCATTGGGTGTTGTAGAATTCCCATGTACTTCTTGCTCAAACACAAATATATCTTCTTGACACTCAAACACACTAATTCATCTGTTGTTCTCCTAGTTGTTTGAATTGACACACCCAAATTACCCATTTTTTGTAGAACACAGAGTAAAAGCTAGCAAGTATAAATTGAGAGGAAACTAGCCAACTTTAAGATACTGAATTAAATTTTCAAGAAAACACACCCAAAAACTTGACAACTTCAACTAGCCTCATAAATATGAAACTCCCAGAAAAACTAGAGCATGAATTAAACAAATATCATACAAAGGAAAACGAGTTCACCTGAGAAGAAAACATCAACACCTATGCAATTGAAAAATAAACACTCAAACACTTCTTCTATGACCCATAGTTCACATTTTTTGAAGACTTAACATGGTTTGATCAAATGATAGTAAACCTGCATTAAATAGACAACTTGGAGCGTGAAGCAATTAATGATTAAAGAGGTCCTTCTATGAGCAAGTTGATAACTTAACAACTCAACTTTGAATCTGGACTGTTGATCTTTGAGGATTTAAAACTCCATCAATGGAAAGCTTGACCATCATTGCTAGATTTTATAAGTTTCTCCTAAAAAATAGTGATACCACCTTAGAAAGCTACCATGTCAACCCTTAATCTTCACTAGTCACCTATGATTTGAAAATTGGCATGCATTGCCAACTTGATCTGTGCCCTTTCATTTATATTAGTGAAGTACACAAAGCTAACATTTGAAGAGAATATTCTCTTAGAAATATCATCACTCATCATGGATTTTCTTCACTTTTCAGGAGTTCAATCAATGACATGAGCACAAGCACGATGAAATCCCACCCATTGGATCACTTTTCCCTTTTCGACAATCTCCTCCGCACATCACATGCCACTAATTTATGTCTAAAATTTGAGACCATATCAACAACAGATTGAAACAAGTGATGAAACCATACTAGACCACATGCACTTTTTTGAAAATATAAGGCACTAGAAACATCACTCAGAAGAACAATTTAGATCGGAAAAAAAACCCTAAACAAAACACTGCATCTCTCATAACCCATTTGAAACTGAAAACTTGGAATAAACTTGTGATAAGCAATAGAAGAATATACAAAATCACCAAGGGTCATTTCACATTGCTAATTCCCATCATGAAACTTTCAAGCAATTAGTGATAAAAAGGAATCCAATGATAACACATAGAACACTTGCATCACATATCATTAATACAAAACCCAACATTCAAATCCCATCTATGATACATTAAAGAAAAGAGAATACCACTCATCACTCATTTCCAATTTAAACAAGATGATAGCACATCCATCCATGATGATCAATGAAACCTGAACATCACACATCACTAATACAAATCAAAATTTATCAAAGCCATCATTCATGTGTGAGACAAAAGAAACTTCTCATTGCTCATTGTTGATTTAAATTTACATTTCAAAAGCTATCTAGAATGAGTGATAAAGAGAAGCGATTGACGAGACTTAAGTGAAGACAATTCAACACATGACCACAAGTTTTATTAAGCAAAGGACCACCGAGGAAACCATATAAAAAAATCCTCAAATGGCTTAGAACATATTATTTTCAAAAGATGTAAAGGCTCGATAAATTCAACTTCTCAACCTTATAAAATATAAGAACATCAGCCCTAGGCATAACCTGGGTCAGTTACTCCACAAGATCCAATGGCATAATATGTTTTAAAATGATTGAAAATGGGTAGAAAAAGGTTTGCGATGAATTAGAGCCTTAACAAGGGATTTTCCTTAAGGGTTTCTTGGGTGATATTTTAACAACAAAATCCATAGGAAATATTAGTGAACAAAACCCTAAGTCCAGACATTTGAATTTGACTAAAAATTGCAAAGTCAGGAATGGAACCAATAATTTTTTTAGTGGTTCCATGAGTAGCTCTAGTTGGGGACGTCTATTCCTCTGTAACAGAGCGAGATTCTAGAATCTCAAGTGAAGTAGACCAAGCACAAAAGACCAAAACCAAAGACTAGATATGAAAACCAGACCAAAATGAACAACATATGTACAATATTTACATAATTTATAGGGCCATACAAGGAGATCCAATATCCATCATTCTTGAAACCTTCTATGATGTGCATGCTTTCAACTTGCATTCTACAACTTTACCTGGCTTCATCATTACTTGGTCACCCTAGGACCCCGAACCTTAAAACTGGTACTTACCCCTATCAAAAATCTTGTTTTCCACTATTTATACCATGCTAAGGCTAAAAACATCATCATAAATTTCCCTCCAACTAATCATGCTATAGTCACTGCAATCAGCCACTATGGACATGTTTCTAAACTTATTATTATCACTATCATTCATGTTCAGCTGAGAGCTACAACCTAGCATTAATTGGGACACATGACCAGTGTACCATTCAATCTTACTCAATTTTCAACCATATTCCACTGGATGCCCATCCAACTAGACAAGGAAAGTGAAAAAATCATAATCCATCTAATCACTATCATCATAAAAATTGATATCAGATTCATTTTTCTCATCAAACTGGAAATCTCATATATACTCCTTTCAGAATTTCCATTTAGGGACATGTATTCTAACCCTTTGAAGTGATACTACAATTTCATTTCCATAATTACAGGGTTATTATCATCTAACTTTCATCCCACATTTAGCACACATTCATTATATATGATGAACAAGAAATGTTCATATATAGGTTTTTCTTCACATTTGTATTCATATTCATCAAAACTATGGGTATGTGCAGGATCATGATGGGCCAAAACTGGCAAGATGATGGGTATTTTTAGGGTATGTGGCTGATGACTTTCTTTTTACCCAAAATTGATGAAATGAAAAAGGTTTTTAAAGGAGATTCTCAATTTTCCACAAATATAAATTATGCTTTACTTTGAATTTAATAAATAATTATTATTCATTTTCTATTTAAATTATGACTAAAGTCTTGATTGATAGGTTGATTGAAAAACATCTATAGCTATCAAATGGTATCACATTTTTGGAATCCAAAACATGCATCACATTCTATGCTTCACATACTATAGGATTAAAAAAAGAAAATTTGAATTTCATGAAGTTTTGACCAAAGTTAAGGTGGTCAGACATAAAAGTTTTTATATTCTTTAAAATTTGTAATAAAAAAATCATAATTAATTATTTACTTAGAAAAAAATTAACAAAAAATATGAATCACATCCAGACATGAGTCCTCTACTTATGTCTACAATATTATAAAAAAATATTATCATTTTATTGTGGTTAGGGTGGTCAGACAAACACCTACTTCTTATTTTTTCCCCGAAATTTAAGTACTACTCGATTGAAATTTCAAATTTTCACCAAATAGATTTTTAAAAAAAAATAAACCTAGTAGTTTAGAAACTACATTCAATTTTCTACAGATTCTATTCTTACATATTTTTGAAATAATATCGATAACTTATTCAAATTTTTATGTCAAGTTTCCTAACTTTGATTTTTCTAATTTTTTTGCCACTTAAGGGCCTATTTTTTCCATGATGATCTTGCACATACCCCTATATGAACTAGTTATATTGAAATATGCTCCACTTCCCTGGGAGATTGATTGATCAGACTCCATAGCACTCTTTCTTTCATTAAGGTTAGAAAAATTCCCATAAAGATCCTTATCCATGCCATCCCAAGAATCAAAAAATATTTTAGTTTCAGGATCATTATCATACTCCAATCCTCCTTTCAAATCATTGTTCAAACTAAAAAAAATGTCTCAAAGAATGAGTCAAATAACTCAGGATTGATATGATCATCATTAAGGTATTCAGGTGTGTCATTGGTGGATAGGTTTGCTGGCTCACATGTGTAGGACTTAATGCAACTTGAATATTCCTTATGTTCAACCGAGTAGATTTTTTCATTTCCTTCCTCAATAGAATTTATGTTAAAAACAATCATGTCCATTTCTGATATGAAACTTTTACATTCCATTTTTGTTTTATACAAGTATTTAGAAACAGGACCTTGCTAACTAGCATCACTAATCCCATCATTTTTGACACAAATCTTAGGCTCAAGACCTTGAATAAAGACATTATTATCTGGGAATTCATCATCTACCACATTGCCAGGGTATTTCAATTCTGATATAACTAGATTACATTTCAAGAATCCATTGCATTTAATATGTTTATCTACTGGTGAAGGGAAAACCTCACGAATAGTTGTACAGCTGAATCCTTCAAGAGAGAAAGATGCCTTCAAGCCAACCTCACAAAAAGATTCATATTCCTCCTAAAAATAGTCAAAATTTTAATTTTCATTATCTTGGTCACCAACCTCTAAAGGTACATATTAGTAGTTCTTGCAAGTATGAAAACATCATCATCTACACTACTAGATAGATATTCCTCTTTTGAAACTTCCCCATCCATTTCTTGGATACACATTTAATCTTTAATAAGGAAATCACCATTATGAGCTTGAGACCACATTATTTGTATATAATCATTCTTATCTTCCTCAACAATTCTAATCCAACCAATTTTTTGATCAAAATCCTAAGGTTTCAATTCCTTGGGTAAGGCACTGAGCATTGGCTCATAAATTTCACAAAATATGTCAATACAATTTGAATCTACAAGTCGTAACCCTTTAGGAATTTCTAGAAATGCATCCAAGAACCTTGCTAACAACTCATATGACAATTTCCCTTGTTGTCTCATCACGCTAGATAGTCTTTGGACTAACTACACCTGATCATCATTACTTAAACTTTGTTGAAGTCCTTCTTGAATCTTCCCATGACTAAAATTCTATGAGGGTGAACAAGATGAGGCATTAAAAGCAACATCTCTTTCATCTTTAGGAACTTCATCTACTTGATGTGTACTAGGACAACAAATACTTGCAGACATATATGCCCTCATCATTGAAAATTTCATAATGTTTTCAATATCCATAGCAATATGAAATGTCAGCTGCAATGTTTTGGATTCCTTATCCCTTATCAAATAGCTCATCTCATTATCAAATGTATCTAGATATACAATCAAACATTCTACATCACTAGGTCTCAGGTGTTCAAGAATATTTCTTAATTCTTGTACAAATCTCAGGTTAAAAGAAGGAACCAACTCATCTTCATCCTTTTGGATTTCCATAAATCCTTTCCTTACCAAGCTAGGATTAACCTTTTCACCAAGTTGTTCGATAAATGCTACCATAAAATCATCCCACTAATCTACAAAACAAATTGGTAAATATGAGAACTAGTCTCTAGCATTTTCCTTTAAGGATTGAGAAAAGAGCTCGATGACAACATCCTCATGATCTAACTCAAAATAACCCATCAAATATATGAATGAATTTAGTTGTTTAGAAGCTAAATCATAATTGTTCCCCATAAATTTAGGTAAATTTTTCCTAATATCATTTGGAATCTTGTTAGGGAAACCTTGAATACCATTAAAACTTAGTGGCTTATATCTCTCAATAAAGAAATTATTTTGATGGCACACTAAGAGTTACATGTCATGCATATTTTTACTTGATCTTTCACAAGGAGATACAGGGGAGTAATAAATTTCTCTTGTATCCCTATTCAATTCTTACAAATCAACTACAAGTTGATTACTTATTGCCTAATTTTCAAACACATTTATCCTTTAAAACTTTCTAAAAGGAATATTTCAAAGATAAGCATAATTCTTCAATCCAACATAGATATTACACATTTCACCTTAGAATTATGTAAAATAACTACTATTTCGTCTCTTTGTGCTTAATTCACATAAATAGGGAAACATAATTTTCACCAAACTATTTCAACATGATTTTCTCATAGATTTATTTCTTCTTGAAAACCAAGGCAAGGGGAAAATACCCGGATATATATTGCAACCATTCCTAAATTGTGTCATTGACTAGAAAGCCTTGTAGATCTGGAACTTTCTTCACATTTTCATTAGGTTCTTATGCATAGAGTCACCACCTCTTTTATAGATGAATCAAATTCCACAATATGAAGTTTCTTTTACTAGTAAATCCCAATTCAAGATTCCTTAATCAATAGAGTCACATACGTGTCCTTTACAGTTCCTTATTTCATTTGCATCAACTTTTCGTTCCATTTTACTAGAGTCTCTCAAACAATTCATATTCACACAAATATTTTTAGAGTCACCACCCACTTCTAGTGAGAATTTCTACAAATATATTCATGGAATTGGGCATGTACAGGATCATCATGGAAAAAAAAGGACCTTAAGTGGCAAAAAAATAGAAAAATTAGAGTTAGGCAACTTGACGTAAAAATTTGAATAAGTTATCTACATTATTTCAAAATAATGTAAGAATAGAATTTGTGGAAAATTGAATGTAGTTTCTAGACTACTGGGTTTGTTTAAAAAAATAAAATCTATTTGGTGAAAATTTGAAATTTCAATGTAGTAGTACTTAAATTTTAGGGAAAAAATAAGTAGGTGTCTGTCTGAACACCCTAACCACAATAAAATGATTTTTTTTTTATAAGATTTTAGATATAAGTAGAGGATTCATATCGTGATGTGATGCATATTTTTTTGTATTTTTTTTCCAAATAAGTATTTAATTATGATTTTTTTATTACAACTTTTAAAAAATATTAAAAAACTTGTATGTCTGACCACCTTAACTTGGTCAAAACTTCATCAAATTCAAATTTTCTTTTTTTCAATCCTATATTATGTGAAGCATAGAATGTGACGCAAGTTTTGGATTCAAAAAATGTGATATTGTTTGAAAGCTATAGATGTTTTTCAATTAGTCTATCAATCAAGACTTTAGTCATCATTTGAATAGAAAATGAATAATAATTGCTTATTAAATTCAAATTAAAGCATAATTTATATTGGTGGAAATCTATGAATCTCCTTTAAAAACCCTTTTCGT
The DNA here is from genome assembly GCA_007258455.2 of Sequoia sempervirens. NCBI lineage: Eukaryota > Viridiplantae > Streptophyta > Pinopsida > Cupressales > Cupressaceae > Sequoia > Sequoia sempervirens. Next base: position 397,554,853 of record VDFB02271358.1, on the reverse strand, counting down.
TTCATCAATTTTGGGTAAAAAAGAGGTCATCAGCCACATACCCATCATATTGCCACTTTTTGGCCCATCATGATCCTCCAAATACCCAATTGTGACAAATCTTGATACTATGCATAAGTTTTGAAAGGAAACACATCAAACTCCTTTAAATCTTGGAGGAATGGCTTATTGGCACAAAACTAGGCTTAAAAATATAACCCCTTAGCAAATTGTTGGGTATGTGCAGGATCATGATCGACCAAAAAGTGGCGATATGATGGGTATGTGGCTGACGACTTTTTTTACCCAAAATTGATGAAATGAAAAGTGTTTTTAAAGGATATTCTCAGCTTTCCATCAATAAAAATTATGCTTTACTTTGAATTTAATAAATAATTATTATTAATTTTCTATTTGAATTATGACTAAAGTCTTGATTGATAGGTTGATCAAAAAACATTTATAGCTTTCAAATGGTATCACATTTTTTGAATCTGAAACATGCATCACATTCTATGCTTTTCATACTATAGGATTACAAAAATTAAAATTGAATATCATGAAGTTTTGACCAAATTAAGGTGGTTAGACATACGAGTTTTTATATTTTTAAAAGTTGTAAATTTTTTTTCATAATTAATTATTTAGAATGAAAAAAATTACAAAAAAATATGCATCACATCAATACATGAGTCCTATACTTATATCTAAAATATTATAAAAAAATTTATCATTTTATTGTGGTTAGGGTGGTCAGACAGACACCTATTTCTTATTTTTTCATTGAAATTTAAGTACTACTGTATTGAAATTTCAAATTTTCACCAAATAGATTTTTTATTTTTTTTAATAAACCTAGTAGTTTAGAAACTACATTCAATTTTCTACAGATTCTATTGTTACATATTTTTGAAATAATATAGATAACTTATTCAAATTTTTACATCAAGTTGCTTAACTTTGATTTTTCTGATTTTTTTGCCACTTAAGGGCTTGTTTTTTCCATGATGATCCTGCACATACCTAGTTGACTCTTCAAGGAAAAATGATCTGGTGTCAGAATTTTCTCAAGTTTTCCCCAACAGAGTTGCCATTTTTGTTCGTATTTTTTCCAACAGAACCTTGAAATCCTCTAAAAGGTAGCCAAACCTTATGCTCAAGAATTTTAAAAATTAATGGACAACACATAAGTAAGAATTCCAAGACCCTTCTACACTTCGGGCTCTTTAAAACTGGGGAGGGTAATCCCATCTATACTCATAAGATACTCATTTAGTGAAAAGAATTTCTACACATAGATGAATTCCTCTAAAGTGCACATAGGGAACATTCATCAAAGGTTTGGCTGAGCTTTCAATAAACTATAATCTATTGAAAGGAATAAAGTAATACATCAGATTGGGACATTATTATTGAAATTTTTATATGAATTCATTCTCATTCTAAGCCACTAGTTAGGTGCATTAATAACTCAATTAAATCAAAGATAATCTAATGAAGAGACCAATTCCTTTCCCATGGGAAAAATAGAGTCGCCTTTGCAATTAATTAGTAATACCCTAACAATTCAACTTAGCAATTGGTGGACAATTCATATCCTATTTTGTATCATTCAATTCACTATGTTTAAAATATAGCTTCTTACCAAATCCTATATCCTTTCCTCACAAACCCATGACCTTGTTTTAGCATTAAACCAACCCCTTGAATTGAAGCATAAATAAACCTATTAATTTAGTTTAAACAACAAAAGACAAATGAAACTATTCTTAACAATTTCATTCATATCTGCAAGGAAATTACACTGGAGAGCATATATTTTAGAACTAATATTTTCTATTATTAATGCTACTATAAAACATTTCAAGATCTTTACATTATGATGCATACCCTAAACTTGTCCCTGGTATATTCATCAATTTATCTATTTACATTCTACTAATTTTTAAGCTTATATTTTCACCTAGACCATTCTAAGACTCAAAACATGAACCCCCGTACTAATCCATAAAATCCATTTTATAGAACAAGCAAGCAACGAGCATCCGATTGAATTATGACTACATTTCATACTTTATTTCAAAACCAATTTCACCCGAATTTGAGAAATTCCCCAAATAGTTATATGTAATCATTTCCATAACAGGGGAAAACAAAAGAAAAAATTCCTCATGAGTTTTCGATGGAGAGTAACCAAATCACCAACAGGTTACTGTTAATCATTGTTAATGTGTCCACATCGAGAAAAAAGATTCTTCATTATACCAACTGAAATAATTTCACATAAACACAAGGGACAAAACCAAATATAAGCTGAGAAGGAAAATCATGATGCAATGGCAATGGTGTCATAAAAAAAATGAGGAGACACTACTTTGAGTCATCATCATCAAGTTATGCTTTCCCATGCCTTGTTCATGATGCATCAGGAGAAACCATCACTTCTTCATCATCAGAGTCTTCATATGGCACCAGAGAGAGAAGATATAGGTTGTATCCTAAGTCAGTGTCATCTCTGCCATTTGAAGGGCTATTAGAAAAAAAATGGGAGAATTGTGTCTCCCCAAATAGGTTTGGTGAGCCTTGTTTCTTTTCTTTGCCTTCTTCTTAGGCACAGTTGACTCCTTCCCTTTAAAATTGACCAATTATTCTGAAATGGTCTTGTTTCTCAAATTGTACATTCTCTTGACAACAGTCTTCCTATTTTTACCATGGTCACTTCTCTTACCCTTGGTTGTTGCAAAAGTCCCAGGTACTTCTTGCCCAACCATAGATATATCCTCTTGATACCCAAACACACTGAGTCATCTAGACCTTCTAGTTGGCTTAATTGACACACCCAACTTACCCATTTTTTCCAAAACACAGAGTAAAAGATAGCAAGTCTAAATTGAGAGGAAACTAACCAACTTTGATCTCATGAATTAAATTTGTAGGAAAGAACTGTAACCATAAACCCTAACAACTTCAACTAGCCCCAAAAATGTGAAAATCCCAGAAAAACTAGACCATGAATTAAATAGAGGTCATACAAAGGAAAAGAAACTCACCCAGGAAGAAAATATCAACACCTTTGCAATTGAAAACTCAACACTTGCACACTTCTTCTATGACTTACACTTCACATTTTTTTGAGGACTGAAAATGGTGAGATCAAATGGTAGGAAATCTATGTTAAGTAGAAAAATTGCAGCATGAAGCAATTGATGATGAAAGATATCCTCACATGAGCGAGTTGATAACTTAGCAACTCAACTTTGAATTGGGACCATCAGTCTTTGATGATTTAAAGCTCCATGAATGGAAACCTTGAGCATCATTTCTGGCTTTCACAACTTGTTCCTAAAAAATGGTGATACCACCTTAGAAAGCTGCCACATCAAGGTTCCTTAATCTTTATTAGTCACTTGTGATCTGACAATTGACATGCATCGCCAACTCGATATGTGCCCTTTCATTTATATTAGTGAACTACATAGAGCCGACATTTGAAGAGAATATTCCCTTTAACATTTTGTTGCTCATCATGGATCTACTCCACCTTGATAGAGTTTAATCAACAACATGAACATAGACATGATGAAATCTAGACTATTGGATCACAATCCCCTTTTCGATAATTTCCTCCTCACATCATGTGTCATTGATTTATGTCTGAAATTAAAGACCATATCAGAAACATATTAAATCCAGCAATGAAACCATACTAGGCCACATGCACCTACATGAAAATTTGAGGCACCAAAGACATCGCCCATTTCCCATTTCAAACTCAAAACTTGTAATAAACCCATGATGAGTGATAAGAGAAGATAAAAAAGCACCAAGGGTCATCGCACATCGCTAATTCCCATCATGAAACTTTCAAGCAATTAGTGATGAGAAGGAAGCCAATGACAGCACATAGAACACTTGCATGTCTATCACTAATATGAAACCTGACATTCAAAACCCATCCATGATACATGAAAAAAAAGAGAATACCACTCATCATTCATCTACAATTTAAAAAAGACAATCACACATCTATTGGTGATGAGAAATGAAACCTAAACATCGCACATCGCTAATACAAATCAAAAGTTCTCAAGGCTATCTGCTATGCATGAAACCAAAGAAACACCACTCATTACTCAACGGTGATTTAAATTTACATTTCAAAAGGTATCTGCAATGAGAAAAAGAGGGAAGTGGTGGATGAGACTTAAGTGAAGAGAATTCAGTACATGCCCGCAAGTTGTTTTAAGAAGAGGACTTCCTAGGACACCATATAAAAAAAATCCTCAAAGGACTTAACAAATATTATTTTCGAAGGATGTAAAGGACAAATAAAGTCAACTTCTCAACCTTATAAAATATAAGAACATCATCCCTAGCTATAAAGTTCAATTACCTCATGAGCTCCAATGACATAAGATGTTTCAAAATGACTAGAAATAGGTTGCAGAAGGTCAACAACAAATTAGAACCTTAAAAAATGCTTTTCCTTAAGGGTATTGATAGGGAGTGGGGTTGGAGGAATCAACCAAAGATTCCTACTCTAGGCCTTTCCTTGTAAGACATCCTTGGTGTCTTGCTTCACGAATCTAACCTATAGGTCCCTACTCTTGACTAGGTGCCCCTGGTTTGTCTACCCAACCCCTCTTCTATCAACAAGCTTCCCTTCTACCAAGCCAACCTTGGTGCTGCCTCATGTTCTCCATTGGCCCTTACTCTGCCTTAAAGGATGGATAACCTCAACCTTCTACTAGATCCTTGCAGGGGTGTGAAGGTGTTGCAAAGCTTCAAAATATCCTATCTAGGCTCATTGAGCAACCACAAGTTTCCAACTTTCCATCGCTTTCACACAATTCCTTTTCTAGAGTTTGAAAAGGCTACAAGCCTTGAGCCCCCAATTAGGCCTCTAAACAGAGACAAAATGAAATTTTAACCTAAACCCACCAAAGGACCAAGACTCTTTGCTTAGGGTTTGTGTTTCTCATTCCCTCACCTCCAATATTTTTAGGGTTTCAAGTCTACTCAGGCCATACACTGTCCATACACCAAAATGGTAAAAAAGTTAGGGTTTTTAAGCTTTCTCAATGTTGTTTCAGACTGTCAAAGAATTCTCCCTCCAAACGACTTGTTGCAACCTCCTCCTGACCTCCCAGCATAGCTAAGACCCTCAAGAAAATTCACAAAAAATAATTTCTCAAAAATCTCTTTTCCCCTGCAAGTTATGTGACTCTTTCTCCAAGTCTGCCCTAACCGGACCTGCACTGGCTCGCCTAGGGCAAAGCTTTGCTAGCATCTCTTGCACTGCCAAAAACTCTAATAACTACCATATTTATACTAAGGGATCCTAGACACAAATCAAAAAGGGCCATATAATTTGTACGGTGGGGAAGTGCACTAGGACTCCATTTTCTCAAACTGCCTGATTCAGGCCAGAAAATGCAGAAAACAAACTATGTACAAATAAAAGATGAAAAATGATTTGTAAAGACAAATAGATGGCACTCCAAGCTTCCAAAATATCAAAATTACATCCTACTAACAAGATAACATTAAGTTTACTCCATTAAAGCTCAGTTTAAAAGCTAAACACAGAAAACTCTCTCTCCAACGCTATATTCTTCAGCTTTACAAAATATCACTCTAACAAAAATGCCTCCAACCCTATCTCATGGTCAAGCCCTATCTTAAATAGGCCCTCAAATAAACTAAGTTCTTCTTTCTGAACCCATAGATGACCTAGTGAAACAATTTATAAAACCCAATGTGTTTTCTAACCTTTGACAAGGTTGGCAACCTAGACAAGTTAGAGCTGCAAAACCCATTCAAGATTTTCATCTCCCAATCCATTAATCATAATAGATCAAGGTTTATTCCTACTCCACCAAATTCTAACAAAATGGTCAACATGACCTCAAGATAACACAACAAAATTTGAACTTCCTTCTAGACTTCAGGAAAACCCATGTTTCCCAGGTGCTCCTGCACCATTCTCCCCCTCTTAGCACAAACAACTAATGAATTTTAGGAGAGATCAGAGACATATCAATGCCTTGCTTCTTAAATTTTTCTTCTTCTACCCAAGTAGCTTCAGATTCATGCTTGTTCTTCCATTTGACAAGATGCTCCATGTACACACTGTGCCTTGTAGCCTTCTTCACTCTTGACTCTAAAATCTTCTCCGCTTGTAGCTTGTCTAGAGTTGGTAGTGTCATGTTGCTGAGATCCTTGAATATCTCCCTACTATTCTAGTCCATGTCAGTGACTATCCCCTTATACTTGATCAAATCAACCACATTAAACACTAGAGATATGCCTAGGTTTGCTGGTAGTTCCACCTTCTAAGCATTTTGTCCATACTTGGCTAGCACCTTGCATGGTCCCACTCTTTTCATCTGGATTTTGGTTGTCATTCCCTTCTGTAATATGGATTTGTTAAGGTGGGCCATGACATAGTCCCCTACTACAAATTGTACATCCTTCCTTGACAACTCAACTTTCTCCTTCAACTTTTAGGTTGCTGCTGTGACTGTTTTACTAACCTGCTCCTAAATCTCTTTCATGGTATGAGTGAAGTCCTCTGCATTTCCACTCCTATTCTACATAGATCCAAGGTCTCTGAGCTCACAAATGCCTCTTGGGTGCATCCCATACACAACTTCAAATGGACTATTTCCTGTGGTTCTGTTTACACTGTCATTATAAGCATATTCAGCTTGGGAAATAACCATATCCCATGTCTATCCAAACTCCTTGGTTAGACACCTTAAAAGATTACCAAGCACCCTATTAACCACCTTTGTTTGACCATCGGTCTGAGGATGGTAAGCTGATCCAAATGATAGATTTGTACCCAATCTGCTCCACAAAGTCTTCCAAAAGTGACTCATGAACTTCACATCTCTGTTAGAAACAATTCTTAATGGTAATCCATGGATCCTTACAACTTCCTTGAAGAAAATATGAGCTATGTAGCTTGCATCATTAGTAGTTTTGCAGGGCATAAAATGACTCATCTTGCTAAATATGTCTACCACAACATAAACACTGTCAAAACCAGTCTTGGTCTTAGGAAGGCCAACCACAAAATCCATGCTCACACACTCCCATGGTCTGTTAGGAATGGGTAGGGGCTGATATAAACCAGCATTGCTAGCTCCTCCCTTAGCTTTCATGCACATAAGACACTGTTCCACATATTTTCTAACATCTCTTGCCAACTTAGGCCAATAATAGAATCTTTGCACTAGTTCTAAAGTCTTATTGATGCCAAAATTCCCACTAAGACTTCCATTATGCTTTTCTCAAATCAGATTTTCCCTCATTGACCCTCTTGGAACACATAACTGATTTCCCTTAAACAACAACCCACTTTGCAAAGTATACTATGAGTATTGACTATGTAAATGATTCTCAAAGTTAGAACATACCTTATAGGCCTCTGAAAAGTCTTCATCCTCTCCATATAGATCCTTGAAACTCTCTATGCCAATGATCTTGAGCTATATTTCTTGCACTGTCAACAACCTTCTGCTTAATGCATCTGCCAGCTTGTTCATTTGCCCTTTCTTGTGCTTGATGGTAAAAGTAAAAGCTTGGATGTATTCCATCCATTTAAAATGCCTATTACTTAACTTCTCTTGGGTGTTGATATAACTAAGTGCCTGGTTATCAGTAAAGACCACAAACTCTTTGGGTAACAAATAATGCCTCCACTTCCTAAGGGACTGCACTAAAGCATATAACTCTAGATCATAGGTAGAGTAATTTTGCTTGGCTTCATTGAGATTTTTACTAAAGAAGGCCACAGGCCTACCTTCTTGAGTAAGTACTCCTCCTACTGCTACTCCACATGCATCACACTCAACTATGAACAACTTTTCAAAGCTAGGTAATAGTAGAATAGGTTGAGTTGCCACTTCTTGTTTCCATTTCTCAAACCCTTTATCAGCCTCTTGAGTCCACTTAAACTTTGTTTTCAGACCACCTTTGATAGTATCTAGGACTGGTGCACATATACCACTAAAATTCATTATGAATTTTCTATAAACTTGGGCCAATCCATGGAAACTCCTTACCTCTGTAGCTGTGGTTGGTGTACGCCAGTTTAGGATGGCATCCACCTTGCTTGGATCCATCTTTAATGAGCTTTTGGACACTACAAAACCCAGGTAGACAAGATCTTTCTTGAAGAACTCGCATTTCTCAAGATTGATTGCCAACTTCTCCTCTTGCAACCTTTTAAGAACCATCTTCACATGCTTGAAGTGTTCTTCTACTGTCTTACTAAAAATTAGTATGTCATCAAGATATACTACCACAAAGATTCATGTGAAATCCTTAAACACTTCATTCATGAGTCTCATGAATGTGCTAGGGGCATTTGAGAGGCCAAATGGCATCACTTTCCACTCATATAAGCCATCATTTGTCCTAAAATTTGTCTTCCACTCATCACCATCCTTAATTTTGATCTGATGGTACCCACTCTTGAGATCCAATTTTGTGAAGAACTGAGCACCTCCAAGACAATCCATGAAGCCTTCATTTCTAGGAATAGGAAACCTATACCTAATGGTGATCCTATTTATTGCCCTAGAATCAGTACAAAGTCTCCACTTACCTCCTTTCTTGGTTGCTAAAACCACTGGCACTACACATGGGTTGATGCTCTTTTGAATCAATCCTTGATCCAATAATTCTTGCACTTGCCTAGCTACCTCTAGGTTCTGCTCTAGTGTAAGTTTGTATGCTATTTTTTTAGGCAATGAGGCTCCAGGTATGAAGTCAATTTGATGACTTATTGCTCTCTTTGGTGGTAAAGTTGCAGGTGTACCATCACTGACTATACTCTTGTACCTATCAAGCAACTTTTGGACTACTTCCGGTAGGACTGTCTTTTCAGCCTTATCTTCCTCTTTAGGTTACAACACAACCACATATCCTTCATTCCCTTGGTTTAGGTCCTTAAGGAACTCCTTACCACTGCTCAACATGATGTTAGGTATCTTGGACTGTCCTGCATCTTCTTCTGATAGTGACTGCAGCTTGAAGGTTGTTCCTTCTTGAATGAAATAGTATTCTCCTTCTCATCATACATAACACTTATGTCATACTACCATGGTCTGCCTAGTAATAGATGGCATGCATCCATGGGTAAAACATCACAAACTAACTTGTCTTTATATCCTCCAATAGAGAACTCCACCGTTACTTGCTCATTCAGTAAAACACTATGCCCTTTGTTCAACCATGTGACCTTGTAGGGGTTAGAGTGGGGTATCTTCTCCTATTTCAGTTTTGCTACTACCTCCTCTGAGATTATATTGTTTGTTGAACCTGAGTCTACTATAACCTTGCACACTTTACCAAGTATCTTGCACCTCACTCTAAAAAGAGCTCTTCTCTATTCAGGTTCCTCCTTGACTAGTTGTCTGATCATAACTTTGTTAAACATTAGATTCTCTCCAATTTCAGACTCTATATGACTAATCTCAATTGCCTTAGGACTCATGGAATCCTCTTGTGCATAGGCCACTCTCTTTTCATTGCTTGATGAGGAAGCTTTCTCTAGGAATCTATAAGCAGGATGACCTAATTGGTTACAATGATAACACTTCCTACTTGCAAAATAGGAATTGCTCCTACCTGCTCCTCTTCCTCTGTTTGAACCTCCTTAAGGTCCTATTCCTTTGTTAAATCCACCTCTTGAAGATGTTTCACCTCCATGCTCAGTGAGTTTAGATTCTCCATGATTTCTTTGGTCATTGCCTCTTCTTTGGTAGCCACCACACTATCCTCTTTGATCTCTTTGATCTCTGCCTTTGCCTCTACCCTTGGAAGTCTGATGTTGCTTCCTTTTTTTCCTTTCCTCAATCTTGATAGATAACTAATAACATTGGTGTACTATCTTGGGACTTAGTAAAGCCATCTCCTCTTGAATGTTCCATTTCAAACCATTAAGATACCTAGCCACTTTGAGACTCTCATCCTTTGTCACATTAGACCTCATGCATAGCTTTTGAAACTCTTTAGTGTAAGTGTTTACATCTTGGTCTTTCTGCCTTAGACTTTGCCTCTTCTTGTGCAATTGAATCTCATAGTCATCTGGCATGTAGGCTTCCTTTACCTTGGCCACCATTCCTTTCCAAGTTGATATGGGTTGTTTGCCTTCTTTTTCCCTCTCTGTCTGAATGAACTTCCACCATGTCAAGGTTGATCCTCTCAATCTTGACTTAGCAAACTTCACCTTATGTGCTTCAGTGACTCCATCACACTCAAAATGATTCTCCATGCCTTCTATCTAGTCCATGACTAGATCATCTTCCATCTTTCCACTAAAAAGTGGTATGCCTTCAAGTGCTTTCCCACTCAAAGCTTTCAATGCCTTCAAGAAAGGCTCCTCCTTCAAAACAGGGTCAGGTTTAGGGGTCTTATCTTCCTCTGCAACCTCTTCTTCTTTCGGTATTCTTCCCTCAAACTATGCACTCCTCACTTATGCCTCAAGTTGGGCTATTCTTTCTCTTAATTGTTTATTGTCTTCTTCCTACTCTTCAACCATCTTAGCCAGTTCTGCATTGGTCACCATGATGGAAGAATCACTGGATTCAAGGTCTGACATACAAGATTCTTTCCCAAATCTTTTACTTGCTCTGATAGCAATCTGATAGGGAGTGGGGTTAGAGGAATCAACCAAAGATTCTTGGTATAGGCATTTCCTTGTAACACCTCCTTGGTGTTTTGCTTCACCAATATAACCTATAGGTCCCTACTCTTGACTAGGTGCCCCTGGTTTGTTTTCCCAACCCCTCTTCTATCAACAAACTTCCCTTCTACCAAGCCAACCTTGGTGCTGCCTCATGTTCTCCATTGGCCCTTACTCTGCCTTAAAGGCCGGATAACCTCAACCTTCTACTAGATCCTTGCAGGGGTGTGAAGGTGTTTCAAAGCTTCAAAATATCCTATCTAGGCTCATTGAGTGACCACAATTTTCCAACTTTCCATTTCTTTCACACAATTCCTTTTCTAGAGTTTGAGAAGGCTACAAGCCTTGAGCCCCCAATTAGGCCTTTAAACAGAGACAAAATGAAATTTTAACCTAAACCCACCAAAGGACCAAGACTCTTTACTTAGGTTTTATGTTTCTCATTCCCTCACCTCCAAAATTTTTAGGGTTTCAAGTCTACTAAGACTGTACACTGTCCATACACCAAAATGGTCAAAAAGCTAGGGTTTTTAAGCTTTCTCAATGCTGTTTCAGACTGTCAAAGAATTCTCCCTCCAAACGACTTGTTGGAACCTCCTCCTAACTTCCCAGCATAGCTAAGACCCTCAAGAAAATTCACAAAAAATAATTTCTCAAAAATCTCTTTTCCCCTGCAAGTTATGTGACTCTTTCTCCAAGTCTGCCCTAACTGAATCTGCACTGGCTCGCCTAGGGCAAAGCTTTGCTAGCATCTCTTGCACTACCACAAACTATACTAACTACCATATTTACACTAAGGGAGCTAATTACCATATTTACACTAAGGGAGCCTAGACACAAATCCCAAAGGGCCGTACAATTTGTACGGTGGGGAAGTGCACTAGGACTCCATTTTCTCAAACTACCTGGTTTAGGCCAGAAAATGCAGAAAACAAACTATGTACAAATAAAAGATGAAAAATTATTTGTAAAGAAAAATAGATGGCACTCAAAGCTTGCACAATATCAACACTACATCCTACTAACAAGATAACATTAAGTTTACTCCATTAAAGCTCAGTTTAAAAGCTAAACACAGAAAACTCTCTCTCCAATGATGTATTCTTCAGCTTTACAAAATATCACTCTAACAAAAATGCCTCCAACCCTTTCTCATGGTCGAACCCTATCTTAAATAGGCCCTCAAAACAACTAAGTTCTTCTTTCCGAACCAATAGATGACCTAATGAAATAATTTATAAAACCCAATGTGTTTTCTAACCTTTGACAAGGTTGGCAACCTAGACAAGTTAGAGCTTCGAAACCCATTCAAGATTTTCACATCCCAATCCATTGATCATAATAGATCAAGGTTTATTCCTACTCCACCAAATGCTAAAAAAATGGTCAACATGACCTCAAGATAACACAACAAAATTTGAACTTCCTTCTAGACTTCAGGAAAACCCATGTTTCCCAGGTGCTCCTACACCAGGTATCTTCGGTGATATTTTAACAACAAAATCCCCAAGCAATATTAGTGTAAAAAACCCTAAGTCTAGACATTTGAAACTAACTAAAACTTGCAAAGTCAGGAATGAAACCAATAATTTTTTAGGAGTTCCATATCAACCATTGTAGTTTCTATCCTTTGCAACCTTGTAGGCTCTAGAGGCATCAACAAGCTGAGACTTTATTTTTTCCATTGAATCCTTGATACCTTGAGTAGCGTTGGGCCACCGCATGTAATAGGAAAATAGAATCTAAGCTTCCTCATCATAGTTTGTTTCCTTTTTCAAGCTTTTCTATACTTTGTCATGCGCAATTACACACTTGGCTTGTAGAATCAGTAACCTTTTCTCAAAAAAAATTGACTCCACCTCTTTCAAAATTTTTACCTTAAGATTAGAGTTGTATTCCTTGACAAATTCAACTACAAATTTTAAGTTCTTAATCGGTGCTACAAAATCATCAATGGTGACACTAGGGGTAGTCTCCTATAAAGATCTAATAGCTTCATTTATAAACTCATTTCCTTTCTAATATTTTTTAGTAGATTCCTATGTAACAAAGTTGATAAAATTACCACAATTCTTTATTTTCTCACTTGGTACAATCTTGGTTAAATCCACATAGCCTGGATGTGATGGTAGCTTAATTAGCTAAGGTGGTAACATGCACCAAAGTATTTTTTCCCTTGATAGGAGACCTTTGAGAGTGATTCCAGATGATTTTCTAGTGGGCTTTGACAACTTAGTAGTCTTGAGAATTTATTCTTCACTTCTTTCAACTTAAGTGGTTTTCTTGTCTTCCTCTTCCTTCTTTTCTTCATTTTTCCCCATCTTTTTCTTCTTCGTTTTCTTCTTCTTTAGAGGATTTTCTAGAAGATGTATCTTTTTTTTCTTTCTCTTTTTTATCCCCATCATCCTTATCATCATTTTTTTTCTTTTTATCCTTGCTTCATTCACCTTCATTTTTAGCTTTTTCACCATTATATTTCTAGTAGATTCATGATGTTCCTCTAGTTCATTGCCAATATCATCTTTATGTTGATCTCTAGTCTATTTGTTTGTAGTCTCCTCTATATCATTCAGAGGGGTAGGTGTCTCTGAGACATCATGTATTTCACCAACACTCTCCAAAAATGGATGATCCATTGCTTCTATGATATTAGCCTTCTCTTATGCCTAAGCTATATGGGATGAAGAATTAGTTCTTATCCCATAATTCCTTGCCAAATTTCTGATTGTGTACAAAGTTTATTTTATTTCTCTTTCTATGCTATCCTTCTCCTTCATCATAACCATATTGACTCTCTATTTGACACTAAACAATGTACAACATTCATTCAACAAATTATAATTCACTTCCTTAAATAGAGAGGAACTATAATAATTCAAGGAATTTGTTCTTATCTTTTCATCAACATCTAAAGCTTCATGCCTTCTTCATACTAATTCTTTCCAAATAGTGTCAATCACTTTATTCCAGATAGATTCCATACTCACATTGCTAATAACTATGTACTAAGTGAAAGCATCAATAATAGTTTCCTTATCTTCATTATTGACTTCATCAAACAATTAAGCAATTGGCATAAGATCAAAATATATCATATTATTCACTAAGGCTACCAAATTTAGAGATGGTCATTCACTTATCAGAGGAGATCCAGGCATGTCTTCCTTAGGATCTAATGTTCCTTCTTCATTCTTCTCATACACATGAATTTTGAAAGTATTTTCTTCTTCCTCTATCTCTTCATTCGTTGAGATATTGACTCTAGTTTCAGCTTCCTCATTCCTAATGGAAGTACTATTCCTTTTATTTATTTTCAAATATTTCTCTTCTTTCAAGCGAAGATCTATTTCTTCTTGTACATCATTACCTATGTTTCTCTTCCTATTGGCCTTTTTCTTTACTCTTCTTTTCTCAAGAGTGATAGATGGTGCAGTAGAGGGTATGTTCTTTCTTTTGTAAGCATGAATACTAGGTCCGGTGGAGGCAGCTACATCAACTAATTTAGGATGTGTGTTCTTTATTTTTCCTTTCTTTATTCTAAAAATACTAGAAGTCGGTGTAGCAACAAAAGATATTATTCCTGATTTCCTAGGTCTAGAGGATATTTTAGTTAATTTGGTCTTTCTATCATCAATAGCTTTCTTTAATTGATCTATATCATCCTTAGAGAATGAATGCCCTTGGAAGAATGCCTCAATATTATTTCTTGTTGATTTTTATCTTTGGGATGTAGAAGTTTCTAAGTGTGCCTCACTAAATTTTTCTTCATATGTTCCATGTCAGGGTAGAGAGGAGTCCCTTGGATTTCTTGATAATATTTCAATGAAAATTTTAGCCATTTTTTTTATCAAGCTCATATCCTAGAGGTTCTATTCAGATATTTATAGGTTCATATGCTTAAATGATGAATTCATTTTTTCTTATAAGAAAGGTTATTTCCTTAGCATACCTATTCACTAGGCTTTTGGGAACCCTTTCTCTTTCATGCATATCATTGTAGAAAACTACAAAGAATATAGTCAATGCATTATTATGTACATTAAAATCTCCAAGATTGTACAGGTGTTCAAAGATTTGATGTGCAATAGGTCTCTTCCACTCCTAGATAATGTTTTTCCTTCTTGGTAACTCCCTCAAAAAGTAGAACAATAGACAAACTACCAATGTACCAAATTTAAAGGAGTATTTCTTTGTCTTAATTAGGCTTAGATTCTCCATAAGTTGTAGTCAGAGCAACTCACAGAGATCATAATTGATGCATGAGCATCCAGTGGTGTAAGGGAAATCCTACATCACCCAAAAAAGAGTTTCATTTCATGTTGGTAGTTTCTTTGACATCTTTGTATTCCTAGATATGCTTTTTTTCATAATGTAATTCCCAACTTACTACTTTTCTTTTCTATTCCTGGGTTGAAAGAAATTACAGTTTTAGTCTCCTAGAATTGCACTTGAAAACCTTCTAGAGCATATTTAAGGCACTAAATGGTCTTCAAACTTTCCAAAATTGGAATACCATATTTTGAGCACATTTTTGACTCCTAAACCTTTCCAACAGTTCAAACGGTTTGAAAAAAGGAGCCCCGGATCAAAAGTTATGGCTCGCGGAAGTTGGCGCACTTTCTAGAAGATACTAATTTTCGAATGTACTTTGAAAATTAAATTTCAAGTTGTAATTTTCAATGCCAGACTGCCAATAACCCAAATTTGAATGTTTTTTTGGATCCAAACTAAAAAGGGAGCTCTATTTATGGGTGGGTTTCTAATTTTTAGGTAGCTTTTTGGGGACAAGTTTGCATACTGTGAAAAGGGATTTTTTCTATAATTTTGTAGTTTGCATATTTCCAGAACTTGAGGATATTAGATCCACTACATGTAAGAAGATCATTTTTAGAATAATAAAATAGCATTCTCTATTTGGTGTGTTAATTTTTAGTGTCTTGGGTTGCACCCTCATCATGTGGTATCAAAGCAAAGTTTTCTTGAGCGTGTGGATAGATCACCAATCATGAGGCAGTTCACACCAGGATTGTGGTTGTGGGTTGAGGTCAAGAAAGATGCCTCCAAGAGTGATTCCTAGTAGGCATGGTGGTGCCAGATCTGGTCTAGGTAGCATAAATGCTAGTGGAAGAGATCCACTGGCGGTCGAGCGTTTCAGATCCCTCCAAAGACAGATTGATGTGTTGCTGGAGCAGATGAGAATAGGGTTAAACCTAAGAAGGAGAGAAGAAAGTGAGGATGAAGAAGAGGAAGAAGAAGTAATTGATCAAGACCAAATGTGGCTGATAAGGGCCATTTTGAAGATCGGGAAAAGACCTAGAGAAAAAGTCCCCAGTTATTCTAGAAGTTTGAACCCAGAAGAGTTGATTGATTGGATCAATGAGTTGGAAGAATATTTCAAGTATGAGGAGATAGAGGACCCAGATCAAGTCAATTTTGCAAAAAAAAAAGCTAAGGGGCAATGCCAGTAATTGGTGGAAATAGGTCCAGTTGGAGAGAAACCGAAGAGGAAAAGGAAAGATCACCATATGGGATCACATGGTGGAGAAACTGAAAAAGAAGTTCATACCAGTGGAATACGAGCTAGATCTACTAAATAAATTGCAAGGGTTGAAGCAAGGAAGAAAATTAGTGAAATAATACATTGAATATTTTCACAAGATGATCATCAGAATGGGTCATACAGAGGCCAGCAAGGAGAAGGTAGCCTGCTATCTTAATTGGTTATGGCCGAGCATTTAGGAGGAGCTAAGCCTGGTCAGAATCACCACCATTAAGGATGCGTACCAATTTGATTTGAAAGTTGAAGAGAAGTTGAACAAAAGATTTGACAACAAGCAAAAAGGATGAGGAGGTTAGAGTGGAAAGGGTAGTGGAAGATCTTCTGGAAGCTAAAATGATGATGAGAAAAAAAATAAAGATGTGGGTACCAGTCGAAAGAAGAATGATAACTTCTACTGCCCTTGTGATAAAAAAATGGTGATCAAATAAGTAGAGGATGAGGGAGATCTAGGCAAGGATCCATAAGAGTTGGTTCATAGTAATTTGTTTCCAGTGTGGTGAAGAACGACATTGAGCCTGTGAATGTTCGCAACATCAAGGAAAGGCAGATAAAAGGCCGAAAGGTCATGGAAGGGTTGCACATGTAGATGAGGATGCTCAATCTAAACATTCATATGATGCTAAAAGGGGAGAATCCGTAGTGATTAGAAGAGCATTGGTGACTGAAGAGAAGGAACCTAAACAGAGGAAGAATTTGTTTTGCACAAGGTGCAAATGTGAAGGAAAATGTTGTGATGTCATCATTGATAGTGGGAGCACCGATAATCTCATGTCAGAGGAGATGGTTGCAAAGTTGAAGCTGAAGAGGGAAAGGCATCCATAATTGTATCAGATTGGCTAGTTGCAGAAGGACCACAAATTTTTGGTCAATGAGCAGTGACTGGTGAAGTTCAACATCAGGAGTTACCATGATTAGGTACTCTGTGATATCATCCCCATGGATGCATGTCGCATGTTGTTGGGGAGGTCGTGGTAGTTCAACAAGTGAGCTATACATGATGGCCATGCAAACACTTATTCCCTAACTAAGGATGGGGTTCATCACAAGTTGAAACCCCTGAAGGAGGATAAAGAAAAGGTATGCAGTAGTTCTAGAATCTATTATGTTGATGGAAGAAATTTTTTCAAAGGTATGAAGCATGAATGTGTGTGCTATGCATTGATTCCTAGAGTGGCTAAGGAGGATAGTGAGAAGGTGATAGTAGAAGTTTATGGGTTGTTGGATGAGTTTTAGGATATTGTTTCTGATAATGTACCTAAGGGTTTACCACCAGTGAGGAAGATCAGTCATCAAATTGACTTGATTCCTGGAGCCAATTTTCCAAATAAGGTAGCTCACTGAATGACTCCAGCAGAAAATGAGGAGTTAAACAGACAATTTTAGGAGTTGTTGAGAAAGGGTTTGATTTGAGAGAGCTTGAGGGCATATGTAGTACCTGCAGTACTAGCACTGAAGAAGCATGGGAAGTGGAGGATGTGTATAGACTCACGGGCCATAAAAAAAGATAACAATCAAGTATAGATTTCCCCTACCAAGAATGGATGACTTGATGGACTATTTGAGTGGAGCTCAGTACTTCACAAAGATGGATGACTTGATCTAAAGACTGCCTTCAAGAACAAAGAGGGCACGTATGAGTGGTTAGTCATGCTTTTTGTGCTAACCAATGCACTGAACACATTCATGCAGCTGATGAATGAGGTACTGAAAGAGTTTCTAGGAAGTTTTGTTACTATTTATTTAGATGATATTTTGATATTCAGTAGGACTTTGGATGATTATTTGATGCATATTCAAAGAGTGTTTGAGAAGTTAAGAGAGGAGAAATTGTTGATTAATCTAAAGAAGTGAAGTTTTGTGAAAGAGCTAGTGTACTTGGGATTTTTTGTCTCGACGAAAGATCTCAAGATGGACCCAAAGAAGGTGAAGGCTATTCTAGAATGACCTACCTCAATAACTACTACTAAGGTGAGATCTTTCCATGGTTTGGCTAGCTTTTACAGAAAGTTCATTAGAAAATTCAGTAGTATTTGTGCACCCCTGACTGCAACAATGAGAGGGGACAGAAAAGAGTTTAAGTGGACCACTAGAGCAGCGAAAAGTTTCAAACTATTGAAATAGAAGGTGATAGAGAAGCCTATTCTAGCCATCCCAAATTTCAATAAGGTATTTTAGGTGGATTGTGATGCCAGTGGTTGTTCCATTAGAGCAGTGTTGAGCCAAGAAGGTAAGCCCATTGCCTATTTTAGTGAAAAGTTAAATGATGCCAAGATAAAGTATTATGTATATAATCAAGAATTTTATGCAATAGTTCAAGCACTAAAGAAATGGAGGAATTATCTATTGCCAAAGGAAATTTTTTTGTATACTGATCATCAAGCATCACAATATCTGAATAGTCAGGGAAAATTAAATGAGAGGCATATGAAATGGGTAGAATTTTTGTAGAGCTATACCTTTGTTCTAAAGCATAGGAGTGGGAGGTCGAAGAGGGTTGCAAATGCCTTAAGTAGGAGGTAGGCATTGATTATAGAGATGCAGATTGAAGTGGTTGTGTTTAATGAACTCAAAAGATTATATCTAGAAGATCCTGATTTTGCACAGGCTTGGAAAGATTTCAAGGAGCTTGTTACAGTGGATAGGAAAAGGTGGTTGGATTTCATAATTCAGGATAGCATGTTGTGTAAGGGAAGGAAATTGTGTATTCCGAAGAGTTCCATGAGGGAGAACCTAATTAAGGAGAAGCACAGTGGAGGAATGGATGGAAATTTTGGTCAAGATAAGACCATTGTCATTACTAGTGAGAATTATTATTGGCCTCATTTGTCATAGGATGTAAAGAAGTATGTACAAAGTTGCAGAGTGTGTCAAATGGCTAAAGGAGTGAGCTAGAATATAGAGTTATATCAACCCTTACCTATATTAAAGAGGTCGTGGGAAGATATAAGTATGGATTTTGTTCTTGGTTTTCCAAGGACATAGAGAGAGAATGATTCAGTATTTGTGGTGGTTGAAAGGTTTTCAAAAATGGCACATTTCGTTCCATTTCAGAAGACTCGTGGTGCAATTCATAGTGTTGACTTGTTCTTTAAAGAGGTGGTGCAGATACATGGTCTGCCAAAGAGTATTGTCTCATATCGTGACACCAAATTTGTGTGATACTTTTGGAGGACCTTGTGCAAGAATTTGAGAATGAAGTTAAAGTTTAGTTCTGCACACCATCTGCAAACATATGGGAAGATGAAGGTGGTGAAAAAGACTCTGGGTAACCCACTGAGATGCTTGGTAGGAGATAAACCCAAGGGATGGGACTTGATCTTACCCCAAGAAAAATTTTCTTACAACAAATCTATCAATAAAAGCATGGGTAGATCACCATTCCAGATTGTGTATGGAGGTAGCCCCAGAAAAACTACAGAATTGAGGAAGATGGACCAAGAGAAGAAGATAAGTGTCGAAGCAGAAGATTTTGTAGAGCACATCAAGGATATACATGAGAAGGTAAGAGAAAATATTAACAAGATGAATATGTAGTATAAGGCCAAGGAAGATAAACAAAGGAGGAATAAGGAGTTTCAAATTGTTGATGAAGTAATGGTCCACTTGAGGAAAGAAAGGTTTCCTGTGGGAACCTATAACAAACTAAAGGTGAAGAAATTCGATTCCTAGAATATTTTGAAGAATCATGATTCAGGGAATGCATATGAAGTAGAGTTGCCAGATGAAGTCAACATTTCCCCTGTGTTCAACATTTCAGATTTGACAAAGTATCATGAAGGTGGCATAGAGGATGCACTAGTAATAGGGTAGTATGGCATTCCAACACCTACTTCAGAGAAGGAGGAGATTGAATCAATCTTGGGTAGTTGTGTGGGAAGGAGTACCAAAAATAGGTAGTATGAAGAATATCTGGTGAAATGGAGAGGAAGGCCTATGGAAGATTCATCCTAGCTATCTAAGGTAGAGGTTGACCATTTGGGTTTTCCTCAACCATCTGAAACGTGATGGGGTCACTTCTCAAACTACCTTGGGTGTTTGATACAGGAGAATCTAGTGGTGTAAGGGCAATCCTACATCACCCAAAAAAGAGTTTCATTTCATGTTGGTAGTTTTTTTTATGTCTTTTCATTTCTGGATACCCTTTTCATCATAATGCAATTCCCAACTTATGGCTTTACTTTTCTATTCCTGGGATGAAAGATATTAAAGTTTGTCTCCTAGAATTGCACCTAAAAACCTTCTAGGTCAGATTTGAGGCACTAAACGGTCCTGAAATGGCCCTGAAACTTGTTGAAATCAATATAGAGGATTTTGAGCATGTGCTTGACTCTGAGACCTTTCCAACGGTTCAAACTGTTCAAAAAATGGAGTCCCGGATCAAAAGTCACGGCTCCCAAAAGTTGGCACACTTTCTAGAAGATACTAATTTTTGAATGTACTTTTGAAATTTGAATTTCAAGATGTAATTTTCTGCACTAGACCACCAATAACCCAAATTTGAATGTTTTCTTGGCTCCAAAATAAAAAGGGAGCTCTATTTATGAGTAGGTTTCTGATTTTTGGGTAGCTTTTTGGGGACAAGTTCACATACTGCAAAAAGGGGTTTTCCTATAATTTTGTAGTTTGCATATTTCTAGAACTTGAGGATATCAAATCCTCTGCATGTAAGAAAATCATTTTCAAAATAATAAAATAACATTCTTTGTTTGGTGTGTTAATTTTCTATGCCTAGGGTTGCACCCTCGTCAATAATATCTCCCATTCACTACCGTTTCATATGTAGTATGAATTGCTATAGCAGACACATAATTCCCTTAGTTGGTAAAATATATTTTATGTCTGATCATAATAACAACATATCTCATAGTTGGGTTTGAGATAGGTTTGGTAGTTAGAGATCTCTTGTTAAATGTAGCTCTAGTTAACTTCATAATTGCATCATTTTTCAGGGCTTTTAGCACTAGTAAGGGTCTAGTTGCACAGAAAATGGTTATGGTTGTGATTATCTCCTTGGTGATTAACCCTGCTATGCTCATCCACGAAAACTTATGATGTACCCTACTAGGTACCATCCTAAAAAAATTAATATCCATCTCATTTGAATTTTTTTGGAACCAATTCCAAACATCTAGCTTCTTTTGTACTATGTTTTCATATTCATGTTTTACAAAGTGATTATCTCCTATCAATTCATCCATCCAAAGATCCCTAAGTTCCTAGTGATTAAATCATTCAAGATTTCCATGAATGTATGTTTTAGAGTCTTCGGTGGGTAGGACATTAGTCAGGATGTGTGAGAACACACCCACAAGATCCATTTCGTAGAATTTCTAGGAATACCTTTTGAATTTTTGTCAGGGTCTCTTAGAGGCTTCCACAACAATGGGAGTAGCCATTTATTTCCCTAAAAACAACTTGTATATAGTTTTGAAAAGTTGCTTCAACTAAAAACCACAAAGTTTAGATAGTAGTAAATACCTTTTCAAGCTTCATTGAAAACTAAGGTTTGATGCCAAATGCTCTAAATTGCTTCCAAATTTCTTCAGCTCACTCTACTTCTACCCAATTGTGCCAATTTGGTTTAATTTGACTCAGTTTCTTGCTTTATGTCATACAAATATTTCCCTAATTTTGCATTAAATGCATTTCAACTTCAAAAGCCGATAAACACTTTGTAATATACACTATAAACCCTAAAATACTCGATAATTATCTAGATTTTCATATTTTCTATTGGAAACTTCTTAAACCTCTTGATAATGATACCTAACATAATATATCCTTGTCTAACTACTTGACACATCATATATCAGGGGCTTGTTAGATTTCTTTGTCATTGCCCCTCCTAAAACCATTGTTAGATTTAGTTTTTTGAAGAAGTATTTGCACCATATGTAGGTACAAATGGATTTGACTCATCCTTTTTCTCTGGTTCTTCCTTTTTCTTTCAAATCTTCTCTATTTCTTTCCTCACTTAAGTAGGATCCACTTTGTTCATAGGTTTTTTTTTTTTTTTAAGGATTAGGTTTCTTCTCAATTTTGATTCTACAAAATTTTGAGATATGTCCCAGTTTATTGCAAGTATAACACATAACATTTCTCTGAACAAACTAATTTAAATCTATCCTTGATCTATACTAGTTATATTTATGTCCAAAATCATAACATATATAGTAATAACCTTTAAAATATTGATCCATTCTATTCATCATTTTCTGATTTCTACACTCCATAGCTCTATGTACAAACTTTTTGCAAGCAAAACATTTTTTGGAGAAGAATCCAACATTTTGATTCATTCTACTTCTACATTCAGTTTCCCTATGGAAAAATTTATTGCATGAGAAACAAATGCCATTAAAATATGGGTACCTTTGAGCATTAGGTTGTCAAATAGGAATCCTTTTAGTATTTCTTCTTTGATTCTTGAACTGTTTATTATTTCCTTGAGTCATTTGATTGTTTACTTTGTTGGGAATCTAATTTTTCTTTAAATTTTTTCCTTCTTCAAGTCCTAGACCACTATTATCCTTATTAGTCTCTAAAATGTGATCAAGTCATCAAGCATTGTGGAACATGTTTTGAATTTTTCTTCATGAGCTCTTGCTTTCTCCAAGTCAGATCTTAAGTGTTACCACTTCTTGTTCATGTTTTTTGCATTCATTAATTTTATTCTAAATTTTAGCATTCTGACATTCTTTAATTCTTTTCTTTTCTTCCACTTGTACCTTTAGTCTAGTAATGTCTTCATTAACCATCCAATTATTAAAACAAATCTAGAAATTACTTCTAGTAGAAACATGAAAAAGATCATAACATCACACAACTCATAAATAGTAGGATTTTTACATGGAAGACCCAATGTGGGAAAAGCCACAATGAGGATTAACTCACAATACTGTTACTCGCCATCCTTAAATGTCTCATATCATGAAAAAATGATTACAAAGAGTGTGGATCAATGCCAAAATATGAACTGAAGAAATGTACCTTTTGTGTGCTAAGATAGTTCTAATTGAGCTCTAAAAATCAAAAAAATTGCACCAGTTTGTAGGTATATAACAACTATAAAAAACTATGAGTAGCTTCATAATATCACATCATCGCATCTATTCGTACTATCATCCATTTTTCTTTTCTCATGCACTAAAAAATATATGGATGTTCCATATATATACACAATTTCATATTCATACATCAATTAGGCCTGCCTAATTGGATATAAGCATAATTAACTCCAAATATCTTTTCAGCCTAAAAAAAAATCTTTGGCACTCAAAAAAACATACCAATCATAAGATAGGTTGGCCCAGACCAAGAAAAAAGCACATTAAGCATCCATGAAATGTATACCACTTGATTAAGTTGGCCAAATGAAGACCAAACTAAAAACTGTAAGCCAAACAACTGTCATTTACAATTTTCAATTTATTTAACAAAAAAATTGAATCCTTGACCATAGTTGCATTCAACATTCCTTAATAGCATACCAAAATAATATAAGCCTATATTTGACCTAGAGTAATTCCATATCAAATTATCGGATTAGAGTGGCACAAACATAGTTTACCTGATGAGTAAAAATTTAGATACAAAATGATGTTGGCATCAATGACAACAACAAAACTAAAGGTTTCCTTCTTCATTCATCCAACAGAGGTGTTCTAAAAATTTATTTAGTGAGTTGGATGTGTGTGCCACTACGTCTAGTTAAATATAATGATGATGATCTTAGTTTCATGTTTTTGTAATAAAGGTGCAGAATATTCTGATGATGCTAGAATATTTTGAGATGTATGGATATTGTGGAGTGGTGTTATGTGGTCTCGTTGACCTGAAGAAGTGAGTATGTGGTTGTTTGTAGTGTTGGTTCAGGTTTTTCTAACCTATAATGTTAGCTTTATTTATGGAGCTAACTTGTTGTTTTTGAATGTGTTGCGTAGTGTGTTGATGTATATTGGGGTCCTAGTTAACCCTTGGTGTGGTTGTTCTTAATTTTTTTCCATTGCAAAAGTGTTTGCTATTGACCTATTTTGTAATTGCATGTCTGAGATACATAGCTAACATTGAAGAATGTTTTGAAGGTTTAGGATGGTCTAAATGCAAGGTAAACTATTTGAGAATGGTTTATTTATGCCTTGTGCATTGTGGTGTGAAATGTGATCAAGTGTTGTGATGTGAATGTGATCTTTGACGACTAAGGCTACTAGAAGTAGTGAGCAAGTGTATAGATTTTTAGTGTACCTAATCTTGTTGAAGGTGGTGAGGTAAAGGTTGTGGATGGTTTTGAGTTATTGTGGTAGATCTTCCTATTTCTCTGAGAGGGATCTCTCATTGTAATAGACCTCTTTCTTTCTTCATTCTAATTTTGCAATGAACCATTGGTAGTGCACCCTTCTTTCTTTTAGGAAATGAGCCCTCCGATAATGAGCATATTGTATTGGGCGTTGCAATTAATTTATATCGTGAGCTAATCCTAAACATCATTTTTTACTTCTTGGGTTTTCCACGTAAATCTAGTGTTATATTGTACATGGTGTTTTGATGCATTGTTATTTCACTTGTTTAATTTCATGCTAAATTTGATTAAAGGTTTGAGGGCTAATAAATATCTAAATGTTAATGAGGGTTTTGATATCTTAATGTACAATTGATTCACCCACCTCCATCTCATTTGTCCTATGTATCTAACAATTGGTATTAAAGCAAGGTTCCTTGGAATAAGTGTAAGTGCTTGAGGTAGATACCTATGTCACATAAGAAGGAGGCTCACTCTTTTTATGGGATGAATTATGCATTCTAGAAAATAAGGATGGAAGGTTTCCTTGTTTCCCTAGGGTTTGGAGTTTGGAAGTAAATTTAAGATGGATATACCATTCCCACTAATGTTCCAACAACTAATGATGAGAGCAAGGAATATGAGAACAATTGAAAAGAAATGAATGCTCTTTTGAGTGGTCTTGTTAATTCAAAACTTGTGAAGGTTATGGGATACAAATTTGGTAAAGTGAAAAGGAGGAAAATAGGTTCACCATAATAAAACATAATGATGAACTAAATTTCCCCAAATTTTCATTCAATATGAGTGTAATAATTTGTAAATGAGTAAGGGAAATGAAACCTAACTGATATAACAAAAAAAGGGTATTTTTTAACAGGGTCAAATGTTGTGTACTTGTTGTAAAAAGTGTTTTTTCAAGCCTCATTGAGGATTCATTCTCCCTATGGAGAATCAGTCCTTTCTAGGGCTCTAGAAAATTAGTTTCTAGGTGAACTATTCTTCCTAATCTACACTCCCAAATCCTATTCAGGAAATGTCAGAAAGACAAAAATAAATCTTGTAGCCCAGTTTCCATCAATTCACAACTTTCTTTGCAACTTTTACAACTTTTGAATTTTTTCTCTTCAATATATCTTCAACCTAAAACCTACAACCACACATGAAAGAGGAGAAATTTTTTGTTCAAGCTAGGGAATAGGGTTTTTCCTTTGTCAAACCCCGTTTTGGTAATTAAACCTTATGATGAAACGATGAAACATGAAGGAATGATGAATGAACAAGATTATGTCATAACTCACCAAACCTTATTTGGAACCTTGATAATGGAGGTTTGTAACTTGCATGAAATGGCTTCAATAGATGCAGATCTTGACTTTTTATCTTTGCTTGAAATGCTACCTTGAATGCTTGATTGAATCATGAAACCTACATCAACATATTAGCTCCAAAAACATGCATGATTCTACATAACTTTGACATGATGAATGGATCTTTATTTCTACAACAAATGATGATGAAATCTACCCTTGAATTCTCTTGAAATCACTCTTGATCATAAACCTTGCTATCATAAACTTTCTCATAAAATTGCTAGCTAAAACTATGTTAAATAACCTTTTATTTATACTTACCATTAAATCCCCAAATACAAATATCACAAGATGACATAAAATATTGGATTTTAAACCATTGAAAAACCACCAAAAACATATCCAAAAGAGGGGTCCTAGGTCCAAGTGAGGACCCATTCACCATGTGGAAAATGGGTCCTAGGTAACTCACCTAGGACACACTTCAGGAAATGTGAAATGTTGTGTGATGATAGGGTCCTAGGACTTAGTGAGGACCTATTTTCCACGTGGAAAATGTGTCTTAGGTCATTAACCTATGACACACACCTTCTAAAATTAAATTTTGTGTAATGGAATTTATGAATGTCAGGTTTTATCCATTAGAATTTGCATTTAGTTAGCCTTGGATCTAAATTAAAGGGGCTAATTAAGGAAAATTAACCTTAATTAATTAATAAAGCCCTAGATTAGTGTGAAAGTGAAAAAGTACACTTTACAACACACTAAATAAGGCACAATTAAGTCCATTTAGTTTAAAAGGTCCCTAAACTTAATGTTAATGTGTAAAACACATTATATAACACTAAATAAAGGCAACATTAGGTTCATTTTTAATATTAATTATTCCCAAACTAAGGAAAATGGGATAATTTTTCCATCACTATATTTTGCCCCTATTTTAGTGAGTATAACCCCATGTCAAACTCACACTAAAGTAGACATTCAAAAAAATTATGTTTGCAGCAATGACAAGATACACTATCAAAGAATAAAACAAAAAAAAGGAGGTGGATCAAGCCTCAACAGTTTGTCCAACTTGATGTCCATTAGGTGTCAACTATTTTTCAAAAATGTGCACTCACTTTGGGGTAGTGGAACCTTAGGCTGTACACTAGGAAAGTTTTTCTAATGGGTAGCTTAGTGATAAATTCATGCCTCTATGTCGGCTTCCCAC
Source organism: Sequoia sempervirens (assembly GCA_007258455.2). Classification (NCBI taxonomy): domain Eukaryota; kingdom Viridiplantae; phylum Streptophyta; class Pinopsida; order Cupressales; family Cupressaceae; genus Sequoia; species Sequoia sempervirens. Next base: position 397,527,808 of record VDFB02271358.1, on the reverse strand, counting down.
CATACTAACCATACTAAAGATATCCCTATGATAACTTCGATAGGGTTCCATAATATGAAACATCAAGCTTCAAAATGCCTAACAAGTTGTGTTATGCTAACCACTTATAAGCAACATGTGATTCAAGGTTTTTGATGAACGAGAATTTTTTTAGTTTGTGTAAGGTCTCTTCTTAGGGAACATCGTGCATAACATCTCCAAGAGAGGAAAATTCAAAGAAATATCTCACTCTTAGAGGAAATCAAACCCAATGACACCACCAAGAAAATGTTGTATTCACAAGAATAAAGAAAATTGCATAGTGAAACATGGGTGTTGATGTATGGCCCCACTTTAAAGCGATTGCTAACACCATTGTTGTGAACAATATGCTTTAAAGTAGAAGAAGACTTGAGAGCCTTTTCAGAAATCCCTATTCCAAGTCATATGTTCCCAAATGAAACTACATCATGAATAAGGGGTTGACCCCAAAATGCAATACTAAAGATAACTTAGTATGTCACATGCGATCCAACTTAAGGCATATCATCCACATCCCAAGTTTGGTCTTATATATACAAGGAAGGCAGTCAACTAGCGAAAAGAGACAATCAACAAGTGTTGTAAGAGGACAAGGCTATCTAATTCCCTTACCCCCACTTAGTGCAAGACAAGGGTTAGCTGAGGTGATAGATGAAAAACTTGAAAATTATTATCAATTAGAGGAATTAGGTGCTACAACACAAGGAAGAGCACCACAATCCTTAAGATGTTGAATTTTACTACCCAAAACCTTACATTCATTACTAAAATAACCATGAAATCTATGATGTGCACAAAGTGAATGATTGTAGAAAAAATTCTTTCATGTTCTTTGAGGGAGAGTTATCAAATGATGTTGGAGGAGTCTCAACAAGATACTCTCTTGATAAAAAATAGAAGGTGTTCCTTTATTTTGTGACAAATATATCTCTTTCTTAGTAAAAGATGTCATACATGCACAATACTCTTTAACATTGAGTAAGAAGGGGATAGTAAAAAGAAGAAATCTTACTATTCTAAACAAAGGAGTTTTCAAAATAAAAATAAGGGCTTGTACATTTAGGAGGAAAATGATTCATTAGATGATAGTGATAGTTCAAATGATGAAAAATATCATTCTCTTGTAATGGAGAAAGAAGAGGAAGAATTTATCTTTATGGCCAAGGAAGCTAAGGATCAAACATATGAACAAGTTAAGGATTCCCATCATGAAGAAGTGGAGGCAGTTGTTGATCTTGAGGGAGAGTTGATTAGTGCTCTTGAAAATCTTGATGATCTAAGAGATAAGTTTGATGATCTTAAAAGGAAAAAAAAGAAATTGAAAAAAAGTGCTAAAAAATAAAATGACAAACTAAGCTAGGATCTTGAGGAATCTAATTAGTTGGTGGTAAATTTCAAAATCTAGGTTGAAGTAGCTAAAAGAATTGAAGAAGTGATGAAGTCAAAACTAGAATCTAAAATGGATAAATGTTTGAAGCTTGAGGTAGAAATAGTCACCTTAAGAAAAGTATTGGAGAAAGCTAATGAGAAAATTAGTAAGGGTTTAAAGTTAAAAGGTTGATCAAACATTCTGAATGAATTGATTAGTAACCAAAAGCCAACTAATAAGGAGAAATGGAGCTTAGTATTCGAAAAAGTGAAGAGCTCATTTGTTGATGCCTCTACAAAACTCTACAAATATCTAACAATAAGGATGTCTCTAAAGCTAAAGAGAATTCTACTATAGTAGAAAAATATGATACAGAGAAGAATCTCATTGAATACAAGAAAGACAAGAGTGCCCTTGCTCAACTAAAGATGAATCATAACATAAAAATGATAGATCATGAAGGTTTCACAAGAGTGTATTATTCAAGAAAGCTAAGACAAAATATTTTCACATCCAACTAAAGGAAATTCCATGACCAAGTATTCATCATACTTCTATGGGTATTGCTATATATGCAATAATTTTGGTCATAGGGTTAGAGAGTGTAGAGTCATTACAAGAAGGAATACAAAATTTGTAAGAAAAAATTCACTCACTCCCTTGGTTGACAAGAATATAGTCTATGACAATTGCAAAATGTTTGGTAATGTAGCTAGAGAGTGTAGAAAAAAAATTATAAGACAAAATTTTCAGCCTAAAAAGAAGAAAAACTCACCTCCCAAAATGGAAAAGGAAGCTAAAGTTTCTAAGAAAAAGGAAGAGAAGGATGAAAAGAAACCTAACAAGGCATGAAAGGAGAAAGGGCAGAGTTTCACTCAGTCTATGATTTCCCAAATAGCATTGAATGCAAAGAAATAAAATTTGTACATAATTGATAGTGGCTACTCCAAGCATATGACTGTAGATAAAAGAAAATTCATTGAACTCAAAATGTGTAAGGAAGGGCCAGTAATTCTAGGCTTTAATACTACTGTCAAAATTTGTGGTAATGGAATTTTGAGCTTAGATGGAAAGAATAAGACAACATATGTCCTCTATGTCAAGGGCTTGAAACATAACCTTCTGAGTTTCAACCGGATGTTTGACAATGGTCACAAAATTGCATTTAACTTTGAAGGCTGCAATATAAGAAAGAATAAAAGCACAATTGCACAAGGAGTAAGGAGTGATAGTAATCTCTAAAACCTATGTGAAGTAAAAGGTCACAATTTTCTAATTAGCCATGCTAATGGGAGTTGGTTATGGCATAGAATATTAGGGCATGTAAAATTTGACAATTTAGTAAAAATAAGCTCAAAGGGACTTGTTATTGTAGTGTTGAAAAATGTTGTCTATGACATTTCCACACTTGTTTGGTCCCTCGTAAAATTGAGCATGGTGTGCCTTGAGTTAGTGTTGTAATGTGTTAAACACACTTACATTAGGTCTTGGGCCCTTGTGAACTAAATGGGATCAATTGTACCCTATTTAGATTGTTGTAAAGTGTTGTAACACACTTTCACACTTTTCAAGGGCTTTCATAAATAATTAGGCTTCTTTATGCTTTAATTGGACTTATTTTGCATCCACAAGCTTTAGTAAATAAATTTGGGGGTCAGTTTTTTAATTGAAAGTCTATAGAAAAAAATCATCATTCTGACAAAGTGAAGGTATCGAGCCTGGTCACATTGTCTGCCATCGCATCTTTTGTATGGCCACTAGTGCAGTTGATCGTCGACATTCCTTTCGACCAACCGCTATCCTTCTTCACCAAAGTTTCTCTCCTACTGATTCCCCATTCAATATTCTAGACCGATCGCTAGCTAGACAGTCACCAACTATTCCATTCCTCACGGTGCCTATGTTTTCTTGGTTCTACTCTTGGTTCCATCGATGTCCACCCACTCGCCCAATTGAGTAGCTACCTTTGGTTGTGCCACCGCTCAGCCTCCCTATCTTAGCTCCGCCACCACCGTATCTAGTGGCACTCTATGTTTTCCTTAGTCCTCACCAAGGTCACATCAGTGACCAAGTGCTAGTGCCTAAGGGGCTAGAATTTTTGGCCCAAATTAGCCTGCCAAGTGCCTAATATAGGAATTTTTTCATTTTTTCATAACTTTTCACCAAGGTATGAAAAATTAGTGAAGAAGATACCATCGGAAAGAGGATTTGGTCTACTTTCTAGTGGTGACATCTCTTTTTCAATATTTTACTGTTAGAAAAATATATAGTCAACTAAAGTCATTCCTTCATTTTGGACATAAAGGCTCATATCCTCACAACCGTTTCTTGTAATTTTATGATTCCAATGGCATTAGGAAGGTAATTCAGAGCTTTTTTTAATCATTCCAGTCACTTCTTTTAGTTTCAGCTCTAGGTACTCTTGCATTGGTTTTGTTCAATTTGGTGCATTTGTTCAATAACTTGGATATCTTGAAGCTTGTGAAAAGTATTTTTGATTTAGGAAGAATCTCTTTAGTTGCATATCATATTTGGAAGTTTCTATTCGCTATTGAAGGTCATTGTCTTTGTATTTTTGGAGAAAATTCATAGTACATTATGGGGCTTGCATATACTCCTCTGGTTATGTTGCACAAGGGAAACTATGACAATGGCAAGATGGGATCATCCACCATCTCCAATCACTTGATTTATTGCCACATCTGTATGCTATATTTCCCCATACAAGTTAAGGTATTCTAGAATTTTCTTGGATTTTTAGTACATACATTGTCTTAGAGATCATTGAAATGCAAGTTGATTGTGATGTTTTAAAATCTATTGATCATTGTGATTGTCCACATATCCTTTGGACCAAGATTTGGGATCTATTTGGAGATTCAGAAACTCCACCCTTCCCCAATGTTCATGATTTAGAATATCATTCATAAAATCAGATACCCCATGATGATATTTTTGTGTAGGAGGTTGTTTATTTGGATTTCATTGACAAGGTTTCTTTAGATGTTCCTTCTTCTCCATTAGAGATAGTTGGTATCCCTTCACATTCAATGATTACTTGTCCAGAGTCATTGATTAAGACATGTGGTTTGACACCTTTGATGCTTCATATTTCTTTCAATGGTTTTGAAGACACTTCATTCTAGAGGGGCAATCTAGTCTCCATCACATTCATTGTATTGCATCTTCATTGATTGTGGCATCTTCATCTTCAGGCAAGGAAACACATGAGTAGCTTCTAGAGACATCATCTATATTCATCCTTCCTTCCTCCAATTCCTATCTATAATGGGAAGCATTTTTGCACTTTCACTTGGTTTTGTTTCTTCTAAAAGGGATACAAGTTTTTTGTTCACATTGGATCATGTTTTATCTTCAGACACACCTTTTTTACAGGTGATCTCATGTTCTAAGGAGGGTATCTCTATTTCCCTCCTATGTGGGGGATATTGATTGTATTCTATCCATGTGATGGATGGAACACTTGGGGCGTATTTGGGATTCCTCCATCCTTCCCATCCTTTATAGTTTTTAGAAATTTCATCTCCTTTTTGGAGAGGGATTTGCTTCCCAATGGGTTTTCCCCTTTTCTCCATTTGTGGGATATTTTTTACATTTTAATTTTGTAAATGGGTACCTAAAATGGCCATTATGTAGCCATGACCCATCATCCATCATCATCCATTGCATAATCATTTTATTTTTCATTTCCTCCCTAAGTTGCACTTAGGTGGGGTGTTAGTGTAATTAATTATTTATTACACTAGCACAAGTTTGACTTAGGTATTTTATTTAATTAATTCCTAGGCTCCATTATTATATAAATCATAAATAATGGGGTCATTATCCTTTCCATGTTTGTAGAGATAAGATTCCTTCTAAAATATGAGTTGTTTTTTCTATAACTTATCTCAATCAGTTTATCATTCCCTAGGTGGGTAGCTATGGTTTACATACATGTTGTCACATGTTGTGTGATCAAGATACATGGCAACACCATATTGCATCTTATATATCACTCATGCGTATATATTGAAGGCATATGTACATTTGTGATCAAAATCTAGATTAATAGAAATGTCCATTTGCATGCCCTTAGTTGCAACACTTTCTATGTGGTTGAATTTCTTCTTGCAAAAGATCCTTTGAAGTATGTGCAACTTCATTGAATGATTCAACATACATTATTTCAACATGTGATGTAGGATTTCATAATTCAAGCTAGCATTCAAGTTAAGGTCTATCACATTCAAGCAAGAGTCAAGTTATACATCCATTGGATCCACTTCATACATGTTTGTAGCACTTTATTATTACGGTTTGGTGATTTGTAACATTTCGTATTGTTCATTTGGCATTCTTTCATTTCATTTCATTTCATTACAAGTTTTGATTACCAAAATAGGATTTGGCCAAGGAAGACCCCTTTCCATTAATAAAACAATAATTTTCCCTCTCTTTTGTGTGTGATTTGAAAATCTAGGTTGAAGAAATATTCAAGAGGAAGTTTGGAGAAAGTTGTCAAAGTGTCAAAACTTGTCAAAATTGTCACCTTGCATTGGATATCACTAGAAGACATCTATGAGTTGGGTATGTTGGATGTAGTCATTTTGTTGCTGATATGTGATTTTCATTGATGTCAACACTATTAGCATTAATTCATTTGAAGCTGTATATGTCGAGGATATTGAGAAAATTGTAATTGAATGAGTTGGAAGTTATTAGTGGTGAAGTGAAGTATGTTGGTGAGTTATGTACATTAATGATCAGAGGTCGTGGACTAAAGGGTTTGTTGTTGAGTGCATCTAGTTTATCCACATCAAGTTTTAGAGATCCGCGCGAATATTTGATCAAGCTATGGAGATTTATATTCTGACAATTTTTATATTGCTTCAGTTGGTGTTCCTAAATGAAGATGATGAAATTTCAGTTAATTTAGTTATTGCAGACACTTTTCTGGTGATTCATGATGTTTGTGGATGTTTCTAGATCATGGTCTATCTTTATTGCATATCCATGTTAACCGTTGTGCTCAAGGTTGGCGATTTTGTCTTGCATGTTCATGTTTTTCTTGTTCTTGGTCCACATGGTGTTTGTAGTGTGTTATGGATCTTTGAGGAATAATTGATTGAGTTATTTTTATGTTGGAGATGTTGATTTGGGTCTTCACTAAGTTGTGGTCGACCTTGGTTGATTTGCATTACTAATATTTAGTGTTTTGGGCCAACAGTTTGTATTCATTTTATTATTTTGTTAAAGCCAACATGAAGGGATGAAATTTCATATTGAGGATATAGATAAGCAATTTTTTATTCAAATTGAAAGGTGCTAGTGGATTTTGAGTGTGTGTGATCGAAGGTAGAGCAGAGTATGAAGAAGAGTGAAGAAGAGTAAGGAAATGTTCATGTGCTTAACCAGAACTATGATCAAGAATTAGAATATGCTAATTTATTAGTTCAAATCCATGCAAATGTAATCTGATTCTTTTTGTAAGACAAATTTTCTTCCTTTGGGCGGTTAGCCTTGTTGTATTCGAGTAGTGAGCTCTAGGCAGTGTGCCTGAATGCATGTGCATTCCCCATATTTCATTTCTTTATACTTTTAATAGGGTATAATCTTGTGGACTGACCTCCACCATGGTTTTCCCCTAATAGGGTTTCCGCGTAAAAAATCATGGTTTTATGTGTGTTTCTAATGTGTTCATGATTTATGTTTTAATTGGTAATAATCAGATCTAAGAATAAGGTTAATAAGTTGAATAAATTTTGAATTTCTAAGACAATTGATTCACCTCCCCTCTCAGTTGCCTACTCTTTTGTTGCCAATAATTAGTATCAGAGTAGGTTCCTTCGAAGAAGTTTAATAGCCTGAGGTGATCTAGGATGGTGTCATACAAGAAGGATAGTCCAAGATTTTATGGAACAAATTATTCTATGTGGAAGGTCCTTAAATGGAGTGTCATTTGAGATGCATTGGTGAACCCTTTTGGCACATTACATGTAATAGGTATGTTATTCCTCAGAATGGTTCTACTACTAATGCTAAGATTAGAGATGCTAAGTATAATATAAGGGATAAGGAAGCTTTGTTAAGTTCCTTGACTAATTTTGAGATGAAAAATGTTATGGATCTGAAGACTACGTATGAGATCTGGAAAAAGTTAGAAATCATGTACGAAGGTGATGCTAATGTAAAGATTGCTAAGTTGCAGAGTCTGAAAGGGAAATATGAAAAGCTGAGAATGGGTGATGATGAGAACATTACTATTTTTATGTAAAGAGTAAATGAACTTGTGTATGGTATCAGTTGTGCTGGTGGACAGATAGATGAATCTGAGATTGTTAATACAGTGCTTAGATGCTTACATGCTTCTTACAAAGTCAAAGCTAGTGCTATTGAAGAGCTCCAGATTCTAAGAAATGTAACAAGAGATATGTTGGTTGGTAAGCTTACTACTTTTGAGTTGAGTTAATTTAGTGATTCCCTTCCTAAGGTTGAATCTACATTTAAGGCTACTACTTCTGGAAGAGACAGATAAAGATATGATTCAGATGAGTTCATCTAGAAAGACATTCAAGTATGAGGATGAAATCAAATAGACTGAAGAAGAAGAAAGAGAGCTGGAAGAGCTAGAATCACTTATTGTCAAAAGAGTACTGATAGGAAAAGGTAAGTGTAAAGGAAATTTTCCTCTTAAATGTTTTTCTTGCAATAAAATAGGTCATTTTGCATCAATGTCTCCAAAAAGAGCTCCTAGATGAAGACATAACAAGCCTAGATTTCTAAAGAAGTGTTACTATGTTACTAATGAAGGTGTGACAGATGATGAATCTAATAAAGGAGATAGGAGTGATGATGAATGGGTATTTATTGCTATCAAGGAAAATAATCCTATATCTACTCAATCTGGTAGTTGTACAAATGTGGAGAAATCCCTAGCTACTCAAGTTGAAGAGAAAGATGAATGGGTAATTGACAATGGATGCTTGCATCATATGACAAGAGATAAAAGTAAGTTTGTAAGCTTGGAAAAATATGATGGTGGTGTTGTGTGATTTGGTGGTAATATAGCTAGTGTGATATGTGGCAGAGGATGCATTTCTCTTGATGGTAAGCATAATACTGATGATGTCCTATATGTGGAAGGCTTGAAGCATAATCTTTTCAGTGTTGGTAAAATGGTTGATAAAGGATACAATCTTTAGCTCAAGGAGGGAAAGTGCAAAATATTGAGTTTCAAAAATTTAATTGCATCAAGTACAAAGACAAAAGGTAATATCTTTCACTTGAATGTTGCTAGTAAAAGTTGTTTGATTTCTCAAGTTAATGAAATTTGGTTAGGGAATAGGAGAATGTGCCATGCAAACTTTGATAATATTGTCAAGATAAGTTCTACTAAGGAGCTGTAAGAGATCTACCTAAGTTGGTGAAACCTTCTAATGCCATATGTAGGGAATGTCAGCTAGGAAAGCAAACTAGAATTTCATTTCAGAGTAAAAAGCATTGTTCAAATGAATTGTTGGAACTTGTGCATACTGATCTGTGTGGTCCCTGTAAGGTCAAAATTTTACAAGGTTACAGGTATTTCATGTTACTCATTGATGATTATTCTATAATGGTGCGGGTTACCTTCTTAAGGGAGAAATATGAAGAATTAGAAAAGTTCAAGATCTTTAAGGCTATGGTTGAGAAAGAGACAGGTCTGAAGATTAAATTTATGAGATCAGATAGGGGTGGTGTATTTACTTTTGGTGAATTTTATTATTTTTGTGAAGAACATGGAATAAAGAGACAATTGTCTACACCCCAGACCCCTCAACAAAATGGAGTTGTGGAATGGAAGATCAAAACAATTGAAGATGCTACTAGAATAATGATTCTGGAATGAAATGTCCATCATATCTACTAGAGAGAAGCTATGAGTATTGTTGTATACACACTTAACCAAGTAAAAATTAAAGGTGATACTAGTAAGACTTCTTTTGAGCTATGGATTGGTCAAAAGCTAACATTTAAATATTTCAAATATTTGGGAGTAGATACTACATTAAAAGGGATAAAGATATAGGAAAGTTTGATGCTAGGACTGATGAAGGTATCTATCTAGGTTATTCTAGTAAAAGTAAGGCCTACAGGTGCTATAATAAAAGATTAAGGAAAATGGTTGAAAGTGCAAATGTCAAGGTTGATGAAGACTTAGGTACACCATCCATAACCTGTGGATATGATTATAATGATCAAAATGATAATGAAAACAAAGGAAAGGAAGTTTAGAGTACAAATCAAGTGCAAATCATTCTGGTGAATCAAGAAAATCAAGAGGAAGAAAAAACTAGTGAAATTACAGAAGAAAGAACACAAGATCATGAAGTTGAAAAACATCCTAAGAAGAATCCAAGGTATGTAAGATTGAATAACTTACAAGATCGTATTATAGGTGATAAGAACAAAGGTGTCCAAACTAGGAGAAATATTGCAGAAGAGTACTGCTTGATTTGAGAGACTAAGCCTACTAGTGTGAATGAAGCATGCAAATATGAGCACTAGGTTGAAGCAATGAAAGAGGAGTTAAAAAAATTTGCAAAGAATAATACATGGATTCTTGTTCCTTGACCTAAAGATAAGAATGTCATTGTAACTAAATGGGTCTTTAGAAACAAATCGAATGACCAAGGTGAAGTGGTTAGAAACAAAGAAAGAATGGTATGCAAAGGATATTCACAAAAGAAAGGAACTGATTTTGAAGAGATTTTTACCCCTATTGCTAGAATTGAAGCTGTAAGATTATTTCTTACATACATTGCTTACAAGACCTACAAGGTCTATTATATGGATGTCAAGTCAGCTTTTCTAAATGGTTAGTTGGAAGAACAAGTGTATGTTGAGCAACTTGATGGATTTTAGTTGACTGATAAGGGAGATATGGTGTGTCAGTTGAAGAAAGCTCTATATGGACTTAAGCAAGCCCCTAGAGCTTGGTATGCTAGATTAGACAAGTATTTGTTGAAGCTTGGATTTAACAAAGGAACTGTTGATAGTAATCTATATTTCAAGATTGATCATTATAAAGATTTGATTGTTGAATTTTTTTTGATGATATCATTTTTGGAGGAGATGATGGTTTGTGCATGAAGTTTTCTAATGAGATGCAGAATGAATTCAAGATGTCAAAGATTGGTGAGATGAAATTATTTTTGGGATTGAAAATTACTTAGATAAATGGATAAATTTAAATCTTAGTTTAAGTATGGGATATAATTATTGAAGAAGCTCGATATGGAAGATTGAAAGCTAGTCAATACACACATCCTAACTGGATGCAAGTTGACAACAGAAGATGATTCTCTAAAAGAAAATTAGACTAGATACAAATCAATGATTGGTGGATTGCTTTATTTGACTCAAACTAGGCATGATATCATGAATGTTGTATGTATTGTTGCAATATTTCAAGCTGATCTGAAGGAATCTCATGTGGCTACTATGAAGAGCATTTTTAGATACTTGAAGGGAACAATTGACCTTGGCCTATGGCATCCTAAAGATGATGATCTTACTTTCAGTTCCTTTACTAATGTTGATTGGGTAGGAGATGTAAATGATGGGAAAAGTACTAGTGGTGGAGCATTTTTCTTGGGTAAAAGTTAATTTCATGGCTAAATAAGAAGCAGAATGTCATTTCCTTATCTACTATAGAAGCCAAATACATTGGTGCTGCTAAAAAATGTACCCAAGTCCTGTGGATGAAGAAGATGCTGAAGGATATCAGAGTTGTGTATAATGAGCCTATTTATATATTTTGTGATAACTCAAGTGCTATTAACATTTCTAAGAATTTGGTGTTGCATTATAAGAAAAGTGTATATCTATTAAGTTTCACTTTTTTGAGAGAAAAGGTGATTGAAAAGGAAGTCAGACTAGAGCATGTTCCTACTACGTAGTATATTGCAGACATTTTTACCAAGTAGTTTCCTAAGGATAATTTTGAGTATCTAAGAGGAAAGTTAGGGGTGATTACCCCTCCTAATAAAAAATATGGATGCATTGAATTACATCACTTCATGAATTTAATAGTTATATCTTGATTCATATTGATGTTGTGGTGGTTTCTACTTAGGGGGAGAAGTCAGATGTTCAGAAGTTCAGATATGTGGTTCAAAATTTGTATGGAGATTAGAGATCTTTGTCATTGATGTCAAAGGGGGAGAAGTGTAATGTGAGATACTTGATGGAATCAATGTTAATGAGGGAGAGAAGATCATATGAAAGAGTTGAGGATAAAATGAGTCAGAACCTAAGGGGGAGTAAGTGTCAAGAGTTAGTTGCGTTGGTGGTTTTTTTCATATCATGTGTTTCCATCAATGCCAAAGGGGGAGATTGTTGGATGTTTTGGTTGTGTTGTTGATATGTGGTTGTCATTGATGTCAACACTACTAGCATTAATTCATTTGAAGCTGGATATGTTGAGGATATTGAGAAAATTGTAATGGAATGAGTTACAAGTTGTCAGTGGTGAAGTGAAGTTTAGTATGTCGATGAGTTATGTACAATGATAATCAGAGTTTTTGGACTAAAGGGTTTATTTTTTAGTGTGTCTAGTTTATCCACATCAATTTTTAGAGATCATCATGAAGATTTGATCAATTGATGGAGATTTATATTCTGACAGTTTTTTATTACTTCAATTGGTGTTCCTGAATGAAGATGATGTGATTTCAGTTAATTCAGTTGTTGCGGATGCTTTTCTGGTGATTCTAGATGTTTTTGGATGTTCGTATATCATGCTCTATCTTTTTTGCACATCTACATTAATCGTTGTGCTTGTGGTTGGCGATTTTCTCTTGCGTGTTCATGTTTTTCTTGTTCTTGTCTGACATGGTGTTTGTAGCATGTTGTGGATCTTTGAGGAGTAATTAATTGAAGTATTTTCATGATGGAGATTTTGATTTGGGTCTTCATTAAGTTTTTTCCAACCTTGGTTAATTCGTATTAATAATCTTTAGTGTTTTGGGCCGATAGTTTGTATTCATTTTATTATTTTGTTAAAGCTGAAATGAAGGGATGAAATTTCATATTGTGAATATATATAAGTGATTTTTTATTCGAATTGAAAGGTGCTAGTGGATGTCGAGAGTGTGTGTATGTGAGAATAAAGACCAAATCATTCAAACACAAAGAAAAGTGTGAAGACGAGTGAAGAAGAGTGAAGAAATGTTCATGTGCTTAACCAAAACTATGATCAGGCATTAGCAGATGCTAATTTATCAATTCAAATCCTTATGGATGTAGTTTGATTCTTTTTGTAAGACAATGTGTCTTCCTTTGGATGGTTAGCCTTGTTGTATTTGAGTAGTGAGCTCTAGGCAATGTGCCTAAATGCATGTGCATTCCCCATATTTCATTTCTTTATACTTTTAATAGGGTATAATCTTGTGGACTAACCTCCACAGTGGTTTCTCCCCTAACAAGTTTTTCACATAAAATTATTGGTGTTATGTGTGTTTATGATGTGTTGATGATTTATGTTTTCATGGATAATAATCAGATCTGAGAATAAGGTTAAAAAGTTCAATAAGTTTTGATATTGTTAGACAACTGATTCACCCCCCCTCTTAGTTGTCTAACCTTGTATTTCCAACAAGGTATGTGTAAGATCATGATGGGTCAAGAAGAGGCGATATGATGGGTATGTGTAGGGTATGTGGTTGAGGACTTATTTTTTACCCAAAATTTATGAAATGAAAAGGGTTTTTAAAGGAGATTCTCAAATTTCCACCAAAATAAATTATGCTTTACTTTGAATTTAATAAAAAAATATTATTCATTTTCTATTTGAATTACAACTAAAGTCGGGCGGGGGCCGTAGCTCGGTTGGCTAAGTCTTTCCTTTTGCAGGAGGCTAGTCATGAGTTCTAGTCTCCCCCGTCCTATGGTACCGAATGGCGTGTCGCGCCATCACCGCCGGTCACGTTAAAATTTTTACCAAGCATACTGCAGTTTATAGGGGGCCGTGCTATACAAACCCGATTTTTGCAGCCTAAAAAAAATAAAATTACAACTAAAGTCTTGATTGATAGGTTGATTGAGAAACGTCTATAGCTTTCAAACGATATCACATTTTTTTAATTTCAAACATGTGTCACATTCAATGCCTCGTATACTGGAAGATTAAAAAAATCATGAATTTTTGACCAAGTTAAGGACATCAGACATACAATTTTTTATATTTATAAAAAGTTGTAATAAAAAATTCATAATTAATTATCTACTTGGAAAAATTACAAAAAAATATGCATCACATCGGGACATGAGTCCTCTACTAATATGTAAAATTTTATAAAAAAATATTATCATTTAATTGTGGTTAGGGTGGTCAGACAGACACCTACTTCTTATCTTTTCACCGAAATTTAAGTATTATTGCATTGAAATTTCAAATTTTCACCAAATAGATTTTTTTTTAAAATAAGCCTAGTATTTTAGAAACTACATTCAATTTTCTATAGATTCTATTCTTACATATTTTTGACATAATATAGATAACTTATTCAAAATTTTATGTGAAGTTGCATAACTCTAATTTTTTTGAATTTTTCGCCACTTAAGGGCCTTTTTTTTCTATGATGTTCCTGTACATACCTAGTTGTAAATCATATTTTCATATATAGAAATTAGGTGGAAAGGATAGAGTAGACATTGAAGACCACAATTAGGCTTTTAATTTCTAGAAAGCCCTAACTAGACTGATATGCCACTTCTGCCATATGAGTCCTATTATAATGAAATTTACAAATTTTAGGAATTCCAGACATCTCTCTGACAAAATTTTGTTCCTACCCAGAAACCCTAATCTTGGAGTAAATCTCCCAATCTAGCATGTGAGTCCCAATCAACATTAAATTCAATATTTTTAGCATTTTAAGTCTTCATCAAGTCCCCTATAGACTTCCAGGTGCACATCTTTCATCTCTTAGCTTTTTGTTTTAATTTTACATGTATTTTTAGGTCATTTAATTAAATCTTGCATTACACTAGGTTTAAGCATTAGGTCTTTAATTTCATTAGTATTTCCAAGCCATTTCTTTGTGGTGAAACCCTCTATAACTTATAATTAGATCCAAGGAAAACCCTATTGCAACATTTATTTCTCCTTCACATACCTTAGATTGAGATCTCTAGGGTTTTCCTTTAATGAAAGTGAAGAAGATTATTGTTCTATGTCCTAAACCATAAGAAATGACAATTTCATATCTTTAATTTTGGTGAACCTATATTTAAAACATCTTAATTATGATTTGGAGTGCATAATCATCCTATACCTTCCTTGCATTAACATTTCATTAAGATTTCCATTCATTAATTGGCATTCTAAGGTTTCTAAATCTTGCATTAGTGAAAGTGCATATAGGTTTCATTTTTTCATCTTGCATTATTTAAAATCATCTAAAATCTAAATTTTCATTTAGTTTACATATCATCAAAACCAAAAAGCATAAAAATCACTTATTCTTTTTGAAATTTGTGAAAAAATTCCTCACTGGGACTCATACGCCCCTCTAGGTGATTTAGTCCCAGTGCATAGTTTAAACAACATTTTCCAAAATTCAAAAATTTGTTTCTATGCTTTTGTTTTCTATTAATAACTTTTTTGTTTCAATTTACAATTTTTTTGTTTCATTCATTTCATTGCATTCATTGCATATTTCATTACCTATATTGTCCCTTGTATGATCTTTTCTACTTGGTGCCATATTGCTAATACTATAGTGAGATGATGTTTGAGACTCATGTCATCCCAAAATAGTACAATCATCATAGATCTTGGGTTATCTATCTCTTTCACTACTAGTGTTGGCACTAGTCCACTAGGTATGGACCATACCCTTAATAACTCCTTTTCTTCAAGTAGTGTGACACATGTTGAGAAAATGTTTGCTAGTATTCCACTAGAAAACATAATCCAAATTCATGAATACCTAGAAAACCTACAAAGTTAAATAAGTACAAATAAAATTTCAACTATTACTACCATAGATAACATTCATTTCATGCTTCAAAGTGAAGATAGAGTTGACCTTGTGTGCAACATAGTTCAGATCTTTGGAAAAAATCTTACCTCAACCACTAATTGTCCTTTATCCTTGAACAATGTTACAAACCAAGGAGGAATTCAAATTCATCCTCCCACAACAATTACCTCTATTCCTACCTATACCTATCTTGAAGTTACAACAACAATGCAACCTACTAGTAATGTGACTCCTTTGGGTATTTCCACTAGCATTCCTAGTACCTTGTGGTATCGCATGCCATATCTCTTAACACCTTCCCACCTATAAGCATTACATTCACTTGTCCCTCAAAAACATACATACCTCCATTGTATTCACCTCCATCTCACAATACAAGCAATGGCCCTCTCATAAACCAACTTTTGCAAATCATTTCATCCCTTCAAAAGAAAGTCTCCACTATCAACGAAAATTAAAATGGCCCACCTACATAATATGTCAAAATCAATCCATTGTCATTGGAGATATTGTGAATACTGATTCCACAAGATGTAGAGGTGCCTACATTTGAGAAAAATGGGGAAAAGGGATATCCTTCTAACCATGTTTCCACTTACATAGCATTAAGTAGTGAATTTATTCTTGATGATAAACTCCTGGCTAAGCTTTTCCCTAGATCCTTGAAGGATATGGTGTTAGAATGGTTTTCCTCATTATCAAAAAACTCAATTCATTCATTCAATGAACTTGTTAAGGCATTTATCAACCATTTCTAGGTCCATATGACTCTTAAGATGACCTTGGCTAATTTGATGAGATGTAAGAAAAGATAAGAAAATGTCACTGACTTTATTTTATGATATCAATTTCTTTATTCCCAAATTAATGTAAAGGTCCCTAACCCTCACCTTCAAAAGATGTTTATAGAGAATTCTCAAAGTAAGATACAAGATAAGCTTACCATGATGAAATTTCTATCCTTCATGCACTTATGTACTAACCTTCATGATTATCAAAACTCAGTTAGTAGTTGTGATGCAAAATACACCTTTAGAAGAACTTAGAAGTCTTA
The DNA here is from genome assembly GCA_007258455.2 of Sequoia sempervirens. Lineage (NCBI taxonomy): Eukaryota > Viridiplantae > Streptophyta > Pinopsida > Cupressales > Cupressaceae > Sequoia > Sequoia sempervirens. The sequence goes on along the minus strand of VDFB02271358.1, from coordinate 397,511,334 downwards.
ATCCACAAACAAAAACAATTTCCAACCTTTTAGGAAGAAAAAAAAGGGTTTCCTTCAAGTTAATCTCCCTCAACAAACAACTCAACATGTTGATAACCAAGTAGTTGTTAAAGTGGTAATACCCTTTAGCTATGGGGACTTGAAAAGGTAATTCACTCCCTTTCCCAATACCCTTCATAAAAAAATGTCACAACTCTTAGAACAGAAGATGATTACCTTGCCTCACATTAAAACTCCTGATCCTAATAAATATTTACAATTGAAGTTTAGATCAAATTCTTATTATTATTATCACTGAAAAAATGGACATAACATGGAACATTATAAGCATCTTAAACATCTTGTTGAAGACCCCATTGATTCTGGTAGGATTTCTATTGAAGGTGTTAATGATCAAGGAAATAATTCAATTCCCCCTTAACAAAAACTTACAAATCTTTACCAACCCTATCCCTAAGCATAATATTTCATTTGTCAAAGATATAGAAACTGCAAAGACTGATGTGATGAATGTTGACATGGATGATGAGAACATAGACACAATTCAACAAAGTCCTATAGACACTTATCAACATGATCCTATGGAACAAAATACTATCGATAGTTTGGTTGCATTGGTCAAAACTCAACATTGTAAGAGTCGAAATGAAAATCCTTTAGACATTTCTTTCTCCTCTAAAGATATACTTAAACATGCATCTGATGGTCCTCTTCACATAGCTGGCTAAATCTATGATGAGCCCACTAATGTATTAATAGATCCCATCTGTGAAGAGAATGTGATCACTGAAGAATTCCTACTTGTGCATGAGCTCTACCAAGAAACATATGATAAATCAAAAGCATGGATTGAGACATCTAATAGTTTCACTTGTCCTATGGTTGGATCAATCACCTAGGTATGTGCAGGATCATCATGGAAAAACCAGGCCCTTAAGTGGCAAAAAATTTAGAAAAATCAGAGTTAAGCAACTTAACGTAAAAATTTGAATAAGTTATCTATATTATTTCAAAAATATGTAAGAATTTAGAATCTGTAGAAAATTGAATTTGGTTTCTAAACTACTAGGTTTTAAAAAAAAAAACTATTTGGGAAAAATTTGAAATTTCAATGCAGTAGTACTTAAATTTCAGGGAAAACATAAGTAGGTGTTTGTCTGACCACCCTAACCACAATAAAATGATAATATTTTTTTATAATTTTTTAGACATAATGAGAGGACTCATGTCCAGATGTGATGCATATTTTTTTATAATTTTTTTCGAAGTAAATATTTAGTTATGATTTTTTGATTACACCTTTTAAAAAATAGAAAAACTCATATGTGTAACCACCTTAACTTGGTCAAAAGTTCATGAAATTCAATTTTTATTTTTTTAATCCTATAGTATGTGAAGCATAGAATGTGACACATATTTTGAATTGAAAAAATGTGATACTGTTTGAAAGCTATAGATGTTTTTTAATCAGCCTAACAATCAATACTTTAGTCATAATTCAAATAGAAAATGAATAATAATTATTTATTTAATTCAAAGTTAAGCATAATTTATATTGCTGGAAAGCTGAGAATATCCTTTAAAAACCCTTTTCATTTCATCAATTTTGGGTAAAAAAAAGTTTTCAGCCACATACCCTACAAATACCCATCATATTGCCACTTTTTGGCCCATCATGATCCTGTACATACCCACCTTACCTTTTCAAATTGGACCGAAAACATTAGATGTCTCATTCTCCATAATCTTGACATTGGATGAATTATATATGAAGCTTGGTTACCCATGACTATGCTCCATAGAATTCATCTCGTCAGTTGTGTATAAATGCATACAATTTCCCTTTGATAATGAAATTTTCACCATGCATCATAGTGCCTTTAAGCCTTTGTCTTCCTGTGGAAAATTTTCATTTGATTTCTTCTGGCTTGATCCTATGGAACCTACTAAACCTCAAGAAGAATTATTTTTCAAATCCTACCAAAATTTCAAGGTGAAATGTATAGCAAAACTTTCCCTTCAAAACATGCCTCAACCCATGATTGAACCTACCATCCTTGATGAAACCATGATTGAGTATAAGGACATTCCAAACAACCAAGACTAACCTAAGATAGATCCTTTGACTATTTCCTACAAAATACCAAGAGATAACAAAATAATCCTATCACGCCTCCTAAAATAAAATATGTTTACAAATATAAAGAGAAAGTGGTTGAACAACCTTCCATGGTTCCTTTTGTTCCTCCCCTTAGGGAAGAAAACAAACCTATGGTTGATCAACATGCTCCTACACAAGCACAACTTGAAAAGCAAACTAAAATAAATAGAAATGCTAGAGAGTGTAGGCGTAGGCATTGTTCTCTTGTTGAAAGGTTAAATGAAGAAACAAACAAAGAAAATAAAAATCCAAACTTGACTAAAACAATGCATGACGAGTCTCCCTTGCAATAACAAAAAGATCGTATAGCACAACTGCAACAAGAGCTAAACCCTTCTTTAGACATTATTATTCGATCTCCTATTGTGATTAACTTGGATGATGATGAGGAGATTTCTAAACTTGATAAGGAGGTGCATAATGAATTGAATACATTGTTTTCCTCTTCTTTGAGCTTACATGATAAATCTCCTACAAAGAGTGTTGAACTTGGTAATGAACCTAGTTTGGCACTTGCTATTTTCCTTTTGGATAGTTATCTACCTTTTGTTTATGATGAACACAATTGGGATGTGAATGACCTGCTCATAGGTTGACTCGCATGTTCCTAACTAGTCTTTTACATTATTTCTTTATCTTTTTTATGATTTCATGTGCATAATTTGATCCCCCATGATGTTCTATTTGATGTATCCTTCTCTCCTTGTGGAATTCCTCTATTTGTACCTACCTTCTTCTCTATGGACCGTAAAGTTTTTTCCTTTATCTTTTTCATTTTTTGTGTTTTCCTTCAGGGGATGATGCAAGGCATTGAGAAATTCATGTCTCTTCCATGTTGACCCAATTTTTTTTAAAAAAAATCACTCTTTGTGTCATTCTTCTAGTTCTATGAGTATTTGGTGAATGATGATAGTTCAAAGCTCTCTAAAAACATTATAGCAAGAACATACTGACCTTGAATCCATAGATTGCTTGTGTGTTTGGAATTTAATTTTGGCAGCAACCCATCTCTTTTCCTTTCATGACATAGCTTTGTTTTTAAACATATGACTTGGCATAGGGCTTTACAAATAATCTCTAATGTCCACTTTATTGTTAGAATTTATCATTTTATACTTTAAATTAAATTCTCACAACATAGTATTTAGCAATTTCTTTAAAGTTGGGGCATACATTGGAATTATTCTTTTTTGCATTTTTCATGTTTCATGGTTTAGTCTTCTTACTTCATGTGATGCATGTTTCTCTTTGTCGTGACATTGGGTGTGATTTCCTTGAAGAGTGTGATCTTTCTTAGAATATTATATTCCTCTTGATGCAACACACTGCATCCCCTAAATTGTGAATATTTTATTCTTTGATTGGTCCTCTCTTGGAGAAATTAGGCATGATGTTCCCTAAGTTAAATACCTTAAAAAAATTAACTAAGTCTCCTTTGAATGTTCTTCACATTATTTTGCATTTACAAAATTTTGGTTATATGGCCACCTTGTATAACACACTTTGCATTCCTATGGAGCCATCTTGTTTGTTCATCAGTTTCAAGCATACAAAGCTTTTCTTGCCTCATGAATCTCAAAATTCATTATTGTGTGGTTCCTTATCAAAGTTATCAGCAGGTATAACTTACGTATGGTTGGATGGGAAGCCAATCCAAGGCATGAATTTTCCATAGCCACTCACATGTGTGTGTGAGTGCATACAAGTCATTTGTGTATGTGTCTCACCTCTTTGGATATTCACCCAATAGAAATCCCAAAGTTCCATTTCCTTTGAGTGAATGTGCATTTTTGGGAAAAAATCCTCGATCTAATCCACATCATGATAGACAAATAGTCAAATCTTGATCCACCCCTTCTTTTACCTTTTTCTTCTCTCCTTCTCTTTGGAACTACATTCTTGTGTCTTTTTGTTGCACCTTATGTCATTTCTTCATATGTGTTCTCTTTTTCATATTTTACTTTTCTATAGGACCTTGATTCTAAGGGCTTGCACAACCCTCATGGTTGGTGTTGTCCTATCCCATTAGCATCAATAAAATTGAAACCCTCTTAATCTAAATTTATCTACTTTAGTGTCAGTTTGAAGAAAGTTCCTCCTCTCACTAAAGTGGAGGCTAAATGTAGTTTCACAAAATGTCATCCATGACATTTCCACACTTGTTTTTTCCCTCATAAAATTGAGCTAGATGGTACCTTGACTTAGTGTTGTAATGTGTTTAACACACTTTACTTAGGTTTTGGGCCCTTGTGAACTAAATGGGCTTAATTGTACCTTATTAGAGTGTTGCAAAGTGTTGTAACATACTTTCATACTTTTCTAGGTTTTTCATAAATAATTGGGCTTCTTTATACTCTAATTGACCTTATTTTTCATTTGCAAGCCTTAATTAATGCATTTTTTTTAGCATAATCCTAACATAAACCAAAATCCAATCATAATTCAGGTATTTTTAGGTTGTGTGGCCTAGATTTAGTGATTTGGAACTCATACGCCACCTTGAGTGTATGAGTCCCACCTAGGTTTTTGGGCCCCGATGTATATTTTACATCATTCTAAGTAATTTTAAAAATTTATCCCATAATTAATGCCTAATGGGACTCATACGTAACTTCTAGTGTTTGAGTCTTGTGTGGCACAAAATTAAATTAAATTTAAATTCTTGGTTGGATTTTATCCTCCTAGATTTGATGTTGGCCCGTAGTGTTGTAATTTTGGGAAGTTTCACAAAAAAAAAGCATAAATACAAGGTTATTTCACTCATTTTCACCTAACCTTTCAAGTATTCATACATCATAGAAAATTGGAGTTCACAAAGCATTCAAATGTTTTCAATAGCATTAAAAATTTGATTATCAAGTGTTTCAGAGCACTTTTCAAGCATCCAACATCATGTCAAAGTCATCATGCATCATGTTTTATTTTGAGCTAGCAATTGTGATTTAGGGTTTCATGATTCAAGCTAGCATTCAAGTCAAGATTCATCATATTCAAGCAAGAGTCAAGATCTACTTCCATTGGAGCCACTTCATACATGTTTATAGGAAACACTTTATTGTTATGGTTTGGTGAGTTGTAACAATGCATGTTGTTCATTCATCATTCCTTTATTTCCTTTCATTTCATTACATGGTTTGATTATGAAAATAGGGTTTGACCAAGGGACACCCCTTTCCATTAACAAAAAAAAATATTCCCTCTCTTTAGTGTGAGATTTGCAGATTTAGGTTGAAGACACATTGAAGATCAAGTTTAAAGAAATTTTCACCTTGCATTGTAGATCACTGGAAAACATCTATAGGTTGCAAATCAAAGTTTCAGATCTGGAAATCAAGTGGAAAAGACAAAGTCAACATTGAAGAGTAGAATTAGACTTTAAATTTCTAGAAAACACTAACTACACTAATACACCACTTCTGGTATATGAGTCCTGGTGTAAGAAAATTTGTAGATTTTAAGAGTTATATGCATCTCTCTTGCATATTTCTATTCTTGCCCAAAAACCCTAATTTGGGACTAAATCACCTAGTCTATTGTATGAGTCCAAGCCAACATTAAATTTAGTGTTTTTATCATTTCAAGTCTTCATCTAGTCCTCTTCAAGTTTCAATTTGTACATATTTTATCTCTCAACTTTCTATTTTGATTTAGATGCATTTTTAGGTCATTTAATTAAGTCTTGCATTACACTAGGTTTAAACATTAGGTATTGCATTTAATTAGTCTTTCCAATCCCTAGCTTGATGGTGAACCCCTCTTTAACTTATAATCATATCCTAGGACAACCTTATTGTAAGATCTCTTTCTCCTTTTCATACCTTAGATTGTAATATCTAGGGTTTGGGTATGTGCAAGATCATCATGGAAAAAATAGGCCCTTAAGTGGCAAAAAATTCAAAAAACATCATAGTTAGGAAACTTGACATAAAAATTTGAATCAGTTATCTATATTATTCCAAAAATAAGTAATAATAGAATTTGTATCAAATTGAATGTAGTTTATAAACTACTAGGTTTGTTTAAAAGGAAAACAAATCTATTTGGTGAAAATTTGAAATTTCAATGTAGTGGTACTTAAATTTCAAGGAAAAAATAAGAAGTAGGTGTTTATTTGACCACCCTAGCTACAATAAAATAATAATATTTTTTTATAAGATTTTAGATATAAGTAGAGGACTCATGCCCTGATGTGATGCATATTTTTTTGTAATTTTTTTCCAAGTAAGTAATTAATTATGAATTTTTTATTAAATTTTTTTAAAAATTATAAAAATTTGTATGTTTGACTACCTTAACTTGGTCAAAACTTCATGAAATTCAACTTTTCGTTTTTTAATCCTATAGTATGTGAAGCATAGAATGTGATGCATGTTTTGGATTCAAAAAATGTGATACTATTTGAAAGCTATAGATTTTTTTAATCAGCCTATCAATTACGACTTTAGTCATAATTTGAATAGAAAATGAATAATAATTATTTATTAAATTTGAAGTAAACAATAATTTATATCAGTGGAAATCTGATAATCTCTCCTTTAAAAACCCTTTTTGTTTCATCAATTTTGGGTAAAAAAATAGTCGTCAGCCACATACCCATCATATTGCGACTTTTTGGCCCATCATGATGCTGCACATACTTGTTTTCCTTGAATGAAAGTGAAGAAGTTTTTTGTTCTATGTCCTAAACCATAAGAAATGACAAGTTCAAATCTTTAAGTTGGAAACATGCCTAAGATAGAAAATCCTGAAAAATTCAATCTGCAAAGGATGTCAGCAAGGAAAGAAAACAAGGCTTAAGTTTCCAACAAAGGATTATTCAAGCAAAAAACCTTTGGAAATAGTTCATACTAATTTGTGTGGTCCAAAAAGGACAAGGGTATTGCATGGTGAGAGATACTTTGTGCTACTAATTGATGATTATACTAGAATGGCATGGCTCACATTCCTAAAGGAGAAAGCATAAGCATTTGAGACGTTTAAAATTTTCAAAATGTTGGTATAGAAGGAGACCAAGAGAAAAGTTAAGTGTCTCAGATCTGTCAAAGGTGGAGAATTTAAATCAAGTGAATTCAAAGAAAATTATGAAAATCATAGAATTAAATAGAAGTACTCAACACCAAGAACACCATAGGAAAATGGTGTGGTAGAAAGAAGAAACAGGATTGTGAAGGAAATGGCTAGAGCCATGTTAAATGAGGAAAATTTGGCAGATATCTTTTGGATGGAAGTAGTCCATACTATTGTGTATATTCAAAATAGATCCCTTATAAGAGAAAATAGTGGTAGAACTCCATATGAACTATTGTATTGCAAGCTTGTATCAATCAAATACTTTAGGGTGTTTGGTAGAAAATGCTACATTTAAAGAGAATATGAAGAAATGGGAAGCTTTGATTCAAGAAGTGATGAAGGAATATTTTTAGGATATTCTACTCAAAGAAAAGCCTACAAGTGCTACAACAAGAGGTTGCATAGGATTGTGGAAAGATTTAATGTCAATATTGATGAAAATATAAGTCAAGGTGGGCCGAGTAGAAATAATTTTTTAGGTTGAATCGAATGATGATGAGATAGGTCCAACAGTTGAAGATGAGGAATGTATAAAAGCTATGGAAGAGGAACTCTGTGAGATTTAAAATAACAAGACATGGGTGTTAGTCCCTACACCATTAAGTAAACACATAATTGGCATCAAGTGGGTTTTCAAAAATAAGCTAAATGAAGATGGAGACGTTAGAAATAAGGAAGGGTTAGTGTGCAAAGGGTATGCAGAAGTTTAAGGAATTGACTTTAACAAAAACATTTACCAATTGCAATATTAGAAGCCATTAGAATGTTTCTTTCTTTTTTAGTTTACAAGGGATTGAAGCTATATCAAATGGATGTTAAATAGACATTTGTAAATGGGAACCTTGAAGAGGAAGTCCACATTAAAAAACTTAAGGGTTTTTAGCTTTTAGAAGAAGAGGATTATGTTTGCAGTCTAAGGAAGGCATTTTATTGTCTAAGACAAGCACCAAGAGCTTGGTATTATAGATTAGATCAATATCGTCACCACCAATGCTTAAAAAAAGGGTGTGTATACATCAATTTATATTTCAAATTAGAAGGTGAGAACATGATAATTATTTTTGTTTATGTAGATGACATCATTTTCAGAGGAAGCAATGATATAATGTGTAAAATATGTGTGACATACATGTAATATGAATTTTAGATGTCTATGCTAGGAGAGTTATCATGGTTTACAAATAACACAAACAAAAAATGAGATATTCATATCTCAAACTAAATATGCTAAGGAAATGCTCAAGAAGTTTGGCATGGAAGATAGTAGAATAGTTAGTACACCCATGATAACTAGATGTAAATTGAATAAATCACATGAGTCACCTGATGCAGATTAGACTATGTATACGTCAATGATAGGAAGCTTTCTATACTTAACTGCATCAAGACTAGACATTGTGCAAGAAGTATGCATGGTTGCAAGATTTTAGCTACACAAAAGTGTCTTATGTGAACACAGTAAAGAAAATCTTCAGATACACTAAAGGAATTGTTATCTATGGGTTGTGGTACCCCAAAAGTTGAATATTTCACTTTGATCACATATACTAATGCCTATTGGGTTGGAAGTGTAGATGACATGAAAAGCACTGTGAAGGATCTTTCTTTCTAGGAAAATAATTGGTTTCATGGATGAGTAAGAAGCAAGAATTGGTTATGTTAGAAACCAAAATCAGACATGCAAACCAATAAACCTTCCATAGAAGAGAAAAATAGAAAAAAGAAAGAGCTTTGCATGAACATGTACAAATAATATTATTCAGGAATTCAATAATTACAAGAGATGAGGCTTGCTTATAAAAGCAAGCATGCAAAACCCTAATATTATCTTGAGAAACAAGATAGATCAACAAGATAAGGATGACAACTATAACCTAGGAATTAAAATATTACCTAAGTAAAGTTATGCAAGTACATAATTAAATAATTAATTACACCAACACCCCCCATAAGTTCAACTTAGGGAGAAGCAAATTATTATGCAAAAGATGAGTCCTGACAACAAGGCTTGATCAAGTACTCATTTACAAATGCAATGAATGAGAAAGAGGAGAAAACCCAGTTGGACAAAACCCCCCCTCAATGAGATGACCTACTACAAAGAAGCACTAGAAGAACACTGTGGAGTAACACTGGAAACATAATACAAAAAGAAAGGAAAGATACTTTTGTTTACAAGAAATCAAATGAGAATCACTGAAGGACTCAGGAAAAATCATAATAATGCAGTATCAGACCCAATGCCATGGAACAAAGAAAACGCACAAACTGGAACAACCTTGGAATCTATTTAGCAACAGTAGATGATAAAATGATGCCCCCCTATAAGAGGGAATGATATGATGACAAAATCTAGAAGTTGTGTATCTCAATGCAGATGCCAAACTGAGACTAAAATTCTTCCATGGGAACAAGTACCATAAAGATTCTAGAAAATTAACCATAAAATCATGGCCCTCAAGCTGAGATGGATCTGAACCAATGTGGATCAATAACCATAGGATCCCAATCTAAAGCGTGAACCGATGTGAATCTAATATGTCTCAAGATATAAGCAGAAGGGCCAAAATAAACTAACAAACTAGATACAACCCATGTGAGTTGTCATCAAAATCAAGATGAGATCAAAGTGAAACTACACTCTAATTAGATTATTATGCAAGAAACCCCTTTGATGGAACTTTATATCAGTTCATTTATTATAATAACCCATGATTGTAAAAGGAGAGAATGCAAAACATGCATAAACAAAAGAGAAAATGATGTGAAACTGAAATGAAGTGCAAAGATTAAAGTTTCACCCTTCCAACTTCCAAAACATCCAAGTAATCTCCAAAACACCCATAGAGCCAAATCTAGAATAATGATCAACCTAGGACAGATACAGAAAAAAGTGCATGGAAAACAATGTAGAGCTCCTCAATAACTTTCCAATGCTGTAAATATAGTGAAAATTAGAGATCATGGAAAAAAGTTATGAGCTCAGAAGCCGTAAATGAACATCTGACTTCAAACAACAATAAATTTACCTGCACTAAGAAATATTTGAAAACTAACTATACCATGAGAAAATTGGGCTCACCATCTTTTTGGCAATATCTGGTTTCAAAGATTTTTCCTCAAGGGTCAAAAGTTATGAGAAAATGAAAAAAAGGGTTGTAAAAGGCCATTCAGGGTACTGCAAGCCTAACTGGGTGCAAAAACTTGGCACCTTTCACTATGGCCCCTAGTCAATCATATGACCTCAAAGTAATCTAGGCAAAAAATAACTCCTACCTGCCACCTGTTTAAAGTAATATTATCGGCTTTTGAAAACTAATACAAAGCTTTTAATATTATAAAGTTTTCAAAAAAAATGGGATAATACTCATACAAACCGTATGGATAGTGGTCTAAATGGTACCATATTGAGGAGGAGTCTTCGTACAAAGTAGATTGAGAAGTACGCTGATGATGTAAGGTACCTGATGATGGTGGTAATGAGTGCCACCAAAAAAGAGAAAAAAATTGGCCGATGGTGATTAGATCTTTAGAAGCATTCGCCGAAGACTGAGAAAACAAACCCAACAAATGAACCCTTTTGACAGCTGAGCCATAGGTACTTTGTACCTTGTAAATGGATAGCCTACACATGTACCAATAGATATGATGTTAAGGTCAGTCCACACAATGAAGAAAGACTCCAATCATTACCCTAAGTGACCAATGTGAAGCCTCGTACTTGTAATGGTACAGTTGGTAGTGAGAGGAAGCATGCCCGACAGAGAAGGAAACCGGTGATGGTCTTCAAAAATGACTAGTAAAAGTGGCTGAGGACATTGAATGGGTTAGCTGGATAGATCCAGCAATAAAGGTGCTAACCAAGACTGCAAACAAATTAATGTTTGTGTATGATCCCTTGTAAAATGGTCGTCCAACCAAAATAGACTGTAAAAAAAAAAAATGCCACCACAATATTTAATAATTCCCCATGTAATAATTGAAATAGCCTGATAATGTATGCAAAATATATATTTTTTAGAATATTTATACTACAAATAGATTAATGTTTGTGTACGATCCCTTGTAAAAGGGCTATCCAACCAAAACAAACCGTAAAAAAAAAAAAAACGCCACCACAATATTTAATAATGCCCCATGCAATAATTGAAATATCCCAATAATGTATGCAGAATATATATTTTTTAGAATATTTTTTCTACAAAATAAATAATCAAACCCTATACCCGAGGGTCGTATGGCCACCTTGGGTAAAAAAAAATTTCCTCACAAACAACCGACGCTGAAACATGGTGAGTTATATGTCAATTTTCATCTCTCGAACGCTCTGGATCTGATGGTGAGGTCTGATCTATCTCAAAATACACCAGAAGCTTCAAAAATCCTAGATCTGGAAAATATTCAAACCCTCATTACTTTGGCATAAAATGTCAGATATAAGAGAAACAAAAGTTGATCCTAACTTTTTCAATTGCCTTGGACTTGAAAATGAGCTCAGATTTCCTCCAATGTGCACCAAAAGTGACCATGCAAAAAAACCTAGATAGAGAGACAAACTCAAGAAGATCAGGTGAAGGCATGAAACCCTCAAGGAACCCCAAACTACCTTGCATTGATTTTCTCCAAAAAAACTGAGAAGGGCTTGCATATCAAGGCTCTAATACCATGTTAGAAACTAAGATCATACATGCAAACTAGAAAAACCTTCCATAGAAGAGAAAAACATAAAAAAGCAAGAGCTTTGCATGAAGATGTGCAAATAATATTATTCAGGAATTCAATAATTACAATAGATGAGGCTTTCTTATAAAATCAAGCATGCACAACCCTAATCTTATCTTGAGCAACAAGATAGCTCAACAAGATAAGGATGACAACTATAACCTAGGAATTAAAATATTACCTAAGTAAACTTATGCAAGTGTAATTAAATAATTAATTACACCAATAGGTTACTCTCTCTCTATAGCTAAGGAAGAGTATGTAGTAGCAACAACTTGATGTACTCAGGTCCTATGGATGAAGTAGAAACTTAAGGACATCAAGGTAGAGTACAGATAACTAATCTCAATTCTTTGTGATAATTCAAGCACTAAAAAAATTTCAAAGAATATAGTGATGCATTCTAGAAAAAAACCATATATCTATTAAGTATCACTTTTTCAAAGACAAGGTTGCAAATAAAGAGGTCAACATGGAATATGTCCCAACAAAAGAACAAATAGCTGACATTTTTACTAAGCCTCTTCCCACGGAGCAATTTAAATATTCGAGGAAGAAGGTGGGAGTAATTGTTTCCCCATCATCTCATTAAATTTTAGTGAGAAGGAATGAATCCAAGAGGAGTCTTAATTGTTCTTCATTTATCTCTGGAAATGGTGGCAGAGATAAAGTTAGTTTTCCATTTTCCATTGATGTCAAAGGGGGAGAAATGTGAGAAAATACTCAAAATAGGAGAATGATGAGTAGAGAGGAGATGTATGTCAAAGTGGGAGTGAACTATTGTGTAAATGATTTAATTGGTATGAATCCTATATGTTATAACTTGTATGAGAATTTTGAGTTTTTCAATCAATGAAAAAGGGGGAGATTGTTGGCATATTGTTATCATTGATGTCAAAAGGTGTGGATCATGTGCTAGAAATGTGCAAGTTGTTCATGGTACAAAGGGCATATATTGCATGTATTGCAAAAGTTGTTCAAAAGGCTACAATAATGTTTTTATAGTCACGACATTCAAAGAAAGTTCTATTTTGTCAGTGACTTTTTATTGTAGGTTGCAAGTCATTTAGTTCATCACTTATGTCATTTCAATCATGTGGAAATTGACCTCTTGTACCTAGCTTTCCATGTTTGTGGGGTCCTTGTCGTTGATCGAGGAGATAACACTAGTTCAAAGAGACTGTATCTTGTGTCTCCTTGATACTCTAACAGTGGATCCAACATTGAGATATGACATTGATAGAAAGTGTGGTGTGTAGTATGAAGATGGAATGGACCAAAGGTGGTAGTTGTCGATTTTTTTCATGAAGGTGATGTTGCAGAAGAATGTGAAAATGAAAAGGTATTTGATTGGAGAAACCTCATCATGTTGGTAGGAGTGTTTTAGTGTCTCTTTGACATAACAATTGTTGTGTCAGTGTGGAGGTTTAATATCGATATGATAGAGACTTTGGTATCTTTGATATTTTGATAAGGGAGTTTGTAAATGTCAGTGTGATAACTCAACTTCTTTGAGAGTTCCTTTTGTGTCTCTCTAGAATGTAGAAATGGTGGATCCATATGGGATTAAGACTACATCTCAAATACATTCCTATCAGTGAAATAGATGTTTCAATCTCTTCAAAGTGTTCGTATGGTGGGGATCGATAGAAGGGTCATAATAATGGATGTTGATGGATACAGATAGATGGCACTTGATGATTGCTTGATAGGAAATTATTATCCTTGATGTGAATTTCATGGTGATGACCTAGACAAGTGGAACCCACATGGGGAAAACGTGTAGTAGGTCAAGGAGAAGATAAAACATCGATAGGACCAAGTGAGCGGTCCCTTTGATACTCTGATAGTGTTTCATCGAAGTGGCCTAGAGATTTTAGTGTGAATAGTGGTTCAGTCTCTTCGATGTGGTGATGAGTGATGGTAGAATAAGATTGACAGTTGGAATATAATGGAAGGATCATCTAATATTAATCTTTTAAAGCGTGACAATAAATGGAGAACCCTGGATCATGGTGTATAGAGACAAAATCAATTATCAATATTTGAAGGAGGTTGTTTCAAATGGTTAATTCTGTGTAAGTGGTTTATGACCAGCATCCAACTAGAAGAATGAAATTAATTGGTATACCTACTCCAACAATAATTTTAATTAGTGATTTGACTTGCTGAATGGTTGTATAGAGTGTTATGTTAATAGTGATTGGTTTCAAATCTTATGAACAGAGGAATACATTAAATGCATATTAGATTTAGAGTTTATAGATCACTAATCTTGGAATATTTTTTGCAAAATAAATTAATGTGGGTATGGTTTGATGCAACATATGCTTCTTGAATAAGAAAGAAAAAAACCCTAATAGAATAATTGAATTGCATTGATCAGGGGTACATGACTTGAGGAAGAGTATACAGGTCAAAAATAAAGGAAAGATAATTAGGTAGTTTTTGGTTTATGTGAGAGTAGTTTGCAATTATTTGGGAAAATACTAGAAAAAGAGATGTCTGTAGAGGAAGATTATGGAGAAAGTAGTTGTAGAAAAAGAATGCATTGTTCTTGAATAAGTTGAACCAAACAAAAATGAGGAATTCAAATTTGGATTTACGTTCACGGTAAACCCCTTTATTGTATCAGTTATTTTTTATGGGTTCTACTCATTTAATCTAGTGCATTATATAGAAGGGGAGGTGTTGTTGAGTAACAAGAAGATGCAGAGAAAATGAGTGCTAAAAAATAAGTGAATGTAGAATAGATGAAGAGGTGTAGAGTAGAGGAAGAGTTGCAAAGTGTGCAACATACATGCATGCACAATTTCAAATAAGGTGCAACATAGAGTAGGCATCATACTTGTAATATCCTACATTGTAAATCTACTTGGTGGGTGCCATCAGATATCTAGGTAGGTGCTCAGATTAGGTAGTGGGTACTTCCTTGGAGTGGGTGTTCCAAAAACCATTGGATTAGCATCTCCTTAGAGATAGATCCCTTAAAGAATTGTAACTAAACTTCAAGCTTGTGAGGCTAGATTAGGATAGTAGCTTGTACTAGCATTTCTCACCATGGTTTTTCCCATCTTTGATTTTTTGCACACATCTTGTGGTAAGGGATGTTTGTGTGTGTTCTTATTGTTGAATTTACATGTTGAGTCCAAATCTGCACTTCAAAGGTTTGATGGAAAGCATAATGTAGATAATGTTCTTTATGTCAAGGGTCTCTAACATCATCCTTTGAGTGTAGGAAAAATGTGTAGTATAGAATATAATATTTTATTTTAGGATGGTGGTTGTGAAATCAAAAAAAGAAGATGAAAAAAATTGGTTGTTGTAGGAACAAGGATAGATGTGAATGTTAATTAGCTCAAAGGTGTTAATGGTAAGTTTTTTATGACTCAAATCAATGAAAGTTGGGTATGGTATATGTGGACATGAAAAAAGTAACCCTCCTAATTTTTCTTGTTTTGTCCCTCCTTGTGCTTAATTGGCTTGATTTTTCATTGATTTAATGTTACAATGTGACCCACACATTCACATTAGGTCTTGAATCTTTATGAATCATTAAGACTTTATGATGTCCTATAAAAGTGTTGTGAAGTGTTGTAACACATTTTCACACTTTTCTAGACTCTTCTTATTATAATTCACCTACATACCCCCTTTTATAACTTACAAAGTCTTATTTTAAAGTGTTGTAAAGTCTTGTAAAAAACTTTCACACTTTTATAGACTTGTCATCAACAAATACAACTTTCTTATGCTTTATTTGGCCCCTTTATGCACTTACAGGCCTTAATTAAGTGTATTTTTTTAATATAAACCTGACAACCATCATTTAATACAACTTAATTCCTGTAACCCATTCACATGCCTTGAGTAGAACCCATTCACCATTAGGGGTGAATGAGTCCCTCTTAGCACAAAAATCAAAATAAGTTCAAATTGTTGGCAAGTTTTTATTTCTTAAGATCTAAGGTCAGCCTGTGATGTATTTTTTAGGAAATTAGGGAATAATTATGTATAAATACATGATTTTCCATTCATTTTAACCCCCATTCATACATTCATTCAAGTACTCATTGATGCATTAAATTCATCATAGCATTTAAGCATTCTAGCATTCAATCAAGCATTTAAGCATCTTAAAGCAACATATCTTCAAACTTCAACATCAAGCGTTTAGTGAGTTCATGAAATTGCGTGTTATTTTTTCATCATTTTCTATTTATTTCATTTTATTATCTAGGGTTTGACCACCCCTATACTCTAACCCTTAACCCTTTCCCCCCTCTTTGCATGTGTTTGTAGGTTTTACACGAAGATTAGTCAAGGTGAAAGGTGTAAAAATGGTATTGTAAGCTCATTAAAGTCATCAAAGTCAACCAAAACCTCTTTGAAGCTTGGAGAATATTTTCCCTCATATATTCTAGATTTGGATCTAGCAACCTGTCAAGTAGTAAAAGTGCAAATTAGGACCCATAGAATTGACCCTTAACATTTTAGAGATCTGTAGGTGGACTAATTCACCATCTATGGCAAATGATTCCCACTACTAGGCTATAAAAAGTGTTTTCTAAATTTTTATGTTCCTAGTATCTCAAACCCCGTTTTGATAGTTTTCACCAGAAATAGGACTAATTCTCCATCAATGGCGAATGATTCCCAGTGGGCTTCAACATTTATCTCTACAAAATTATAGAACCTTTCAACATTATCTTTGAACCTCTAGGTGCACATCATTTAGTTTCATTAAGTTCTATTTTTGTTTTTCTATGCTTTTAGTTCTTTTCACATATCACACTATGTTTTCAAACACTTTACATTTCTTAGTTTTTGCATTAATAATCAATAGCTTCCATTATTTTTCTACATTTAGATCATATCATCTAGGCATATTTCATCCACATTACATTAATATTAAGTGTGAACATAGCGGTTTGTACCCTATTCATTTCCTTTTAGGTGAAAGATCCTAGAAGTGAAAGAGACCTTTAGGGTAACCAAACCCATGTTTACATTTTGGTGAACCTGAATTTAGAATAGTTTTACTTTTTATTTGAAGTGTATTTACATCCTAGGGCTAGCTTACATCAAAATTTCATTAGGTTTTGCATTGTTTTGCATCCTAGGGTTTTCAAAATTGCATTAGTGAAAGGATCATATAGATTTCCTTTTGCATTTAAAATTACTAAAATCTTGCATTTGCATCATACAATTTGAAAAGAATAAAATTCTCTAAAAAATTTCAAAACAATCCATCCTTTGGCTCATTCGCCACCCTTGGAGAATTAGTCTAGTTGCATATCTTGCACTGGAATTTCTATCATTTTCAGAGCATTTTCTACATTTCTATTTTTTGTTATTGTATCTCTATTACAGTTTCATTTTTTTTTGTTATTAGAATTTTATTGCTCCTAGTTTACATTTCATTTACATCTGTGAGCACCTCTCAAATCTGCAAACATTCTAAGCTCCATAAAGAATGTGAGTGCATACAAATTTTCTAAATACTCCTATGAAATAATGCAAAATGTTTCCTACACATGATAGCAAATCAAACTAAATTGAAAGCATGAAAGATACATAATGCACACATTATCTCATATTGGATTGGTGCTATTGTAGAAAATAGCCCTTTCCCAATCCTTTCTTAAGCTTGATGTTAAGATGCTATGAAGATGATGATAAGATGGGCAAGATTAGCTCTCCATTGAAGAGAGTAACCTTGTATGAGATTATGGAGATTTTGTGGAGTTGTGGAAAAAATCAGTTCTCAAATAAAGAGAGTGAATTTGCATTAGCTTTGTGGATCAAGATGTGTAGATTGTGAAGGATTTGATCAAGGATGATGATCTCTATTTGTAGATTCTCAAATGCTAAGAGTTCCAAACATGGAGGATGTGGGACTAAACATTGGACCAATGAGATGAGGACACTTGTCATCATGTGAGTGGTTGATGCATGTGCAAGATTTGGGAAATGTACCCAAGAGGGGGAAATTTCAAATTCAAATTTGAGAGTAAACGATGAGTGGGGGACATGTAAGAGTTTATTAATTGCTTTGTTGGATGTACATGCCCACTTGATTTTGAATTCAAACTTGAGGGAATATTCCTCAAAGATGCCATGTTGATGGAAAATGCTGATTTTAATAAATCAATAAATTGATTTATTTGTGCAAGTGGGATTATCTAGAGGATGTGGCATGCATTAGATTAGATTTAATCAGGATTAATTAGCTAGGATGATGGTTAGGATGTTTTTGACTGTTATGACTTAAATATTTGATTTATTTAAATCATAAAAGGATGGCAAATGACTTTTGAGATTTAATTAAATAAAGTATTGATTTATTTAATCAAAGAGGGAATGATAGGATTAAATTAAATAAAGTTAATTTATTCAATTTAAGTGGATAATCCTTAGAGATTGAATTAAAGACCTGATTTACCTGGTGAATGGATGAGCTTGATTAATTTGATGAGCGGATGAATAATGTTAATTTTGCATGTTTACAACATCCACCCCACCTTTAGTATCCTTTTCATGAGTGTTTGGTGCCCTATTGATAATACTTTAGTGAGAAGAAGTTCATGACCAATGGCATCCCATGATAACACACTCATTGTGGACCTTGGATTATCCCAAGCTACTACTCCTGGTATTGATAATAGTGTATTAGGCATGGACCCTACCTTTATCAATGCCTTTCCTTCCAATAACATGTAAGTTGACAAACAAAACAATCACATCCCACAAGAAAAAGTCATTAATATTCATGAGGACTTAACATATTTTGAACATAACTTGTGTCTTGAAAATATTTCAACCATTGTGATTCCTGCTATAGAAAATATTCATTGCCTGATTGAAAGTGACAAAGGCCTAAACATTATGAAAAAAATTGATGAGATATACCACAAACATGCTCTTTCCACCTCTAGTACATCTCAACAAGTAAACACTACGGTTAGCCACAAAGGACCTCACATTCCTCCCCATTCAACTGTAGCATCCATACCTACTTACACCACTCCCCAAGTTGCAACATTCATGCAATCTATTAGTAATGTGATGGCTTCCTTCGGTATTCCTACTAACACTCCTAGTTCCTTTGGGGAAACGAATGTTCTATCATCTGGCATCTTCCCATCTATTAGTGTTCCCTTCACTTGTCCTACTACTACAAACACTCCATCCCCATTCTCTCTTCCACCCCTTACCACCTGTTGTGATCCTCTCATCACACAACTCTTCCACACTGTTTCCTCTATGTAACAACAAATATCCACCATAAGCCAAAGTCAAAATGCACCACCCACCTAATGTCCATAGCAGCCCATTATCTTTGGAAATACTAAGAACACTGATGCCACAAGGATTTGAGATACCTAGATTTGAGAAGTACGGAGGGAATGGCGATCCTACTTATCATGTTAATGCCTATACCACCTTATGTAGTGATTTTTTCCTTGACGATAAATTGTTTACAAAAATATTTCCTAGGAATTTAAAGTACATTTCCTTGGAATGGTTTTCCTCTTTACCAAAAAATTCAATTTCTTCATTTAATGAAGTTGTTAATGCATTATTAAATCATTTCCATGTCCACATGAGTCCCAAAAGGACATTGGCTGACTTAATGAGATGTAAACAAAATGTGGATGAGAAGGTAATATATTTTATCTCACACTATCAGTCACTTTATTCCCAAATTGATGTCAAGGTTCTTGATCCACATCTCCAAAATATGTTCATTGAAAATTTAAAAATTCAAATTTATGATAAATTTAACATAATGAAATTTCCCTCTTTCATGCATCTATGTATAACCCTTTGTGACTATCACAATTTGGTTAGTAGTCATGATGCCAAGTCCACTTCTAAACAAGTTGAGAAATCTGAACATATCAACCGAAACAATTCACAACCCTTTAGAAAACCACACAAAGGATTCTTACAAGTTAACCCCCCTCCTCAACAACCAACTCAACCTGTCAACAACCAAGTAGCAGCTATTAAAGCCATGATACCTTATAGTTATGGAGATTCAAAAAGATAGTTTACACCTTTACCAGACACTCTTCATAACACAATGTCCCAATTTTTACAGCAATAGATGATTACTTTACCTACTTTTCAACCACTAGATCCTACTAAGCCTTTACCTCCAACCTTTCAACCTAACGCTTATTGCCATTATCATAGACAAATTGTACAAGACACAAAATAGTATAAGCATCTTAAACACCTAGTGCAATACCTCATTGATTATGGTTGTCTATCTATTTCAAATGTTAATGTTCAAAGCAACAAGTCTATTGCCCCACCAAATCAAAATTTCCTAGTTTTTACCAATCCAATTCCCAAACATAATGTTTCATTTTTCAAATCTAGTGAAACTCCAAATAATGATGTGATAAATGTTCATACAGAACATCTTGATCCCATTCCACATATTACTAGTATTAACCTATGGATGAAATGGTAGGTGTGATAGATGTTATCCCTCGTAAGGGCCAACATAATAAATCTATTGATATTACTTTCTCCTCTAAGGACATACTTCAAAATCTCCCCAATGGTCGTCTTTACATAGCCGACTATATTTATGATAATCCCACTAATGGGATACTCATAGATCTTACTTGTGGAGACAATATGATCACTAAGGAATTTTTTTCTTACATGATCTTTATCAAGATGATTATGATAAATCGAGGGCATGGATCAAAACACACAATGGTTTTGCTTGCCCTATGATAGGATCTATCATCCTCCCATTACAAATAGGACCTAAAACATCAAATGCAACATTCTCCATCATCCCACAATCAGATTAGTTTCATCTACAGCTAGGCCATCCATGGCTTCGCTTGATGAAAGCTATCCCTTCAGTCATAAACAAATGTTTAAAGTTTCCACTTGATGATGACATATTCACTATTCACCATAGTGTCTTCTAAAGGAAATTTCTCCTTAGAATCCTTTTGGATTGAGCCCATCGAACCCATAACACCTCGCAAAGACTTATTTTTATTGCCTATCAAAAAATAAAATCCAAATGAATGGAAAAATTGTCTCTATGCAACATGTCCCCATTCACTTCTGACACTACCATCCTAGATGAGACAATGCTTCAACATCAACCTAAACCAACAAATCTAGATCAAACAACAATAAACACTTCATCTTCATCATCCAAACACCCAAGGGATAATGAAACCAACCCCACCATGCCTCCTCACATAAAACTAGTTTATAAAGTAAAAGAGAAATTGATTGAACCACCTCCTATGGTTCCTTTTGTTCCTCCCCTTCAAGCAGAAAAAAGGAGCCTATGGTGGAGAAACCCACTCTTAAACCCACACAAATTCAAAATAGAATCAAAATAAACTAAGGTGCTAGGGAGTGTAGGTGTTGATGTTGTATGCTCGCTCGTCAGTTACATGAAGAAGAAAATAAAGAAAATAATAATTGCCACTTAACAGAAGCAATGCATCATAATCCTCCTCCTAACCCACCACAAAGTAATACAATACAATAGTCACAACATGAACTGCACTCTCCTTCAGGTATAATCCTTCATCATCATGTTGTGATTAACATAGATGACAATGAGGAAACAAAAAAAATTGAGAAAGATATACATAATGAATTAAACACATTGTTTTCCTCATCCATGAGTTTAATTGAGATATCTCCTCTAAAGAGTGATCAACCTAGCACTTCACCTAGTTTGGATATTGCTCTTGTGCCTCTCACCAGTTGTCCATTTTTTGCACATGATTGAAAGGTAGATGACTTGTTATATGGTTGACTTGCATTCACCTTACTAGCTTTTACATTTTTCCTTTCTTTTCTTTAAGGTGATTGCATGTGCATAATGTGATCCCTTAGGAAATTTTGTTTCATGTTTTCTCTCTCTTTTTGCAATTCCTCTATCTATCCCTTCATTCTTCTATATTTCATACATTTATTTTCTCTTTTTCCTTTTCACCTTTTGTTTTTTGTTTTTCCTTTTGGGGATGATGCAAGGCATTGAGACCTTAATATCTTTTTCATATTGACCCACAAAGCTTTCCTTTTCATTTTTCCTTTCCCCTTTCTCTTTACGCCTTTTATTTTTTTCCTTTTGGGGACAATGAAAAGCATTGAGCCACCCTATGTCTCTTCAATGTTGACCCAAAATAGATTCTTTTTCTTTTTTTTACACTCTCTTTGTGTCATTCTTCCAGTTCTATGTGTATTTTGGGAATGATGACAGTTCTAACCTCTTTAATCAAAACACTATAGCAAAGAACATACTGACCCAAAATCCATAGATCCCTTATGTGTTTGGTGTGTTCCTTTTTTAGGGAAACCTCCCCCTTTTTTGTTCCTTTTTCACTTGCATGATGCAGCCTTTCTTGAAAACATATGACTTGGCATAGGGGCTTTCCAAGTTGGATCTCATGTCGTATCTTTTTGCATTTTTTCATATGCTACTTTAAAGTAATTGCTCATAGTACGGTGTGTAGTAATTATTTTAAAGTGGGGAGCATACATTGGAATTATTCATTTTTCATTTTTATTTTTTTCTCGATTCTTAGTGCAACCTTCTTGTTTCATACAATGTGTTTATCAATTTGTGGATGACATTAAGTGTGATTTCCTTCATGATCTTGATCTATCTTAGCATATTAAATTACTCTTGGTGGCATGATGCAACACACTATATCCTAAGTCGTGAATATTTTATTCTTTGATTGGTCCTCTCTTGGAGACATTAGAAACAATGTTCCCTAAGTTATAGACCTCACATGAACTAAGAAAAACTTCATTGAAAATTCCTTTGCATGTTACATTTTTGCATTTATATGGCCACCTTGCATAACACAGCTTGCATGCCTATTGTTCCATCGCATTTTTTCATGAGTTCTAAGCATATGAAGCTTTGCTTGTCTCATGAAGCATGAAAAGACATTTTCCTTTATGGCACCTTATTAAATTTATTAGGAGGTATAAATTTAGTATGGTTGAGTGGGAAGCCCATTTTGAGGCATGACTTTTCCCCATAGCCACCTATGTGTTTGTGAGTACATACCAACTGTGAGTGTATGTTTCTCACCTATTGGGATTTCTCACCCAGTGGATAGCCATGAGTTCCCTCACTCCAAAGTGAGTATGCATTTTATTTTCTGGACAAACATCCTATATTTGATCCACAATGGGCTAAACAAATGATCGAAGCTTGATCCGACTTTCTTTCCTTTCTTTCAACTTCTCTATTTCATTCTCTTTTCATCATTTCCATGTGTGTTCCTTTGTGTTTATGTTTGTTTTTCCATGGGATCTTGATCCTAGGTGCTTGATCATCCTCTTGATTGTTGTCTCATCTCACCAAGCATTAGTGCATTTGGACCCCTCTTGATTGCATGTTCAGCTACTTTAGTGTGAGTGTGAAGAAGGTCCATCCTCTCATAAAAGTGGGGGCTAACTGTGGACATGGAAAAAGTAACCCTTCTACTTTTTCTTGTTTTGTTCCTCCTTGTGCTTAATTGGCTTGATTTTTCCATGATTTATTGTTGCAATGTGTCCCACCCATTCACATTAGGTCTTGGATCTTTATGAATCATTAAGACTTTATGATGTCTTATAAAAGTGTTGTGAAGTGTTGTAACACATTTTCACACTTTTCTAGAATCTTCTTATCATAATTCACCTACATACCCCCTTTTAACACTTACCAAGTCTTATTTTAAAGTGTTGTAAAGTCTTGTAACAAACTTTCATGTTTTTCTAGACTTTTCATCAACAAATACACCTTTCTTATGCTTTATTTGGCCCCTCTATACACTTATAGGCCTTAATTAAGTGTATTTTTAAATATAAACCTGACAAACATCATTTAAGACAACTTGATTCCTAACACCCATTTCCATTAGGGCTGAATGAGTCCCTCTTAGTAAAAAAATAAAAATAAGTTCAAATTACTAGCGGGTTTTTATTTCTTAAGACCTAAGGTTGGCCTATGATGTTGTATTTTTAGGAAATTAGGGCATAATTATGTATAAATACATGATTTTGCATTCATTTTAACACCCATTCATCCATTCAGTCAAGTAATCAGTCATGCATTCAATTCATCATAGTATTTAAGCATTCTAGCATTCAATCAAGCCTTCAAGCATCTTAAAGCAGCATATCTTCAGACTTCAACATCAAGGGTTTGGTGAGTTCATGACATTGCATGCTATTTATTCATAATTCTCTCTTTATTCATTTCATTATAATCTAGGGTTTGATTACCAAATTGGGTTTTGACAAAGAAAAACCCCTATACTCTAACCCTTAACCCTTTTCCCCCTCTTTGCATGTGTGTTTGCAGGTCTTGTAGGAATATTTTTTAAGGAGAAATGTGTCAAAAGGGTATTATAAAATCATTAAAGTCATAAAAGTCAAAAAAACCCTATTTGAAGCTTGGAGAACATTTTTCTGTTAGATTTTCTAGATTTGGATCTGGTAACCTATTAGGGAGAAAAGTACAGATCAGGACACACAAAATTGACCCTTGACATTTCAAATATCTACAGGTGGACTAATTCACCATCTTTAGTGAATGAGTTCCATTTCCAGGCTAAAAAAAGTTATTTTTTAAGTTTTTTGTTCTCGACATCCTAAGACCTGTTTTGGCAGTTTTCACTAGAAATAGGACTAATTATCCATCTATGGCGAATGATTCCTAGTGGGCTTCAACATTGACCTCTACAGCGTTCTAGAAAATTTTGACATCAGGTTTCAACCTTCAAGTGCACCTCATTCAATTTTAATTAAGTTTTGTTATTGATTTTCTATGCTTTTAGTTCTTTTTGCATATCACACTGTGTTTTAAAGCACTTTACATTTCTTAGTTTTTGCATGAATAATCAATAGATTTCATTAGTTTTTTTCATTTAGATCATCTCATCTAGGCATATTTCATCCAAATTACATTAATCTTGAGTGTGAACATGGTGGTTTGTACCCTGTTCCTTTCCTTTCAGGTGAAAGATCCTAGAAGTGAAAGAGACCTTTAGAGTAACCAAACCCATGTTTACAATATAGAAGAATTTTTCTCATATATTTTGATAGACTAGTGAGGATCAACTCTACTCAAGATATGGGAGATCTACCAAGAATTACAAAGCCTATCAATGTAGTTAGGAAGGAATGTCAGGTTGGGAAGAAAACAAGAATGAGGATCAAAATCAAAGAATATTATACCCTAGGACCTTTGGAGTTGGTGCATATAGAACTATGTAGACCTACAAGAATATGAATATTTCATGGTGATAGGTATTTCATGTTGTTAATTGATGATTTCTCTAGAATGGCTTGGGTAACTTTTCTCAAAGAAAAATCAAAAGCTCTAGAGAATTTTAAAGTATTCAAAGCTATGCTTGAGAATGAAATGGATATGAAAATCAAGTGCTTAATCTCTGAATTTTAATTCATCTCCAATGATTTTAATTCATCTCCAATGATTTTAATTTTTTTTGTGAAAATCATGGAATAAAAAGGCATTTGTTAGCTCTTATAACTACTCAACAAAATGGAGTGGTGGAGAGAAATAATATGATAGTTTAGGAAGCAACAAGGAAAATGATGAAGGAAGAGAATCTATTAGATGTCTTTGTTTCAAGGTGTATTCCCTTGGTCTCCTTGTATTTTGCAACATAGCACTTAGTTTCGTGACATGGATTAATTTCCTCTCATGGATTCCTTAACTTTGGCAGTTGTATCAAATATTAGTAGATCGATCTTTTGGTACAATGGAAAACATCTTTGCAATAATTAGTATTTGAGATTAGTTCATGAGTTCAAAGCCCTCTCTTGTACTAGGGTGATTTTTTCAAGGTGTGTTCCCATGGTCTCCTTCTACTATGTAGCATAGCTCTCGAGTTTGTGACATGGCTTAACCACCTCATGTGCATTCACTCACTCTAGCAAGGCATTACCAAGTTGATATTATGGTGTAATGAAAATTTTCTTTGCAATATTATATTGGAGAGAAGTTATTCATACTTTATTATACATACTCAATAGAGTACAAGCAAGGGTAAATAGTTCATATACTCCTTATGAACTTTGGTGTGGAATAACTCCTACTATTAAATATTCAAAGTCTTTGGAAGTGAATGTTATATCAAGAGAGATGAAGAAAACTTGGGAAAGTTTCATGCAAGGTAAGATGAAGGAATATTCCTTGGATATTCTCCAAGAATTGAGGTTTACCAATGCTACATCAAGAGATTGAAGAAGATAGTTGAAAGTGCAAGTGTTAAAGTAGATGAAAAACCACATAAAATATTAGTACTGATAGAAGGATATGAATTTGATGAGTGCTCTTGAAGAGAAGAAGAAAAATAAGAGAAGGAAAAGGAGATGTAGGTTGAAAATGAAGAAGCTTTGGAAAGAATTCCTAAGAATCCTATGTATGTGTAGAAGAATCATTTTGAAGATCAGATCATTGGTGATAAGAGTAGAGATGTGTTGAGAAGAAGAAAAGTTTATCTAACAAAGGAATAGGTAAATTTATGTCTACTTTCTAAAGTACAACCTTAGATAGTGATTGAGGCATGTAAGGATGAGAATTAGACCAAAGCTATGGAAGAAGAATCAATGTAGATTGAGAAGAATCAGTCTTCAGAACTAGACCCAAGACCAACAAATAAGAATGTAATATGAACTAAATGGTTATTTCAGAACAAGTTGAATGATAATGGAGAAGTTGTCATAAATAAGGCTAGAGTTGTGTGTAAGAGCTACTCACAAGTGGAAGGAATAGATTTGGAGGAGACATTTGCTCCATTGGAAAGAATAGAGGACATTAGGATATTTTTTACCTTTGTAGCACATATGGATGTGAAGTCTACATTCTTGAATGGTGAGTTGGAAGAAGAGGTATACATTGTAAAAACAAAATGTTTTCAGTTATTAGATAATCCTCATATTATTTGTAGATTCAAGAAGGCATTGTACAAACTTAAGCAAGCTTTGAGATCTTGTTATGCAAGATTGTATAGGTACTTTTTGCAACAAGGATTCAATAAAGGAACAACAGATATTGATCACTACTTTAAAGTTGAGATGGATCAAATCCTTATTGGTGTTGTCTATGTTGATAATATAATCTTTCGAGGAAATGAGGAAATGTGCAAGAAGTTTATAAAATAGATGCAAAATGAATTTGAGATGTTAATATTTGGGGAGATGAATTTCTTCCATAGGCTACAAATCAGTTAGAAAGAAAAAGGAATATTTAATTCACAGTCCAAATATGTCAAGGAAATGTTGAAGAAGTTTGGAATGGAAGACTCTTAAATGGTATGTACTCCTATGGTTAGTGGTTGCAAGTTGAGAAAGGATGATGAATCTCCTAAGACTGATCAGAGCAAGTATAAAATAATTATTGGTGGATGACTATATCTAACTACTACTAGACTAAATATCATGCATTTATTCATCTTGTGTTCAAATTTTATGATTCTAAAGAATCACATATTGTAGAAAAAAATAGGATATTCAGATATTTGTAGGGCACTCTAGACTATGCTCCATGGAATCCAAAGGATACTAATTTGTTTTTGTTTTCCTATATAAAGGAATATTGGGTAGGTTGTGTGGATGATAGAAGTAGTACAAGTGGATGTTCTTTATTTCTTTGAATCGGGTTGGTTTCTTGGCTAAGAAAAAAGTAGGATTCAATATTTGTATCTACCTAAGAAGCAGAGTATATTGCTATAGAATATTGCTGCACACAGGTTTTGTAGATGAAGTAAACATTGAAGGATATCAGAATATCATATAATGAACCTATTTCTATTTCGTATGATAATACAAGTGCTATCAATAAATGAAAGAATCTAGCCATGCATTCAAGGAAAAAGTATATCTCAATCTCATATAACTTTCTAAGAGAAAAGGTTGCAGAAAATGAAGTAAAACTAGAGTATGTACCTACAAAGGATTGAGTTACATATATTTTTACAAAGGATCTTCCTAAAGATACTTTTGAGTATTTATAGAAGAAGTCAGGGGTTATTTCCCCTCCTTATTTCAATTAGATGCATAAGTGTGTGAATCTATCTATGAAGTATTTCAAGATACATTCTTGGTCTTAGACTAATGTTGAAGGCCACCTCTCAATGGGAATAGGTAGTAGTAATGTTGGTTTGTGAAGTCATATGGAGCATATTTTGTGTGCCTAATGGGGAGAGTGGAAAAAATTAAGTGCAACAAAGAGAGAGTGGAGTTTATTTTTGGTGTTGCAAGTGGTTTCAAAGCGGTGTAAACAAATTTCAAAAGGGAAATATAAAATAAAAAATTTATGTAGATGATGTGTGAAAGTTGTAGGCATTTCCCTTTGAATGTTGTCAAATGGGGAGAGAGTTAGTTGGAAAATCATAGTATATAAGAGAATATGATCTAAAGACTATAGGGGGAAAGAGTGTTTAGGATCAAGATAATAAGATTATGAAGAGTGAGAAATTCATGTCGAGGATAGTACTACTTGTTGTAAAGTTACTATTGGTATTCTTTTATTGTTGATGTTTTTTAGAATTGGTGTTATCATCAATGACAAAGGGGGATATTTTGGGAAGCTTGTTGCATTTTTCATTGATGTCAACCCATAGCAAGGGATATTTTGGAAGCCTTGAGTTTTAGTGTTGTCAACACAATGTTGTTGGTTTTGTCATTGTTGCCGACATTCAATATAGCTACGAAGAGTATTGGATTATGCTTGTGTTTATGATATTGTTGGTAGTATGGATGTATTGTGGTTAATAAGAAGTGTTGTAGATGTTGTAGATGTGTTGAAGGGGTGTTATTAGTCTTGCAGTTGTAGTTGGATCACATGGTTTCCAAGTGCTTTTGAGAAAAAATGAATAAAAGAGATTACAATGTGATAGAGTGGTGTTCTATATTTTACTTCACATTTCTCCAATCTTGAATTTATGCTTGTGTGCTTTGGATATGTTGATCAAAGGTTATATAGGTATTATATCTAGAGTATTAAGTTTTTCATCATACAATAGTAACAATTGTGCTCACTAGTGTGTGTGTTTTTTATGAAGGTTGTCTAGGAGAAATGAGATTTCTCCACATTTCTCGGTATTGAGGTTTTTTTTCTTAAAATTTTTGGGACATGCTTATAATGTTGATATCTACTACCTCTTAGGGTTTGAGATGCTAAGGTGTTCTATGAATTTGGTGAGTGATTGTATGTATATGTCAGTGTGTCTAGTTGCATAAAATGATGGCAATATCAATTTCAAGTGGTTCATAACAAAGTTGCATAGTATTCTTATGATGCTGGAATATTATAAGATTTTTTATGGATATTATTAAGTGTTGTTATGTTGTCCATGTGATCTGAAGAAGTGTGTATGTTGTCACTTGTAGTGTTAGTTTGGGTTTCGCCAACTTGGCATGCTAGTGCTATTGTGAAGATACCTCATTGATTTTGAATGTGTTGAGTAGCATGGTGATGCCTAATTAGGTCCTAGTTAACCCTTGGTGTGGGAATTATTCACTTCTTTCCACCAAAAAAGTCTTTGAGTCTCACCAATTTTATAATTGCATGTTTGAGGTGCATAGATGACCTTGGATAATGTTTTCAAGGTTGAGGATGGTATAAATTGAAGGTAGAGGGTTGAAGAATAGTTTGTGTGTGTGTATGTGGTGCATTTTGGTGTAGAATGTGATCAAGTGTTGTGCTATGAGTGTGATATTTGATGAAAAAGGCTACCAAAATTAGTGAGTAGAAGGTGTTTACATTTGCAATGTACCTAAAGTTACTAAAGGTGGTGAGTTGAAAGTTACAAATGGTTCAAAGTTGTTGTGATGGATCTTCCTATTGCTTTGAGATGGATTTACCTTTGTAACATTCATCTTTATTTCTTCTTTCTAATCTAGTAATGAGCCATTAGTAGTGCACACTTCTTTATTTTGGGTAGTGAGCCCTTCGATAGTGAGCCTAATTTATTCATGTTGCAATTCATTTATCTAGTAAGCTAATATTCACCATGGTTTTTCCATTCTTAGGTTTTCCACATAAATTTGGCACTTTATTATGCATGTTGGTTTGATGGGTTGTTGTTTCACCTTTTTTCTTTCATGCTAAATCTGATTAATGGTTTGAAGTCTAATAAATATATAAATTTTAATGAGGGTTTAGATGTTTTAATGTACAACTACTTCAGCTCCTATCAGTTAGCATGGGCATCTAACAAGATCCATATTCCTATGATGCATCATATTTTATCAATTTACTACTTTTAGATGAAAGTGTACCAATAGTACATGGCTTGATGGGTTGTAATTAAGAGATATTGAGGGTAGTACATGATAATTTGCAATGAGTGTAGAAATAATGGATGACTTACATAGATAGGAAGAGAAAAGAGATTCCCTTTTCATGGGGGATTCAATTTTATTAAGATGGAAGCTTATGTGATGTGGGGAATAATATATCCTACAAATGGAAATGATGAGAGAATGGAAAAAAAAATTCATAATGGCTTGGGATAAAATTGGTTTATATTTCTAGGCTTGGATAAATTGTTTTTTCATTTTTTTTAATGTAAAATACTTTTTTAGTTGTTCAATTATGAATGTAATGTTTTTACAATGAAAAGAATAATCATTGTAAGGATATTTATATAAGGAGACACATAATTAGGGCTAAAATGATGGGAAATGGGTTTCAATCAAAACGAATTAACAAGATAATAAGCCACACCTTTTTAGTTGTTATTTCATTCAATTATGCATAGAAGAACATCACAAACCAAATCTAATTGTTATAAAAATACAATGATAGGATTTAAGGTTTTAAAATGATTTGTACTTGTTGCAAAAAGTTCTTTTTTTAGCCTCATTAAGGACTCATTCACCCAGTGGAAAATGGGTCCCTAATAGCATTTTGGAAAACCAATTTATAGGTTCTATTCTTTAATGTCTACACTCTTAGATCCCAGGTGTTCAACTCCCAAAAGTCATAAATAAATTATCTAGCTTATTTTCTATGATATTGAAAGAAAGATGACAACTTTTACAACTTTGTAACTTTCACAACTTTTGCAAGAAATATTCTCCAATTGATCTTAAACCTAAAACTTGAAATCACACATCAAAGGACAAGGAAAAAATATTGTTTTGTTAGGGAACATGAGTTTTCCTTGGTCAAATCCTATTTTGGTCATTAAACCTTATGATGAAACAATGATACCTTAGATGAAATCTTGGATAAAAAATTTGTAATCTTGCATGAAATGGCCTCAAATAATGTAGATCTTGAATACAACACTTGATATGAAATAACACCTTGAATATGCTTGAATTGGATCTCCAATGCTACATCAACAGTTTAGCTCAACAACATGCATGATGCACTATTCCTTTCACATGATGAATTGGATCTTTGATTGCTACAATAAACTCTAATAATCTTGCATTGAATTCCTTCTTGAATGCTCTATAATTCTCTTGTGAAAGTACTATTGATTTCTTATGAAGATCTAGTTATAAACTATGTGAAATAACCTTATATTTATACTTAACTTAAGATTAAGTCTCAAAATTCAAATAACACAAGTTGACACCAGATATAGAATTTGAAATCATTAAAATACAACAACAAACATATCCAAAGGGGGTTGTCCTAACTTAGTTAGGACCCATTTTCCATAGGTTTAATGGGTCCTAGCATGTACTTAAGTAGGACACACTTGAAAGATTGAGAAATGATATTAAAAAAGGAGGTCCTAGGATGTACTTAAGTAGCATGTACTTAAGTAGAACACACTTCAAATATTGTCAAATGATATTAAAAAAGGAGGTCCTAGGACCTAGTGGGGACCAATTCGCCAAGTGGAAATTGGGTCCTTGGTAATTATCTTAGAGCACATTCCTTGAAAAAATAAGTGTTGTGTAATCTCATTTAAGAGTGTCAAGTTTTACCCCTCAAAAAATGTAATAAATTAGGGTTGGATTTGAATTAAAGGGGCCAATTAAGCTAAAATTAACCTCAATTAATTAATAAGCCCTAGAATAGTGTGAAAGTGTAAAGAAAAACTTTATAACACCCTAAATAAGGCACAGTTAAGTCTATTTTATCATTAATTATTCATTCCCAAATTAAGTGTGAAAAAGGGTTACTATTTTGTACACTACAAGGGCATATGTGCACAAATGTGAGAAGACTAAAAATAATTTTCAAATAGTGATAACAAAAACCAACCATACATGAGCCACATAGAGAAGGTTGAGGGTAATGTGATGATAAAAATAGGATGGGACATAAATGATGTTGGAGATAATGATATTGGGTTGTTAAAAAATAATATGTGCAAGTAGGATTTCACTAGGGTACTTTTTTAACTTGTATATGATGGTAGTTTTCACTATAGGACAATCCTTCTCTTTACTTTTTATTTTTTATTTTTTAACTCCTTTGATTATTCTAATTTTATAATTTTTTTCATTAGGTATGGAATAACTTGAGATGCACAATATGCATGAGTTCTTTAAGATCCTAGCCATCGAGTGTGGATAACTAATAGGCACATGAGCTATTACTAGATTATGTTGTTTAAGCATATGGGATCAAATATCATAGTTTCTAAGGAACCTTGTAACAAAATAAAACACCCCATTGTATTTGAATTTTTTTCAAACTATAAGGAAAACAACTACAAATTCATCAAATTTGGAGTTGGGTAAGTAGATAATTTTTTGGATGTTTGCACTATTCACTAGTATAAATCTATATAGCCATACCATCATACTATATTGATACTACCTATTCACTATTATTAATTCAAATATATCAGGTCCACCAAATTTAGTAACCTCAAACAACATTTAGCTAGAATTTGAAAAGATGGTGATTACTTTTACAATGACTAAAATCTGCAATTTTCATAAGCTATGGAGGTCTTCTAGATTTATATAAAAATATAGAAAATTTGATAAAATTTTTGGCCAAATTGATAAAATTATTAGAATTTTTGAAATCTAGTAGAGGTTTCTAAATTTATTTTTTCTATCTTAATCCCTCTCTTAGCACCTTCCATTATAAATTGTTAACTTTTGTTTTGCAGATGATTTTTTTATTTCATATATGCAACATAAGTATTTTTCTCACATACACTTTAATTATGCTAAGAGAAATTTCTAGGAAATTGTAATTTTTGGGTTAATATTTATGTATTTAATTTTTATTTATTTTGTAAACTAGTAAAATAGATAAATTTTGATGGGTAATCTTTCTATTTTTAGTTTCATGGTTGATTAATTTTGGGGAAAGTAATCTCATCTCTTACCCTCTCTCTCCCTTTTATTTGATTATTGTACACATTCATTTTAATTCATATAACATCAAATATTTATATTATTGGAAGAAAAATTAGGATGAAAATATAATTTTTAAATAAAATTGATGTTCACTAAAGAAGTTTCTTTATGAAAATAAAATAAAAATTCTTAGCTTCTACTACACCAATATTTATAGGTTTATTAGTTTGTCATACATTCCAATCTATTTTGGATATGACATCAATGGATGGAAATTGTTGTCTATTGTTATACACTAAGACATCACCATCTTAGCATACATTCTCCGAGTTCTATGTTGCCACTTATGGAGCTTCTAATTATTTAATTCAATAGGACAATAGAATTTTTCTATAAGTAGATCATTGGGAGAATAATCTATTTTATGAATCCTACCTTGTATATTTTGAGGAGACCTTAGATATCCTGACTTTTCTCTTTTATGATAGTTCCATCACAATTATTGTCATATGTTCTTTGGCTCCTATACTACATTTTCCAATAGGTTGTGAATTTCAATAAACTTTACTTAGTACTAGAACACTTGATATGATCT
Source organism: Sequoia sempervirens (assembly GCA_007258455.2). NCBI lineage: Eukaryota > Viridiplantae > Streptophyta > Pinopsida > Cupressales > Cupressaceae > Sequoia > Sequoia sempervirens. Next base: position 397,477,471 of record VDFB02271358.1, on the reverse strand, counting down.
AGGAACCTCTACTCATTAACATCGAGACCATGGCATAACTACCAAAGATATTCATCTTCTATGTTCCACCCTCTTCTCGTGAATTGAAAGATCGGATGCATAAAAAAATTTCCTTACTTCTTTTCAAGGGGAACAACATTATTCAATATTCATGGACCATCCTCAAAATCCATTTTAAAGCATCTACCATTGGTTAAAGAGGATAAGGGGGGTCTTGCAGTATCTTTTTCCTTCTCTCCATTATAGGGGTATAATTTTTTCCTTGTATGATATTTTATCCTTTTTCATTTTTTGATGGGGTTTACCTAGAATTTTGCTAATGATCATCTATTGGGATGGTTTTTTATCTTGCAAGTTTCTCATTCTCATCATTTGAAGGGAATAATATTTCTATAGAGGTACCTACACATGGACTTTTTCTATTTACCCATTTCATGTATCATATTTCTCTTATGTTACACTTAATGGGCTTGATTGTTTAATTATTTGATTGCACCATATTATATTAATCTTATTTAGAGAATTAGATATATTTACTTAGGTAGATTTAGCAATAGTGGCCACTTCATATGAAGTTAAGATCATTGATATTTTGACTTAATAACTCTTCATGTTGAGTCCACAACTTGTTTACTTGTGGATAACTCAAATTTTCTATGAAAATTGCAACTTGTTCACTTTTTAAAAACTCAACTCTCTTGAGTAATTTACTTTTTCAACTTCTTCTACCAAACTATAACTATCGTATGCGATTTATTTTATTTTAAATAATTAATAAATAATTTAATTTTACTCTCTCCATATTCTCAATATTTACCATTTCCATAATAAAATGTTCCACTCATATAAAACTCAATAACCTATATTAAATTAAAAAATTTAAGTATATATTTAAAAAAAATTAAGTTACACTTATAGGGGTTGTTTTTTCATTATTTAATTAGAACATATTATATTACTCTTAGTTAGAGAATTAGTTATATTTACTTAACTAGATTTAGCTATGATGACCACTTCATATCAAGCTAATTTCATTCATGTTTTGACTTAATAACTCTTCGTGCTAGTACACTACTTGGTTGCTTGTGGCTAGCTCAACTCATTTAAGAAACTTGCAAGTTGTTCACTTTTGACAAAGTCAACTTTTTTAGAGTTACTTACATTTTTAATTTGTTCTACCAAAGTCTACATATTGTATGTGATTTCTCATATTTCAAATAAAAAATAAATTATAATTTTACTCTTTCCATATTCTCAATATCTACCATTACAATAATAAAATGTTTCACTTATGTAACACTCAATAATCTATATTAAACAAGCAATTTTAAGAATATATTTTTCAAAAAAGAATGAAAAATTGTTTACTAAGAATCAAGTCTTACTAAATGTAAAATCCTTACACTATAAAAAATGTTGTCAAAATCCTACACATAATAAATTTTATGGGATGGATATCCCTTACTTTTTAAGGCTCGCCTAAAATAATTAACCTAATAAACCATATCAAATAACTAAATATACAAATTTAATCTAAAACTAAAAAAAACATTCTTAACTTACCCCTTCTTCAAACTACTTAGACATGAGTAGGCCACTTAAAATATATTGTAAAGACTATTTAAGTTCTATTGATAACGTGAGCGAAAATATATTAAATCCACATTTATCTAGTGGAGCAACCAACATTGCATCTTTTGGTCATCCAAATTTAACATGGCTCTTATTATTATTATATTATTTCGTGAAGGAGCATCTTTTCTCTGGGTAATAAATGCTTATAAATCAGAGGACGTAATCAGGAAAGAAAGCAAACAGATAATAAAATAAAAGGATATGTATGTATATGGCCGGGTGCCCCACCATTTGGAAAGTGGATGAACGATGGAAATAGAAGTTGGTCCGCCATACTTTTGAAATATAAATCCCATTACTGTGAATGTGAGAATAACAACTGCAAAGGGCCCATGCTCAGTCATTTTTGTTGAGGAAAATGGATACTCCCATTCTCATATTGGTCATGTTGAGAGTTATGTAAGCATTTTAAGGAAAGCATTGGAGGATGTTCATGTGAATGATCATAGTCCATTTATTGGGCATGATGATCCTCCTACAACACCTTAGTGCCATATATGACACTTGTTTTACTATGTTTTCTTTAGAATTAGATATAATGTATTTTGTTTTTCCTAGTGTTCTTTGATACAAGCAGAAGATGCAAACATCAAAGAAAAAGTGAGTAGTCTAAAGCCAGGAGGGCTTTTTTTTTTGTTGAGGAAAATGATCACTCCCATTCTCATATTAGTCTGTAACATGTCACTCCTGCACTTCAACGTTCCACGATTTGTCTGTAAGTAACTGTCAATCCTTCATGTCAACATCCCAAGGCAAATAAGTTTAATAATTTTCGTGTACTTCAGAGGAAGGCTGGTAAATATTATTGAGATCTTGTGGAGCCCAAGATAGAAAAACATGCGCAGCATTAATGGTGGCTCGGACTATCTGTTTTTGTTGATGGCTTTGAAATCTTTGTTGTTGTCTATGTTTTAGTAAAGAATGATATATGATATCATTAATTTCTGTGGGTGATAATTTTAAGTTTCGTATATTTCCACTTTGATTAAAATTTACGCATGACTGATGTTGATTAATACAATAATTTTGAAAGATAAGAATTGTCGGGCATCATAGTTTGAGGAATTCGAGGGCGAATGTAGTTAAATTCAAATACAAAGAAAGATTATCCTTCTTTTTAGTTTTTTTTGTGTGTTTGGCAGCTTTCTTAAAGTATAAGTTATATCTAATGTAAGTAAAACAAAAACAAAAGATATTAGGGGAAGAGTACCACTAGTCATTATAGTTAATTTTGGTATCTTAAGTTCTTAAATAGTATGTTAGATTTTGACAAACTTTTTGGATTTTTTTTGTATGCAACTTAAAAGCTTATATTTATTGTTTCAACTTTTAGGTAGTTATGATGAACACATGAGGATTCATTATGTACAAAATTTGTACAAATTTGCACAATTGATCCAATACATATGCCCATATGTCATAGTAACTGTGTGCTATTCGTACCAATTAAGTTGCACAACTCCTTCAATTAAATACCTATTTTTTTAAAAAAAACTACTGATTATACAAGTGCACAACTATTAGTACATCTAGATTTTTATAATGGACTTTTAATTATCATGTACCAATGAATGGTTATTGGAACGTGGGCAGTAGGTTACCTACCTTTCCCTTATGCTAATTTTTTTAATACAAAATAAAGTGGTTTTAGTTTTATTTAGAAGGAATTGATAATAAATTTGATTTTAATTTAATGTGTATATCAATCACGTATATTTTGAAGTGTTTGAGATTTTTCAAATAATTTATTAAGATTGGAATTGGGAAAATTAATTTTAACTCTAATTGTATTTTAAATATCATATTAAAATTTTATTATTTGTAATATTTATCACTATTAAAATATTTTTCTATTCATTTTAGTTTTTTGTATTTTATTTTGTAATATAAGAAAAGTTTACTATGGATTTTCTTAATGATAACTTTTTCAATAATAAATAATTTTTCATTTCTCCCTTGTGAAATATTACTCACTCTAATGAATATAATTAGATTATTTTCTTTTATAGGTTCTATAAATTATTATTTACATGAAAAAAATTGGACTCAAAACCTAGACTCGAGAATGGATCTTGAACAAGAATAGGCCAATTAATAATAGTGGCATTCTCCTCTATGATTTTTTCTTTATAGGGGTAATAATGAAATTCCTAGAATTATTATTTTTCACTACACATTCAATAATACTAGCACTAGTTTTTATTGTATGGTTCTCAATACCTCTCATAAGTACAGAAAAAGAGATTACATATGTAACAATAAATAAATTGAATCCCTCCCTTTAAATTTCCAACTAACATTTCTTACTCTATATGCAACATGAAATATATAATAGAATCAACCAATAATAAAGTAGTTACGTATTCTCTTAAACTTACAAGTTGTTTCAAAGGATTATGTAAGATGATAATGTTTAAAAAAATATCCAATCTTAAAAAGGGAAAAGTAGATTTAATTTAAATGAGATTTAGATCATTTATCCACTCTAAATTATAGCACCAAATATTAATGAAACATCAATAAATTTGTGTAATTATGACATTGGGAATAAAAACTAAATATTTATATCTCATTAAAGTACATAGAATCAAAATCCTTAAGACAATAAAGTGCAATTTAAATATCCACAACCTTTTTTGGTAGCTTTTAGAGTTGATATTAGACTACAATTACAAATTGAGGTGGAAGACCTAAATTAATAGGAGTGTTGTGAAGCTATTGGGATTAGATGTGTCGTAAAGTCCTACTATTCAAACTGATTATTTTATTCTATTTATTATTATTTATGTATCGCTTGGAAAATAGGATGTCCCACTTATTACTTTACCATTATGTCATGTGTATTACTTTGCATGATAATGTAAGAAGTCATAAGAGCACCAAATAATATTGTGACACTCAGTTAGGGTATGTACAAGAATTAAGTTCATTTTTTTGTCAAAAAGTGGAATTTTTTTTCTTGATTTTTAGAATTTGTCACATTTGACCTTAAAATTTGAACCACTCAGAGATAGAATCTTAAGAATAATCACTAATCATAAAATGTAGTACTCAAAGTCTAGTTTCCAAATATGTAATTTATTTTAATACTCAAATGATACAAATTGATTTTCAATAGGCATGTCTAAAAGTGACTATTTAAAAGACATTTTTTTTACCATACCATGCACATGTATGAACTCCATTTTTTGACCTAAATAATCATTTTTTTAAAAATAATTTTAGGAAAATATTTGTAACAAACTATTGAATGCTCACGATATGTTTTTGTAATTTTTTGAATATTTTTTTTTATGTTAATTTCTATGGGCCATATTTGCTATTTTAATAAAATGTTGTACACATATTGCATAACATGACCTAAACTTATCATTTTTTGTTTTTTATTAAAATTGGAAAGAATTGTTTGAAGATCACCTATTTATAATTTATCTTTCTAAAAAAATTTTGAATAAAAAGTTATTAAAATACTAAAAATCCTTGATATTTCAAGTTCATGGACCAATTTCATCAAAGATTATTTGAAAAATAGAAAAAATAATTCTATTGCAAAAAAAATTGCATATTTAGAATAAACACAGTCTCATCTATTATGGGTTTTAATTTGGTAAAAAAAATATTCCAAAAAGGTCTTTAGACATATGTCAAAAGCCCCTATTTTCTTGTGACATTGACATGACCTTCAAGTTGTAGGTCAAACTAGGTCCAAAGCTTCGGTTCTGGTCCCCAAGCCTTTTCTCGAACTGTAAACAATGCAATATCCTGACCAAAAAATCAAATTTTAAAGAAAATGGTATCCTAGTTTAGGAAGGAGGATCTCGATTCCTAAACGAGATCTTATTTTCTTTATTAATTCTTTTGAACATTGGAAAATAGAATAGGATATTGTTTACAAATGAGATCCTATCTACAAATTAGATCATGTTTACAAATGTGATCCTATTTGCTATAGGATCCCGATTATAGAATAGGATCCCATTTTATAAATGGAATCTTGTTCCATTTTTTACCTTTTTTATTTTTATTGCTAAGAAGTTATTGTCAATTATACAACTTAATAGTGTACATCCGATAGTGACTACTTCACCCATTTTCTATCGAATTTCTTCTTTTATAGGCTCTTGAACTTGTAATTTGATTTGAATTTTGAAAGGAGGCATCATTGGGATAGTTTTGGAGTTGAACTATGTTCATTTTCTACTCAATTGAAGGAGGAACAATGAAGGAAGAATTTCACTATTGACATTCATTTGTACTTCAAAATTTCATAATCATGAGATCACAATGTCGTAATAAGAGGAAATATAGGACGATGTTGACCCCTGAAGAAATTCAAGAAAAGAGAGAGGAGGCAAAAAGTAAAAGAGATAGAAGAATGAGGACTCAATCAATGGATAATGTTGAAGCATCCAATTACATGACTATTGAAGATAAAAAAATTGAGGAGACCATGGATGTAGATAATTCACATTTACAGGAGGTGAATGTGGGAAATAATATGATTATATGTAAACTAATACTAGTATGTCTTAAAATCCACCTTCCAATGCTATAAAGAATGTGACAATAGGCAAAATTCCAAGTACATCTTCATATCAACCTTTGAATGATATGGAAAGTTTGATTGTAGAAGATTTAAAAGAAGTTGGATTTAACAATGTTGAGATCAATAATATTTATAGATATAATGAATCTTGACCTTTTTTGTTGAAAATGAAAATGAAAAATTAAATTTTTTGTTGAAAATTATAATGAAAATATTGTTTTTCGTTGAAAAAAATGGAAAACATTTTTTTGTTGAAAATGAAATTCAATATTGTTTTGTTGTTGAAAATAAAATGAAAATCATTTTGTTGTTGAAAGTGAAAATTAAAGTCCTTTTGTTTTTTATATGATAAGTACCATTTATAAGGTGTTGAACCCTTTACACAATGAGCCACTAGGGCCAAAAAAGATCAAGTCCAAAAAACATAAACACTATCGGAAAAACACAAAAATAGTGGACCAACATCAAAAACACCACACAGTAGAAGTAGATTAACTAGCATTCCCCCAATTCTCATAGATGAGATTGATAACATCATCCTTGACCCATTCATGGCCTTCTTCAGTATCTTCTTATCCATCTCGTCCTTCATCACAATAAAGAGGGTGTTGGTAACATAGTGGACTAACTTGACACTGAAATAGTTCAAGCCACTAAATTTATTCTCCAACTTCCCCATCCTTTCCTATAGCAGATGAAAATCCTCCCCTTTATCCACATCTAGAGGATCAGTGGAATGGGAAGCTGAGTTCTCCTTATGAACTTTACTAAAGTCTAAAATGTTGTGAGGCCCTTCAACATACTCCTGCTCACCATCCCTAGTCTCCTCCACATCTTGCATACCTTTTTTTGTCAGACCACTCCTCATCAAAATCAATTTCATTAACCTACACTTTCTTGTTATTTTCTTCCAGCCTCCCAAACATCCTAATGTTGGGATTTTTGACACCAGTCTCCATCGTAGCAGTGACCATAGTATCCCCATTAGGCCCTTCCCCTTATCCTTCACTTTCCTTTTAGTGGTAGGTTTGCTAATAGACTTGGCAAGGGAACACTTAAGCTGATAGAGACTAGCTATAACACTAAACTGGTCAATCCCTGCACTCCCCTTAAACTTCTTGGTCGTCGATTTATGCTTATGATTTTTAGTAGTAATTAGAGGGGTTTGTCTTTTGGGACCCTTGGACTCAGCTGGGGAGATATTGGTCAAAACAAGGGGTTCTATTTCCTCAACACAGATAGTGGAAATGGGCTTGGGCGGTCATAACACAAGATGAAAGTGGTAGAAACTCAAAATGAGGCCTTGGTAGAGTGGCAAGGGAGGAGGATCCTCTGAGTTTTGGCCAGTAAACTCAATGCACTTCTCAACAAATCTTTCAATATCCTTAAGAAGAAAAAGATGCTGAACAAAATTTTATGGTGGGGATGATTCAAAAGAGGAAAGTAATAGAAATAGTAGGTTTTGTATCTACCTTCTAACATAACCTACTTCATGAGAGCAAGGTAGAGTTGATCCCAAAGCTACGGGAGAGCTTCTCTCTCAAACCCTGACTAGTTGTGAATAGGTTTTTCATTACCAACAAAGAAGGCATTCAAAATGTGCCTTAGTATGTTCAGGGTACTTCTTTTTGGTACACAACAGCCCTGTTGCTTAGGCAATAACAGACTTATTCACTTCGAAGGAGATACCACCCATGGTAACCCCTCTTTCTTTCTAGGAATTCACAAATTGCGCAGACAAGCTCAGGTTGTGACCCACCAAACTTTCCATTAAGGCACCAGCCCACCTTCAACGCAAATGTACTAGATCAAAAGGTCCTTGTGAAATTCCCCACAACTTTCAGGCTCCTTTCTCACCCTTTCGCCACCCATGTCACCGCTCTGCACACTAAACAACCTAACTTATGAGAGAAAAAGGTTAGAAATGTTTGTTAAGTGATAGGTCACTTGCACACTTAAGATTTTAAGCCAAAAGAGATAACCTTGAGTAATCAAGGGTAGGTATATTACACATGCTTGAGGAGTTAAATCCCTTAAGGCAATCTTGGAAATCTCATTAATGAAAATCTTTGAACACTTGTGGCCAAGTAAGCAAGAAATGATGGAAATGGAAGGTTTTCCTTCCACATTTCTTTTGCACAAGTACCCATGCAAGATGGTTGTGGGGCCAAATTTAGATAAACCTGAGTTCCTACCCTTTAGCAAAGGAAAATTAGCTAAAATGATAGGACCAATCAAAAGCTTCACCTCGTAATTATTTGTCACATCAAATTCAAAATAAAAAATCTACATGGATATACGAGTGCATAACTCAAAACCCAAGAAGGGATTACATAAAGCATGGCCCTACTTGGCCATAATCATAAACTACTCTCCATAAATTCTCATAATAGCCTTTTAAAAATGAACTCCCCATTATTCAAATTTTGCCACTTGTATGACAACTCAGCATTCAAATCTTTCCACATAACCTAGAAGACAAGAATGTTGACCTCCCATAAGGCCAAAGAAATAACCTATTATCATGGATCATATATGTGCCTTGCTCCTTAAGAATTAAACCTTGAATATTTGGCAGTAGATGCCCCATATTTTTGCAGAACTTAGAAACTTTCCAATGGGTGCCAAGGTTAGCCAAAGCATCAGCCACTTGATTACCCTCCCAATAAATGTGGGTACAAATCTTCAAATTCAACTTAGACACAAAATGCTTTATGTCTAAACAAATGTCTTTAGTACTCCATATGAGTAATCTTCCAAGATTAACAACATCAATTATAGACTTAGAATCTCATTCTATATTTAGATTCTCAATCCCTATAGAGATAGCTAATTGAATGCCCTTTTGTAGTGCTCTAGCTTCCGCAATCATAGGAGATTGAATTCCAATCTACCCCGAGTATCTAGCCAGGAAATTGACCTTAAAATCTCTGATTAAACCTCCTATGGTTTCCCTCCCTAGGTTTCCTTTGGCCACCCCATCAAAATTAATTTTATGTCAACCACAGTCTAGAGGTTTCCATATAGTGTCCTGTCTAGCTTGGGATCTTCCATTGTTAAAGGAATTGGCATCCAATTTTTGATGCCAAGTTTAGCCATAATAATTTCCCACTTAGTCAGGCCATTATTTGGGATTTTACCTTTGAAAATAGAAATTTTTTCCATGATGATTCTTGACACTATACCAAACACCTCCTTCTAGCTCATCTCAATATTCCTGAATATCCTATTGTTCCTCTCTTTCCATAAGCACCAACAGATAATGGGGGGGACCTATTTCCAAATCTTATGAGGCAAGGGGTGAAGGAAAGGCCCTGACCAGTTCAACATAAAGGATTTAATGTCCTTACACATAGTAAAGTGAGTTCCCAATCACTCCAAAGCCAACTCCCACTCACCAATAGCAAACAAAAAGTGTAGCAGTAAGTGGTCCATAGATTATTCATTGCACTTGCATAACAAGCACCTATTAGGGATATGGAATCCCCTTTTCCTTAGATTATCCTGAGTAAGACTCCTTTTATGGAAGACAGTCCACGAGAAAAAAAAATATTTTTGGGATCATGTGTCTATTCCAAACCTGCTTCCAGAGACCAAAGACCACACCTTGGTTCAACAACAGATTGTAATTCATTTTAACTGAAAGATCACCTTGCTTATTATGATTCTAGAAGAAATCATCCACCATGTTGGTTAATGGTAATCTAGTAAGGTAGATCAGTTCAAGTAGGGACTTGGCCAAGATACCTAGCTCAAGAGGCAAAGGGTAGCAAAGAACTAGGTCATTCCACTTCCTCACCCCTTATAGGCCAAGGATGCAATCACTAATATAGACACCAACAATACATTTTGTTGGCCTCATTAGATTCCTAAAGTCAGGGTGTGTTAGAGGGGTTTGAAATAACCAACGGTCCTCCCAAAATCTAATACTGTTACAATTTCCTATCTTCCATTTCATCCTTGTTCTAAGCAGCCCCTGCAAACTGCAAATGTTCTTCCAAGCCAAGGAGCTCAAAGGATGATCATTAAAGAGGAAGTTAATCAAATGTCTATTGTGAAGATATTTAGTGCTCGTAATCTTGTAATAATTTTTCATATTTCTCAATTGGTCCCAACCCACCATGGAAATCAAGGCCTTATTGGTGCTAAGTATATTCCTTATCCCAATCCCACCACAATGTTTAGGTTTACAAAATTTGTCCCATTTTTCCAAAGAAGAATTCTTCTTTTCCTCTATCACTGACCATAGGAAATTCCTTTGAATTTTTCCAAACTTCTCAGCAATATATCTAGGGATCTTGAAAATGGAGAGGAAGTAAATAGGGATCCCTTGAAGAACTACAGAAAAGAGCTACAATTAGCCAGCATGACTAAGGATGGAACCTTTCCAGCCTACCTACTTCCTTTGGATCCTTTCACGAACTGAATTCTAGAAGTCAGGAGTGACTTACTTAATAGTAAGGGGTAAACCAAGATACACTAAAGGGAGAGAGCCACTCATATAGCCCAGAACAATAGTCACCCGAGCTTGAAGGGCAGGATTGCTATTGAAGAAATAAATCATACTTTTATTATAGTTATTACACTAACCAGAGCATTCAACATAGCTATTAAGATAATTTTTCCATTTCTTGGCTTCAATCACATAGGCTTTCCAAAATAAAATGGTATCATCAACAAATTGTTGGATAATAGTAGGTTCCAAAGAAGAGGAAACCTCAATACCCTTAATTGATCCTTCCAACAAAAGATTAGATATGTTCCTACTCAATACATCAGCAATCATGATAAATTAATAGGGTGAGAGGGGATCACCCTACCTGATACCTCTCCCAACATTGAAAAAACAAAAAGGAGTCCAATTAACCAAAAAAAAGTTCTTCACTATAGAAATACATTCCATTATAATTTTGACCACAAATTGGTCAAACCCAAACTTAGCTAAGACTTTAGGAACAAAGTCCCACACCACCTTATCATATGCTTTTGAAATATCCAATTTGAGGGCCATACTAGCATTATTGCATCTTTCCATAGAATAGAGTAATTCATGAGTAGTTATAGCAGCATCTAGAATATGATGACTAGCCACAAATTCTTTTTGAGTGGGGCTGATAATTTTATTCACCAATATTTTAGAGAGGTTTTTATAAAAGGTATTGCATAGGTTGATGAGCCTAAAATCATCCATAGACTGCGGATCAACAATCTTGGGAATTAAGGCAATAAAAGTGTGGTTCAATTATTTGAGAAGCTAATCTAATTTGAAGAAATCATGAGCAGCCAAGATAAGGTCCCCACTAGCAATCTCCCAAATAATCTGAAAGAAGGTCGGGGGGAAACCATTCGAGCTAGGTGCCTTGTAGGCGCCCATGCTGAAAGTAGCTATCTAGACTTCCTTAGGAGTGACAACACTAAGGAAGCTATGGTTATAATTCTATCTAATGATGGTCAGGAGATGGTCCAACAAAAGATTGTCCAAAGCCAGATTAGGAGCCTCTAAAAGGTCCAAATAAGCCTTTTGAAAAAATTATGCTACCAAAAGATCGATCTGGGTGGGCGTATTGACCACAGCCCCCTGCTCATTATGTAGCTTAGATATCTAATTCCTTTTCTTTTGTTTTAGAGTGAAAACATGAGAGAAAGATGTATTTATGTCCCCCTCTTGTAGCCATTGAACTCTAATTTTTTTTTTAAAGAAAATTTCCTCTTTCCTTAAAATTTTCTCCCACTCCCTTCAACAATATTCCACCATTCAAAAAATTTATTCTACAAACTAGAATGTGAATTCCACATTATCTTGAATATGAAGAGAAAATTTCCAACAACATAATGGTCATTCATGACCAACAACAGAGGGTTATGGTAAAAAATAGTCCTAGCTAGTGCAACAAGAATAGCACTAAGTAGGGTCATCCAGTTGTTGGAGCAAAGGAATCTATCTAATCTTACTTGAATCAAATCCTCCCCAAGATTCCTATTGGTCCAGGTAAAGGCTTGACCCAATAAGTCCATGTCAATCAAGTCAGTAGTATCTAGGAAATTCATCAGATCAACCATGCTGATGAGCTTAAAATATGCTCATAGTTTGGATATTGTGATGAACTTTTAATATCTTTACTTTTGTTATTTGTGGCTGTTTAAACTCTTTTGAAACCTTTTACGGGGATATCCTATAGCAAAATATTTATATATTCTTGTAGCTTATTGTGTTGACTTGATTACATTTATTGCCCCATTGACTCCCTAAATGACTAGTATATGGCATACAATTTTTGAATGATGAAATAGATTTAAATGTGTGATTACTGAACAAATATTGTGTATGTGCCATACACCTTTTCTTTCGCATCTGTTACCTTTTTTTTCGCAGGTTGTTGAAGAATGATCGAGTCAAGCGCAGTCGATCTTGGCCTTGCAGTAAAGACCATTTCCTATGTGACTTTGAGGAAGCTCCGGCGAAGACTCTTTGACCGAAACCGTTGGGAAATATTTTTAATGACAGTCAATCTGGAAAGAGTGGAGCACTAGATTCACTCCGGATCGGGTTGAATGCATAAATTCATTTATGAAGTTTGTTCCTTGATTCTTGGATACACTTTACTTCCACGTCTTTCTTTGATAGGGTTAGTTAGTTAGTTGCTCTCCTGATTTTAAATAAATTACTCCTCCTGCGCGAGAGAGGAGGAGAGAGAGATGATAGCTAGAGTAAGATAGGAGCATAGTGATAGAAGCATAGTGATAGCATATATCATGTAAGAATCAGTATGATAATGAAAAGCAGAGTCTATTTGACAAGAGACAGAAATTGTTGTTAGTTTCCATATCAACAAAGCAAGGTATACCATTATGTTTTCATGAATAAATTTTAATGAAGTTCTGAGTTTAGCACCTGCGTAATCAGTAGATGCTTGCTAAGGGGGCCCACTTAGTAAGTATCTGTAGCTAGTTAGTTAGTTGTTCTTTTCTATTGATCTTTAGTTAGCTTTCATCTTTGAATTTTTCATACAAACTCAGTCTTATATTGCTCCTGCAGCATAGAGAATCCATCCCTGTGCCTATTCCTGCAGCATAAGGCCAGTTCATAGTTTGTGTTTCAGTCGTAGCTATTATGGTTTTGTTTTAATCAAATCATAGTTGAGTTAAGAACTTTTCATTACCCTTCTATAGTGCAAATAGAATTCCTTTTCAGTATTTATTTCTGCTAAGTTTTGACTGAAACTAGTTCTTAGTGCATATATTTTGCCGCACCATTTAAAGTATACGTCCCTTGGTTTGACAAGTAAATGAACATCCATAGAGATATATTAGTCACCTATTGGAATGTCCAATTCCCATGAAAGGTTTTAGTGTGATTATCATATCCTTTTTGTGGGTGCGACCATTTTTGGCACCGTTGCCGGGGATGGCGTCCAGCTAGGAATTTGTCAGAAGTCATTTTTAGCCTTAGTTTAGTTTGTTAGTGAAAAATTTTCAAAATCTTTCAAGCCACTATTCATATCGTATTGCATGCATAGAAGAAGTGATGCACTGGGAAGGTTCCTTCCTGAAAACCTGTTTATTGAACTACCATTTGACCCAGCTGACAATGAACCTGAGGAAAATCCATTCACTCTATTATTCCAGCAACCAAATATGGCAAATAATCCACTGAATAATCCACCTCCTGCTTTTGAGTTTCCCATTGTTCCCCAACGAGATACTGACAATCTTAAGAATATACCTTCTTCACTACTTCCAAAATTCTATGGCCTAGTCACAGAGGACCCTGAAACTTTTTTGTTTGAGTTTGATGTCCTCTATCGCAGTTATGACTACAACACAGATGCTCATAAATTGAAGTTATTTGCTTCCACCTTGAAGGAAGGAGCTCTTAGATGGTTCATGAGTCTGGGAAGAGGTGTTGTAGATAGTTGGGCGGCCATGCAGACAAAATTCCTTGAAAAGTATAAGGAATATTGTAAGTGTGCTAGCAAAGGTGATGACATATTCCAAATTTAGCAGAAGAAGGATGAGAATTTGGAAGATTATATTTCCAGATTTTTGTTTTCACTAAAGAGGAACTCAAACCATACTCTCAAAAACTACTCTTTCTAAAGGGAATTAGTGATGCCTATATAGACGCTCTGGACTTGATGGGAGGAGGTGATATAGCCCAACTATCTTGGGATGATATAAAGAAAATATGCCTTAACTACTCTCGAGCAATAGTTAAGAAAGGTTGAGATCATCATGCTGCAGTGGGGAAGTCTTCTTCTGGTGGAGTTTCTTAGATGGAGATAACAAATTTGTTGTCTGACTTCAAGCAGGACATCATTAATAATATGGCTACACAACTGGACACTATGCAAGTTCGGAAGAAACATGAGGAAGCTGAGGCAGTTTTGGCCGAGTTCTATCCATATTGCAGACAGAAGAAGTGTGACTGCAATTGCAAGATGGTGGCTAATTTGGAAGCTAAGCAACTACCTACTAACTTCAAGCCAGTAGAAGGTGATGATGATCAAGTGTTCTTTGTTGCGCAAAGGAGACCATGGGCCCAAAGACAAGGTATGCCTCAAGATCCTTTAACTTTTGGTAATCCTTATTCTGGCTATAATAACCAATGGCAATATGCATATGGACCACCACGACCCTGTAATCCACCTCAACCAAGTTGGCCTAATTATCAGAACCCACAATGGCAATCTCCTCAAGGAGGTTGGCAACAGCCACAAGGGCAATGGACCCCACCTTCAGAAAATTGGCAGCAAAATCCTCAATGGAGAGGTCCTCAGCAATGGAAAAACCAGTCCTCTAGATTCTTGCAGCTTCCACAGCCACAACCACAGGCCCTCATGCCACCTCCTGCAACAACTGCCACAAATCCTAGCCCTCCAAAGCAAACGCCTATGCCTGCCCAGCCATTGCCAAATCCCAATAATAGGCAATAGCAGTAGCCACAACAACCTATGTATCTTGTCGAATCTAACCAATATCAAGCTTATGCCTTAGATGTTAATGATATCCATTTGAGGTCTGGAACCACTTTAACTGCTCCAAAACTGCCTTTAATGACTGAAATACCAGATTCTCCCCTTGAAGAATCTACTACACCTGCTATTTCTACTGAGCATATGCCTATACCTAATACGGTTTCTAAGGAGCCTTCTTTGCAAAATCAAGACAACCCACCTTTTCCTTAGAGGTTGCAAAGTACTGCATCAAAATCCATGGAAGAACCCATTTTTGACATCCTAGATCAGCTCAAAAATGTACAGATTCAAATCCCTTTATTTCAGGCTATCAAAGATGTTCCTATTTTTGGAAAAGCCATTAAAGAGGCCTATTTGAAGAAGTTTGGACAAAAGAAAAAGGATCCTCAAAAAATTCATATCTTAGAGAAATTGGCTGATATAATGTTGGGAAATGCAGTAATTCCAAAGTATATTGACCCTGGAAGTCCTGTAGTGCAGATACATATAAATGGCCAAGTTGTAAAAAATGTTTTGATTGATTTAGGTGCTACCATTAATGTTATGACAAAGCATACTATGGACTCCTTGAATATTTCAAATATTAGGTCTACACCCACAGTTCTGCAGCTTGCAGATAGCTCCACAGTTAAACCTGATGGGATGGTGGAAGATGTAATTGTCACTCTTGAATCTTGGGAGTACCCTGCTGATTTCACAATATTATTAGTTAAGGTAACTTTAGGAGGGTATCCAGTTATCCTTGGTAGACCATGGTTAGCAACTGCTAATGTTTTTATAGGATGTCGTTCTAGAGATATGACCATTTCTGATGGACAGTCCACAAAAAAATTGGCTCTGTATCCGCCTGCTAAACCTTAACCAGATTTGTCCCAACTTGTTTGGCCAAATGAGGAGGAAGAAACTGAAGAAGCCAATTTCTTGGCTCAATTAATGATGCTTCAAAATGATCCATTCTCACAACTTCAGAGTGAGGATGCCTTGCTTTTCCAAATTTTGTAGTTTAATTCTGATATCGGTAGTTCATCTGATCCAAGTGGTAGCCATCTACAATGTTTCCTGCAGTAACCAAATTTTGAGAGTTCACTGCCTAAACTTCCTGTAATCTTTCAAAACTTGCTTCCAAAAGAGGTACAAACATCACCTGTAGATTCTATGAGTAATCTCACTAAGCAGATAGAATTGTCTCCAGGTCATTGTTTGAATGTCAATAGCAAGTTGTCACAATCTTAAGAGGCTGAATTATTAAAAAGCTACAAGAGTAGCATAAAGCTTTTGCATGGGAATATGGGGACATGCAAGGAATAGATCCTCAAATTTGTACTCATAGGATCTATATCAAAGAAGATTGTTTACTAGTTAGGCAACCTCAAAGAAGAGTAAATCCAACACCTAGAGAAATAGTTAAAAGTGAGCTTCAAAAGTTGCTTGATGCTGGTTTTATTTTTCCAATCTCTGACAGTCAATGGGTTTCTCCATTAGTCATTGTCCCCAAAAAAGGTAGAAAATGGAGAGTGTGTGTAGATTACAGAGAGTTGAACAATGCTACTAAAAAAGATCACTTTCCATTACCTTTTATAGACCAAGTACTAGACTCACTGTCTGGAAAAAGATATTTTTCCTTTTTGGATGGTTACTGTGGGTACAATCAGATAAAAATTGCCCCTGAGGATCAAGATAAGACCACTTTTACCTATCCATGGGGAACATTTGCTTATTCAGTCTTGCCTTTTGGTTTATGCAATGCACCAACAATATTTCAGAGAGCAGTAATTAGTATCTTTGCTGATATATCTCATAACTGTATGGAGATTTATATGGATGATTTCACTACCTATGGAGTCACATTTGAAGAAGCACTGGTGAATTTAGAAAAGGTATTGAAAAGGTGCAGAGAGCAAAATTTGTCTCTAAACAGTGAAAAGTGTTTTCTAATGATGGAAGAAGGTATTGTTCTAGGTCATCATGTTTCACAAAATGGAATTCAGGTCAATCCTACTAAAATTGAAGTAATTCAGAATTTACAAACTCCTGCAAAACAAAAAAGATGTCAAAAGTTTCCTTGGCCATGTAGGGTATTATAGAAGGTTTATTAAATATTTCAATAAAATTGCCAGCCCACTTTATGTCCTGTTAACAAAGGATTCTCAATTCGAGTGGATAGAAGCCTGTGAAAAATCTTTCCTACAACTAAAGGACTTGCTTACTAAAGCCCCTATTCTTCAAGGTCCAAAATGGAATTTGCCTTTCCACATACATGCTGATGCCTCTAATTTTGGTATAGGAGCAGTTTTAAGTCAAAAAGAAAACTCAATCGAGCATGCTATCTACTTTATCAGCAAGAACCTTTAAGGTCCTGAGCTCAACTATACTGTCACAGAAAAAGAATTGTTTGCAGTAGTGTATGCTTTGAATAAGTTTAGGCATTATATAACAGGTTATCAGATATTTGTTTATACTGACCATGCAACAATCAAGTATCTGATGAACAAACCTGCCATCTCTGGTAGGTTGGCACGATGGCTCCTGTTGTTACAAGAATTTGACATTACAATCATTGACAAACCAGGAAGAGCTAATGTTGTAGCTGAATTTTTATCAAGACTTCAATCAGCTGCACCTATTGAACATAAGGTCATTGATGATAGGTTCCCAGATGAAAACTTGTTCTCCATTGTTGCACATACACTATAATATGCAGACATTGCCAATTATCTAGTAGCAAACAGAATACCAGCTCACTTTTACCCAAAAGAAAAGAAGTTATTAATAGAAAAAAGCTTTAATTTTTCATGGATTGCAAATTGTCTATTTAATACTGGACCTGATTAAGTAATGCGAAGATGTGTAAGAGAAGATGAGACTTATGATATATTGCATGGTTGCCATGATGAACCATGTGGAGGACATTTTGCAGCAAAGAAAACATCAATGAAGATTCTTACAATATGGTACTACTGACCAACATTACACAAGGATGTTGTGGCCTATATAAGGAAATGTGATAAATGTCAGCATATGGGAAGACCAACTAAGTTAGATGAAATGCCACTATATCCGCAAGTCATAGTCGCCCCTTTTGATAAGTGGGGAATTGATTTTGTGGGACCAATTGATCCACCATCAAATGGAAAGTCATACATTCTAGTTTGCACGGACTATGTAACAAAATGGGTCAAGCTAAAAGCTATGAATCATGCTCAGGATAACAAAGTTCCTAAATTCCTATATGAACAAATTTTTACTAGATTTGGAGTTCCCAGAGAGCTTGTAACTGATCAGGGAGCTCAGTTCACATCGAATCTGATCACTGCACTAATGAATGACTATAAAATCAAACATAGGAAGTCCAGCCCCTATCATCTTCAAGCCAATGGTTAGGCAGAGGTAACAAATAGGGAAATTGAGGCGATCCTCACAAAAATAGTGCAGATCCATAAAAGAAATTGGAGCAATAGACTTCCTAAAGCAGTTTGGGCTTACATAACTACGTGGAAGACAACAACTAGGTTTACACCTTTTGAGCTGCTTTATGAGAAAATAGCCATGTTGCCCATAGAATTCAAACACAAAACTTTGAGGACAGCTCTTGAACTCAATATGGAAATATCTAAAGCACAGAAGGACCATCTCCTACAGCTAAATGCTTTGGACGAGATGAGAAAAGCCGCCCTGCAGCACACAGAAGCAATCCAACAGCAAAGGAAGAAATGGCATGATCAACACATCAAAACTAGGAAATTTTTTGCTAGTGATTGGGCTCTGTTATATGATTCCAGATATCAAGAGAACTAGGGTAAGCTAACAACATGCTAGCTTGGTCCCTATGAAGTTGAAAATGTGTTTGACAACGAAGCTATATAGCTGGTGACAATTGATCCAGTCCTCTTCAAATTGTTAGTTAATGGTCACCAACTCTGGTTGTACCATAAAACAGTATCAAAAGAAAAATTCATGCAGCAGTTTGTTCAGGTTCCTCCTGCTACTCTTCCTGCAGCCTAAGGCTTTGGCCTTTCTCCTGCAGCTTCACCATAATTTTGAAAAAGCATGACCATAATAAAGGTTTTATTTAAAAAAAAAAAAAAAAACCATTTTTCTCCATTTTCATTTATCGCCCCATCTCATTTCTTTATCTTCCATCCATCCATCCCATCCATCCATTCCATCCATTCATCTTGTCCGCCCACGTCACCCATTCACTTCATCCATCTGCATCAACTTTCATTAAGATATCAATCCCAACTGTCAATTCATGCAGATGTCATCGTCTTTCTTCACACGTACGTGCAATTATCAAAGGTATGCCATATCTTTTCTTATCGCATATTTGATTTATTTTATTCTATTCATTTACTGCTATGATAGTACCAGTCATTATTGCAAAATCTCTGCCTATTCTTTAGTACATGTGAGGACACATGTCATACTCCAAGAAGGGGGCGGGGTAATCCACCTTTTAAAACCTGTCTTTTCGCCACTGCCATAACTGCACAAATAATATTTTCTTTAATACTTTTCTGGTACTTTCCAAATGTGATTGCATGTCCTTCTTTATTGCATGTCTTTCTTATAAATTATGATTAAGACTGCTTGTTTAAAAAGTTCATTTTTAGAAAAGAAAAGAAATGTGATGGCACAACAGAAGAAAAAAACCAGAGCAGAAAGGGAAACAGGGAATTTAAACCTTCAACAAGGAATTGAGTTCAACTAAGGGAAAACTGTGAACATGGGTGGTCAGTTGGTGCGACATGAGCCTGTAGCTCATGAACTATTATTGCAAAATCCTCAAACAGTCCACGCATTCAGCCTCTATGGATGGTTAAATTACTTTTTAAGCTTAAATGATTTTGATGAGGAGGCTGCTGGAGAATTTTTGAGAACCCTTTCTGAAGGAGAAGCCACCGTATGGGGTCTAATAGTTGTTGCAACTGAAGATAGAATTGCTAAAGTAACTGGGCTTCCAGTCGTTGGAGAAAACTTTTCTTCAGACACTGCAGCTGCAAGGGCTAAGTTTTCAATGCCCACTGATGGACCTTTGGAAGTCTCCAAGCAGGGATGCAAGCGCGTATCATTACCTCCTCCTTATTCAGAGTATGCTACTTACATAATTAGGTATTTAACTTGTGAAGGTCATTTCTCCTACCTGCATTCTCATCATTTCAAATTATTAAGCCATATGAGGCATAGGTTAGCTGTAAATGTTCTAAATTTTCTGTTAAAATTTCTAGAACAAAGTGCCCACAGAACCCAACAAGGGAAAGATAATTCTGTTACTCACCATGGCCTTATCAAATTACTAATTAAATGCTCTTTAAGAGATGTCTCACCTCTTTCCTGCCAATAATTCATTGCCTAAAAGAGCTTGCAAATTCTACAACCCCCTAGGGTACTTACCCCATGGCCTCAGAAAAAGAAGAAAGAAATTGCGTCTACTAGTAGAACATGGCAAGGGTCATCTACTCCTATAGAACCTGGTCCTGCAGCTTTCACACCTAAATCCTCTGCTAGGGTACAAACTAGGTTTGCCACTAGGAGAGAGAAAGGAAAAACAAAGGCAGAAGGGTCCCCAGAATCTGACCCTCGTTCTCAGAAAATGCAATGTCCTTCTCTTGCATCATCATCCCCTACAGCCGTCTCTCCTACAGCACCACCTGTTGCTATCACCAGTTCACCATCATCCTCTGGTAGGGCAGAGCCCTCTGAGTAGACAAGAAAGAGGAAGGCTACCAGAATGCCTCCTGCAGCTGCATCAGTGCCAAGAAGAGTTTCCACAAGGAAACAATCTAAGACCTCCCTTGCTTCACCTCAACCAAAGGTTATTGTAATTTCAGAAGGATCTATTGAATCTAAATTTAATGTTTCTTAGAATGTGTCCAAAAATGTCGCTCAAAGTTCATTCATTCCTGAAGGGGAACAAGTTGAAACAAAGGAAATGGAGCATAATGAGCAAGGGTTACCAAATCTGGATGACTTGGCTACCGCTGCTATGTAGTTTTTGGAGGAAGCACAGACTTCTTCTCTACAGCAACAAGAATTTATCTTGCAGTAAGAGCAAGAACTAACTGAACAATTGAATGTGCCTAGTGAAGTTATGTTTCACCCTGCAACTTGTAAAGCCATTGTTCTTTATAAGAAAACATTTTTAATTGAGTTTATGGAATATGTCAAAGCTAACTGGGAAACAGTTATATTGCAAACCCTGAATTTCTGACACATAGCCTAGACTGACATACAGCAAAGTCTATGGGAAGTAGAAAGGAAGAAATTGAAAAAGGAAATTGAAAGTCAGAAATAGGAAATTGCTGAGTTGAAAGAAAAAATGGAGAAAATATAAAAAGTAACTGGTCAGATTATGGAATGCAGACCACCACCCAAAGTTTATGCTCTATGCCTTAAAGAACAGTTCTTATGGTTCCAACTGATGAGAATTTCCAGAAACCAAGATCTTATACTTCATACTGCTAAAGAATTTTATGAAGCATACGAGGCAGCTCCAAATTGGTTAAGAAATTCTCTGTGTGAATTCTATTTACATGGCTTTTTAATTCCATTTGAAACAGAATGGAATCCTCTTTTGTATATTGGTGATATTCATTCGAGAGCATTTATGTCATGGGAAGCAAATGAGGTGAATTATGGCAGGCAGTGGGAAACATATGAGGAAGCTAAGAAAACTGAGTCTGTTCCATTACGCTCTCAAAGTACAAACCCCCATGCAATGCTAAAAGACTGGTTTGCTCTGACATATGGCATTAATAATGTTATAGCCAGAGAAAAGATATTTGATATCAGAAAATAGGTATATGATGAATTTCAGGCACAACCATATTCGTTTTGGAGACTGGAATATACCAGAAGTGAGAAAAGATGGGAAAGATTAACTATTGGATTAAGAAGATCCGAACCTCACAGTCCCTTAAATTTTATAGCAGCTCTTAAAAGATCAAGCAGATATACACAATTGGGACTTCAAAAGAGATTTGAACTATGGTTTCCATTAACATTCAAACCTCATGTGCTAATGTGGCCCCTCTATCCTCACCAGGCTACAAATCTTAATGATGATTTAGAAGACCGAAGGTATGAAAGGTGTCGGGATTTCAGAGGATTTTATTATAGGTTTGGAAATCCATTTCAGAGTCCTGCAGCAACCACTGACTTCAGAGAAACCACCAGGAAAGTTAATGATGGAGGACCAGCATTGGGCTAAGTAGGGGGCAGAATGATGAGCTTAAAATATGCTCATAGTTTTGATATTGTGATGAAATTTTAATATCTTTACTTTTGTTATTTGTGGTTGTTTAAACTCTTTTGAAACCTTTTATGGGGATATCCTGTAGCAAAATACTTTTATATTCCTGCAGCTTATTGTGTTGACTTGATTACATTTATTGCCTTGTTGACTCCCTAAATGACTGGTATATCGCATACAGTTTTTGAATGATGAAATAGATTTAAATGTGTGATTAATGAATGGATATTGTGTATGTTCCATACATCTTTTCTTTCACATCTGTTACCTTTTGTTTCCCAGGTTGTTGAAGAATGGTCGAGTCAAGTGCAGTCGATCTCGGCCTTGCAGTAAAGACCATTTCCTGCACGACTTTGAGGAAGCTCCGGCGAAGACTCTTTGACCAAAACCGTTGGGAAAGATTTTTAATAATAGTCAATATAGAAAGAGTGGAGTGCTAGATTCTCTCTAGATCAGGTTGAATGCATAAATTCATTTATGAAGTTTGTTCCTTGATTCTGGGATACACTCTACTTCCACGTCTTTCTTTGATAGGGTTAGTTAGTTAGTTGATCTCTTGATTTTAAATAAAGTACTCCTGCGCGAGAGAGGAGGAGAGAGAGATGATAGCTAGAGTAAGATAGGAGCATAGTGATAGAAGCATAGTGATAGCAGATATCATGTAAGAATCAGTATGATAATGAAAAGCAGAGCCTGTTTGACAAGAGACAGAAATTGTTGTTAGTTTCCATATCAACAAAGCAATGTATACCATTCTGTTTTCATGAATAAAGTTTAATGAAGTTCTGAGTTTAGCACCTGCATAATCAGCAGATGCTTGCTAAGGGGGCCCACTTAGCAAGTATCTATAGCTAGTTAGTTAGTTGTTTTTTTATGTTGATCTTTAGTTAGCTTTCATCTTTGAAGTTTTCATACAAACTCAGTCTTATATTGCTCCTGCAGCATAGAGAATCCATCCCTGTGCCTATTCCTACAGCATAAGGCTAGTTCATAGTTTGTGTTTCAGTCGTAGCTGTTATGGTTTTGTTTTAATCAAATCATAGTTGAGTTAAGAACTTTGCATTACCCTTTTGTAGTGCAGATATAATTCCTTTTCAGTATTTATTTTCGCTAAGTTTTTACTGAAACTAGTTCTTAGTGTATATATTTTTCCGCGCCATTTAAAGTATACATCCCCTAGTTTGACAAGTAAATGAATGTCCATAGAGTGATATTAGTCACCTGTTGGAATGTCCAATTCCTAGGAAAGGTTTTACTGTGATTATCATATCCTTTTGTGGGCGCGACCGCATGCTATCAGAATAATCCACTAGACCACCACTTTTCTTTGAAGGATATAAGGGGGAGTTGAATTCCCCCACCACGAACCATCGATACCCCTATTATTTTTTATCCATTCAAAGAGATCATGCAATAGGGAATTCCTATAATTTCTATGGTTAGGAGCATAGACATTAATAAGCGACCGAGAGCCTCCCGAGTAAGAAAATAACTCCCACACTACTCTGACAGTGGAATAGTTTAGAACCATTGATCCTAGAGGGATTTCATAACACAACAAGACCACCCGATACCCCCTCGACATCACTATAAGAGTAAAGATATCCAAACCATATATACTTAGCAATATTATCAAAATTTTCTTTCTTCATTTTGGTTTCTTATAGGAGTAAAACATCAATCTTATGTTCTAAAACATAGTTCTTCAATGCAAGTTGTTTATGAGAGCTATTCAACCCTTGGACATTCTAGGACATGACCTTCATTTATGAGCCTTCTTTGAGGACACTTCCAATGTCCTATGTTTACAAATGGCTATCTCAATCACTTTCTCTCTCTGCCTAGTTTTTCGTTGGTTGGGCCTTGCTGGTTTAGAGTCATCACCCACATCTGCCCTCTTCTTTTTCCCTTTTTTCTTTGGGGTTAACCAAATCTCCTCTTCCAAATTTTTCTCATGGTTAAAACCCATCGAATTAATAAGTGTCTCCTCTTTAACTTTGGTAATCAATTCCTCCAAAAATTTTCCTTCTTCACCCAAAGACACACTATTTCCAATGGAAAGGCCAGACCCCACATCCTTTAGGGAGCCACCAAAAACCACATCCCTACAAAGATTTTAGCTGGGGGATAAAGCACCAACTTCAGTTTCCTACTTGTACCATAGAAAAAAGGAAACTTGCTTTATTTGGGGAATAATTGAGGACTAATTGAGCTTATTGGGACCTTGATTTGGTCTTGTGAGGTGTTTTTCACATCCACACTAGGTCTAGTACCCTTTCAAATGCATTTCACGATGTCTTGTAAAGGTGTTGTGAAGTGTTGTGACACATTTCTATAGTTTTCTAGACTCTTCTGATTACAATTCACCTAAAAATCACCTTTTCATCACTTATCAGGTCCTATTCTAAAGTGTTGTAAAGTCTTGTAACAAGATTTCATGCTTTTCTAGGCTTGATTTCACTATTTACACCTTTCTTATGCTTTATTTGACCCCATTATGCACTCATAAGATTTAATTGTGTATTTTTGAATATAAACCCAATAAACAACATTAAATGCAACTTAATTCCCAACACCCACTTCCAAGCCTCGAGTGGGCCATGGGTGGTGAATGAGTCACTCTTGTCTCTTATTTCAAAATAATTCAAATTTTATTTTTGGTTTTTATTCAAAAAGACCTTATGTCGGCCTATGATGTATTATTGAGTGATTAGGGCACATGTGTGTATAAATAAGTTTTTTTTCATCTATTTTAACTTCCATTCATGTCCAAACTCATTCACACATCTTTTATCATTCACTCGTCATCTATCTTCTCTATCAAGTCACCAAGATAGCTTCCAAAGAAATTCAAGGGAAAATTCTTCATGTTTTGCTATAGAGTTTCGAGATCAAACATCATGGCAAGGTGTTGAATCCATTAATTCATGTGTCATTGCATTATTTCATCATTATGGTTCAATTACCTGAAAAGTGGTTTGACTAAGGAAAACCCCCATGCCCTAACATCAGACATTTCTCTTTCTCTTGTGTGTTTGAATATTTAGACATCTTGGAGGCTTAGAAATAATTGAATGTTGCATTGCAAAGTTGTTCAAGTCATCTCTTCATTGGATAAGTCAAAATACCCACAAAGAGTCACTTTTAGGCCCTAATCCAACAGTTTCAAAACTAGACACCTGGAGAAGCAGAAAGTGCAGGCCGAAAGCTCTTGTTTCCACCTTTGAATCTTCATAAATTCAAAAGTGTACTCATTCCCCATGGGTGGCGAATGAGTCCCACTACCAAGCCCATTTTTTGTTTTTTGCATGTTTAGACACCCATTTGTCTAAAATGGGTTTTGGAACAATTTCGCAGCACTGGGACTAATTCACTGAGAATGGTGAATGAGTCCCACTAGGGATAAAAATTAGGATCACTATCATTCCATAAGTTATTTCTAATCTTCATCAAGATCTCAGGTGCATACTTTCAATTTCATCCATTTCTGTTGCAATTTGTATTCATTTCTAGGTGTTTTCTGCATATCACAATGTTTTTTCAAACAATCTACATTTCATTGGTTTTGCATTAATAATCAATCCATTTTATTAGTTTATTTCACTTAGATCATTGAATTTAGGCATAATTCCATCATACATACATTAATTTGAGTGAACCACCTACATTTTGGGTGTGGGATATATCTCTTTCCATTAAGGTGAAAGACCCTAATTGAGCAAAAGAGAGTCATAGCCTTTCACACTCCTAAAAATATATGGTTCATTTTGGTGAACCTACTTTAAGAATACTTTCTTTTCTGATTTGGAGTCCATTATCATCCTAGAAATAGCTTGCATGCAATATATTTTGCATTGTTTTGTGCTCTAGGGTTTCAAAAACTTGCATTAGTCAAAAGCTCATTTAGTTTGCATTTTTGCATATAATTCCCTTAAAAATTTCTAAAATTATTCATCTTCATCTTAGGTCTACATCATACAACATCAAACACATCAAAAACAATTCAAATTTTCAAAAAATATTGCAAAAAACCATTACTAGCACTCATTTCTCATGTTCAAAGGGCGAATCAATCCCTGTATAGATTTTTGATTGTCTATTACAGTATCAAAAACCTCATTTCTATGCTTCCTAAGCCTTCTAGTATCATATAGTATAAGTTTGGAAAGCTTTGGGAACATTTTTTTTATGAATCTAGCTCAAACACATCATTTTTGGCTAATCATTCTTCAAATCACTTCAATTGCAAACATTCTTCCATTTGATAATGCTTACATTTCTAAAATTTTGCGTAACATCGTTAAGAGTACTTTTCAATTTTGCATACATCATGTTTCTATCCATAAAATTTTCCATTAGTTTGGTAAATTTCCTTTTTATTCTTACATATACATTATTTACATTCTTAAGGTGTGGCATACATTGGATAAAAGTGTTTTGTATCTTTCCATATACAATGTTGATATTGTTGAAACATTACATAAAATTGTTACATGTGCTTTTTATTCTTATTCAAACAATGCTAGTACCTTAAATATTTAGACATGTTAAGAAACATTTCCTATCCCATCCCTATGAGAGTGTTTTAGTGAAAGAGACTACAACTTGGGTCATTCCTAACAATCCTACTTGTTCTTCTCATAATACCTCTCCTCTTGAGTATCTTATTGAGACTCCTCCAAGATCACTTGATCTCTCTCCCTCCAAGACCTCAAAAGAAATTTTACTTCAAAACTTCATTCTACACCAATCGTAGAATTCATTGTCATTCCACTAATGAATGTAAGAATTTGAGTAGTAAAATAAAATATCTTAAGGAGTTTGGTATGCTTCCCTCTAGAGGGGGCACCTAATTTCTCTAACTAATACTAATTTTCACTCTACCATTCATCTCATTAATCATTTCAGCTCACCCTTGTTCTGCACTAAGTGGGGGCAAGGGGTTAGATAGCCTTGTTCTTGAATGTCACTTGTCGTTACCTCCTTTGGCTGCTCGTTAACCTTATAGGAACATATAAGAGCAAGATTGGGAGGTGGAAGAGATTCCTTAAGTTGGCTCACACATGAAATAATACCTTATTCATGACGTAGCTTCTCAAAAACATATGACTTGGCATAGGGCTTTTCGAATAAGCTCTCATGTCCTATTCTTCTACTTTAAAGAAATTGCTCTCAGTACTAGTGTTCGTAACTACTTTAAAGTGGGGGGCATACATCACCACTCACATTTCATTGTGTGATTTTCTTTTTTCTTGCGATTTCCTCTCTTGGAACCATTAGGTACAATTTTTCCCAGGATGAGACATTGCATTTGTCTTCTCTTGGAAACAAGATGAGACCATTTGCACTTTTCCTCTCTTGGAAGCATTTGGCACAATGTTCTCTAAGATGAGACCTTGCATGAACTAAGTAGGGTCCCTTTGAATAGTCCTTGCACTATTTTGCATTAACAATGTCTATGAGTGTCAAGCATATGAAGTTTTGCTTACTTCAAAGAGCTCAAAACTCATTTTCCCTTATGGAACCTTATTAAAGTTATCAGGAGGTATAACTTTGGTATGGTTGAGCAAGAAGCCCATTCTGAGGAATGACTTTACCCATAGCCACCTATGCTTTTGTGAGTGCATACTAGCTGAGCATATGTTTCTCACCTTTTGGGCTTTCACACATAGTGGACAACCAAGCGTTTCATTGCCTCAAAGTGAGTATACATTTTCTTTATGGAAAAATAGCCTAGATCTGATCCACAACTAGCTAGACAAATGATCAAAGCTTGATCCAACTTTTCATTTTCATCTTTCCCTTCCTTCCAGTTCTTGCCATTGCATGCTCATGTATCTTGTTTTGCACAAATCAATCACCTTGTGCGTGTCCTTTTACATTCATGTTAGATCAAGACTTAGGATCTTGGATCCTGGGGGCTTGGCCACCTCCTTTGATCATTTTTGTCATTTTTCATCTACATGGGTGTGATTAGACCCCTCTTGAATGTCTACTTTAGTGTGAGTTTGAAGCAAGTTCATCATCTCATTAAAGTGGGGGCTAAATGTACCATAGAGAAAAGATAACTTGCTTGATTTCACCTTGATTTGGTGTTGTGAGGTTTTTTTCACATCCACACTAGGTCTTGGACCCTTTCAAATACATTTAATGATGTCTTGTAAATGTGTTGTGAAGTGTTGTAACACATTTCTACACTTTTCTAGACTCTTCTCATTACAATTCACCTAAAAATCACCTTTTCATCTCTTATTAGGTCCTATTCTACAGTGTTGTAAAGTCTTGTAACAAGATTTCATTCTTTTCTAGGCTTCATTTCACTATTTACACCTTTCTTATGCTTTATTTGACCCATTTATGCACTCACAAGAATTAATTAAATGTATTTTTGAATGTAAACTTGACAAACAATATTAAATGCAACTTAATTCCCAAAACCCACTTACAAGCCTAGAGTCAGATCCATTCGGCATGGGTGGCGAATGAGTCCCTCTTGGCTCCAAATTTAAAATAATTCAATTTTTCTTGTGGGTTTTTATTCAAAAAGACCTTATGTTGGCCTATGGTGTTGTATTATTGGGTTATTAGGGCATAAGTGTGTATAAATAAGTGTCTTTTTCATCCATTTTAACCCCCATTCATCCCCAAACTCATTCACACATCTTTTATCATTCACTCATTATCTATCTTCTCTATCAAGTCAAGCAAGTTAGGGTTTCAACATTTCAAGTCATGAAGATAGCTTATAAAGACATTCATGGGTATATTCTTTATGTTTTGCTACAAATTTTCAAGATGAAACATCATGGCAAGGTATTGACTCCATTATTTCATGTTTCATTGCATTCTTTCATCATTTTGGTTTAATTACCTAAAAGGGGGTTTGACTAAGGCAAACCCCCATGCCCTAACATCCAACATTTATCTTTCTCTTCTTGTGTGTTTGCAGATTTAGACATCTTGGAAGCTTAGAAATCATTGAATATTGAATTGAAAAGTTTTTCAAGTCATATCTTCATTGGATAAGTCAACATACCCACAAAAAGTCACTTTTAGGCCTGAATCCGACAGTTTCAAAACCGAACACCTGGAGAAGCAGAAAGTGCAAACCAAAAGGTCCTATTTCCACCTTTGAATCTTTAGAAATTCAAAATTGGACTCACTCACCAGGGTTGTGAAGGATTCCAACTACCTGGCCTATTTTTGGTTTTCTGCATTTTTAGACACCCATTTGTCTAAAACAGGTTCCATAATAGTTTCACAGCACTAGGACTAATTCACCCAGAATTGCGAATGAGTCCCACGAGGGCTAAAAATTAGGATCAACAGCATTTGAGAAGTCATTTCCAATATTTATCAAGACCTCAAGTGCATACTTTCAATTTCATCCATTTCTATTGCAGTTTGAATTCATTTCTAAGTGTTTTCTGCATATCATAATGTGTGTTCAAACAATCTACATTTAATTGGTTTTGCATTAATAATCAATCCATCTTATCATTTTATTGCACTTAGGTCATTGAATTTAGGCATAATTCCATCATACATACATTAATTTGAGTGAACCACCTAGATTTTGGTGTGGGCTCTATCTCTTTCCATCAGGTGAAAGATCCTAATTGAGCAAAAGATAGTCATAGCATTTGACACTCTGAAAAATCTATGGTTCACTACTAACAGTCAAATTCTTAGCCAAAATAGGAATAGAAAGGACCAAAGCTAGGTCCACACAAGATAAATCCACCCCACTTGGAGGAAACCCAAAGATCGAGGGGTCATCCATGAATGGCAAGACATACTTGGCTGGGGATTCAACAATCTTTAGAATGCCTTTTTTGAAGGGGTAATGATTTCCAATAGTAGAGTCACCCTAGTTTGGCACCTAACTAAAAGAAGATTTGCAATAAAAAATAAGATGGCCAGGTTTAGCACACTTCTGACAGTAAACCACAACATTCTCATAGCAAACTGGTTGTACCCATGTACCAAACTTAGAGCATAGTTTCACAGACATAGGAAGCATCTTATGCACACCAATATTAACACAAAAGTGGGAAAAAACTAACCTAGATTTGAACCTGGTAATTGAGTCAGAAGTAATAAATTATCCCAAGGAATCCCCAATGCATTTGAAGATAGATTCATCTCAATATTCCAGACGCAACCCAGGTAGGCGAACCCAAACCGACATCGATTTATTAAGATCCACAACAAGGTCAAAGAAGGCAGCATCTAGCGGCATAAGGCTAGAGTACGCTTTCCACCACAACCAAATCATTCAAAGTCATGAACATAAAGAGGAAGAGCCCACCCCTCATAGCAAAAAATTTCCACATTTCCTTTGAGGTGCCATTTAGCAGTAGCCCATCTTCGGACCATATCCACAGAAGGTTGGAAGGAGAGGAAATGACCCGCAACTGTGTTTTCCATTGAGGAAAGAATCCTATCACTGTCTGAATCAGAGATAGCAAAATAAGTGCCTTAGATAATGACTTCCTCTTCGGGGTGAGGAGAGGGGCCCTTAGTACTCTAACTACCATTAGTTAGCATATCCTTCCATCCTTTAACCTCAGGAAGTACCTTGACTACTAGCACTTCCACACAAAACAAAACTTGAATCACGGGTGACCCATACTAACCCAGAATCATGGGAACCATAGAATCAGACAAGCTAGTAGTGGCTCTTGAGAGACACGAGTCCGCATGCAACTCGGCAAGGCTCGGTTAAGGAGGAGACAATGGAGGACCATGGGGTACCCCCAATGCAGAATCCACCATGCGTGTAGGTTGTTCAAATGAAGACAAAGGAGAGATTGTTGAAAATGAAAATGAAAATTATTTTATTGATGAAAATGAAAATCCTTGTGATGTTGAAAATGAAAATATTTTAAAAAAATATGAAAGTACAATTTTGGATAATCTTCTTGGTAAGATTTCATTGAGACAAATAAGAACACATTCCAATAGATTGAATGGATAATTTTTATCATAAAAAAGTATCATTTCAATGTAAACTCATGATGCAATTGATGAGAATGTAGAAAATGATAAAAGTAATGAAAATTTGAGGCATTTTTTTTAAACCGAGAAGAAAAGATGAATCACTTAAACATCCTATATCTATTGTTTCTAGTGCAATTGACTCTATTGAAAAGTATAGTCCATCTAAAGATAAGAATTTAGCATGATGAGCTATAAAAACTGTTATAGTTAATAAAAAATTTGAATAAAAGAATGTTAAGAAATATTAGTGAAATTCTAAAAATACATCCTAAAACATTGGTAAGAGTGGCAATGAGAAGAGAGTATAGAAAATGATCCAATCAACCAATTTTTGAGTTTTAGTAGTCAACTCCCAAGGTTTGACATGAAATTGTTCAATAATGAAAACAAATCTTTAGGTGACTAATATTGGCATGATAATACTAGGGTATCATCTAATGTTAGAGATATTTTGAAATTAAGAGTGGGGTACAAAATTTGTGATCCTCATCTAAAAAACCCATTAGATACAACTCAAACTAAATTTTATAGAAAATTTTGTGATGATTCAATATTACCTAGTAATATTAGAATAAGTGAGATCTTTTGAAAAATATAAACCTTGGTATGTGAAAATTAATAATCAACAAATCTCTTGTTGTAAAATGAATTTACAATTTGGTTATTATTATGATGTTTTTCGATATATGCTTTGTAATTTACATAATAACATGATTATAATGTAGGAATGTGGTATTAATATGTCACTTGAAACAATGAAGGAGTTTATAACAGGTTTGTTTTGTGAAAGATCTAATGGGAAATTATTTTATTTTTGTTCACATATTTCTAGACAATGAACTAGTTGTGGAAACCTTTCATTCTTAAAAGATTGTATGCATGGAAGTGTTGAAAACAATTTTGGAAAATAATTAGTAGATGTTAAAACATTTCATAATGTTGAATATTCATTGAAAGATGGAAAATTTGGAATTCTTTGTTAGTTAATTATAGAAATAATTAGTGTACATGCATTCATATCAGAATTTCAAACTAATATTGCACAAAATATGCCAAGCACTCTCAAAATGCTCAATGGCTTGATGAAAAATTTCACACGTATGGTTAATTTTGCAAAAAACTATACTCTTGCTCCACAGGAGGAAATCCAATCACAATATTGTATTTCAGCACAAGTTGCTATGTTTTTTCATATTGTATATAGTCATGAAGATGATATCACAAAGCATGATAGAATTTATATTTTGAGGGAGTGTCATTTCTATTTGAGTGACAACCTGTTACACTTATCAGATTTTTTTCAATACTGTTTCAGAAACATTTATACAAATTTAAGAGAAAGATGAAGCCAAATGACAAGACATCTCATATTGTCATATAATTGTACATGATGGTTCAAGAATTCTTGAATGTTCTATTGGTCTAAGTAGGCCTCAGAAGAAACATAATTTCCAACATATGTGGAGTTTTTTTGAAGCCAGACATGGTAAAGGAGAATATAATGGTGTTGATGCGCGTGTTAAAAGAATTCTTGCTAGAGATCAATTGAAATTTGAGGATGTACACAAATTTAAAGATGCACATGGGATTTGGATTAGTGCAATAAAAAAATATCTATAGGATCAAGCGAGTACTCTATGGTTCATCGATTATTTTTGTTGGTTGAAGAATCAGGCATTCTACATAGAATTGGTTGCGAGACAATCAATGGATCTACTAAATGCATTCATTTAAGAGTTCAAATGCAAGCACATGGACAATCTAGAAAAGAGAGCTTGCATGTTTTTCCTAGTTTTGTATTTTAGGAGCTAGGAAAGCAGGCGACAATACAAAATGGGTTGAAGAGTGGAAGAAAAGATCGTTGACACCTACACAAGCACATGATCAATATGAAACAACAATTGAAGACAATGATCAAGTGTTTGCATCAGATGACTATGGTTGTGTTTTAGACCTTGTACAAGAAGTTAATTTAATTCAATTTATTTCACTTTATTATTATTTTGTAATAATGTTATTTAATTATATATTAGTACATGTATCTAGAATGGTAAAATTACATGGAAACACAAGCTATTGAATCAAATTTTTTATGTAGGACATGTGTATGTTATTATTGCACCTGAGGAGAATTAAGAGGAAACAAAACATTGGTTGGTTCGTTGTGTCTAGACTAAACATAAGTTAATAGCACCTCAAGAAGATGATGATGGAATTCATTATCCAATAGGTTCGGTGATTCCCTTAAGACATCCCCTTAAGAAAATTTTGAGAAGAAGTTCTTTGATGATGGCTATAACTATCCAATAGATTCGGTGGTGATTGTTGGTACCTAGCTATGAAAATAGATAAGAAGTGAAATGAAGAGAAGTGGTGTGTGGATGAGAAGGGGTTCACCCACAAGACCTATTTCTCTAATTTCATTCTATAAGATATAATTTCGTCACCCTAAGGGTTTTATGACCTAGGGCAACAAGATTTATATACTCTGCAATCAAGGAAACTGTAGAGATCTCAATGAGATGAAGAAAGGGGAAAGAGATTTGACAATAAGGTATCCTAGGGTATGATTTATGATTACAAGAAGGGTTCAACACCAAGCTAGTTCTTGGAAAGATAAATGAGATGCAAGATATAATGTTTAAGCCTAGTGATACATGAAACTTGAATGTATGACCTAGAAATACATGTAAAACAAAATATAAAGGTAAGAAATTAGAATGGTACACCTAGGAAGCTGTGAAGGCCTAGAAAAAACTCTTAATTGCTAAAAAATATTGATTTTGAATAAACTAGGAATTGTACGCCACTTCTGCCATATCAGTCCTAGATTAGGGTTTCTAGACTAAAACTGGTTTTTGGAATTAGAGATTCCAGATTTGATAAACTATTGAAAAAATCTTGTAGTGGGACTCATATGCCACTTCTGGTGTATTATTCCTATTATACTTTTTTAGAGAAATAGGATTTTATTCTCCTCTTCAATCTCCACTCTTTCTCCTTGACTTGATTTCTAGATCTGAAATTGCTGATTTCAGACTTATAGGTGATCTTTTGTGAAGAGGACAACCTTGTCATAACTTGATGAATTTATCCAAACTTTCAACCTAATCTTCAAAGGATCTTCAAGACTCCAAGCACCTAGATCTACATTCACACATAGAGAGAGAGAGAGAAACTTGGCGATTATTAGTGGATAGGGGTTTGCTTTAGTCAAACCCCTTTGAGGTAATTAAACCAAATGATGAGATAAATAAATAAGGAAATGAAACATGAAACATACAACATGGATCATGAATAATGGTACCTTGAATTTTGTCTTGTAATATGAATCAACAATCTATGAAGTGGCCATGTAGAATGGAGATCTTGATCTTGAGATAAAGTATAGAAAAATGCTTGATCTTGGATCTTCAATGCTACGTCACAACACTATCTCAAAAACATGCTTGATGCTTGATGATCTTAACATGATGGATCTTTAATTTTTGCAACAATTGATGAAGAATTATTCCCTTGAATGCTCTCTTGATTATGTTGTGAAGTCTAGGAATGCTTAACTCTTGATTTTTTAACTTGATATCATGAATTCTTAATGAAATAATGATTTGAAAGCTCATTTATATAGGAAATCTATCTAATATCTCATGTATTAGATCCCAGAGGCCGACATACATGAAATTTGAACTTAAAACCTAGATTTTCCTACTCAAAACTGGCCAAATTGGACTCATCCACCACATGTGGCATATGGTTCCCACCTAGGGGGACTCATATGCCACATGTGGCTTATGGGTTCCAAATGGCCTATGTTGATTGCTAGATTCTCAAGGAGTGTGAGAAATTAAGTCTATTTATTAATTTTGTTGAGATTTTGGTTGAAATATGCCTTAGGATGCATAATATAAGGTCTTAGGGGCTTATTAATAATGATATAAAGGTCATAAATGCAATAGGACCCAAAAATCAATGTGAAAGTGTAAATAAATATACTTTACAACATTAAATTAAGGAAAAATTGGGTCTACTTAGCTTAAAAGGGCCCTAAATCCATTGTGACTATGTAAAACACATTACAACACAATATTAGGTCCACTTAGTTTACAAGCCTCCTAAATTTAATGTGAAGGTGTAAATAAAAACACTTTACAACACTAAATTAAGGAAAATTTAGGTTAATTTAGCTTAAAAAGGGCCCATTACCTAACGTGGATGTGTGAAACACATCACAACACTAGATCGAGGTGATATTAAGCCCAATTTATCATTAATTTTTCCCAAATCAAGCAAGAAAAAGGAATCATTTTTTCATTAGTACATTTATCCCCCAATTTAGTGAGAGGATGAACTTGCTTCAAACTCACACTAAAGTAGACATTCAAGAGGGGTCCAAGTGTACCAATGCAGATTGCAAAGGATGAAAAAGGTCAAAGGAGGTGGCCAAGCCCCTAGGATAACATCCTACATCAAACCTATATAAACACAAAGGGACTCACACACAGTGTATGATATGCAATAAACAAAGATACACAAACATGCAATGCCAACAATATGAAGATGAAAGGAAAAGAAAGGAAAGGTAGATCAAGCTTTTACCATTTGTCCAACATAATGAGGATCAGATCTAGGTTGCATGCACATTCTAAGGCAACAAAACTTGAGGATTTCCACTAGGTGAGTATCTAAAAGGGTGACACATGACTGGTATGTGCCCACAAAGGTGATTTGCTAAGGGAAGTCATGCCTTCATTTGGATCCCACACAACAAGACCAAAGCTATACCTCCTGATAACTTTGATAAGGCACCACACAATAATGATCTTTGAGTTTCATGAGACAAGCAAAACTTTGTAAACTTGGAGACCATGAACAAATAATGAACTTCGAGCTTCATGAGACAAGAAAAACTTCATATACCTGGAGCTCATGAAAAAAAAAAGAACTTTGAACTTCATGAGGTAAGAAAAACTATGCTTGGAGCTCATGAACAAACAAGATGGCACTACAAGTATGCAATGTGGCCATGTAATAGGATTTTACAAAATAGTGTAAATACATTCAAAGGGATTTTGCTTAGTTCATATAAGGTATCTTCATAGGGAACATCATGTCGAATGTCTCCAAGAGAGGACAAGTCAAAGAAATATCACAACCTTGGACGAAATCAGACCCAATGAAACCACCAAGAAAAGAATGTCTCACAAGAAAAAAATAAAATCGCATAGTGAGATATTAGTATTGATGTATGCCTTGACTTTAAATCGGTTTCTAACACCATTGTTGTGAGCAATTTCTTTAAAGTAGAAGAAGATATGAGAGCTTATTTGGAAAGCCCAATGCCAAGTCATATGTTTCCAATAAGCTATGTCATGAAAAGAGAAGGGGCTTCCCTCAAAATGTATAACTCAATACATCACATGTGAGCCAACTTAAGGCATGTCATCCAAATCCCAAGCTTTCACTTATATATATATGAAAGGTAATCAACTAGTGAAAAGAGACAATGACAAGTGACATATGAGGACAAGGCTACCTAACCCCTTGCCCCCACTTAGTGTTGGACAAGGATGATGCTTATAGACATGGCTTATCTTCAAATATAAGCACAAAGAGCTAAGGTCAATTGAGAATAGTTGTCAATCTCTTAACAATTTAACTCTACAATTTAAAATTATTTTTCATACGCTAGATGATTTACCCATTCACAAATATCAATTTGATATGCTAGACCGTTTCTTCACAAATCGATATAGATTTCACAAGGTCAACTATAAACTATAATAGAACAATATTGATTTACAAATTCTATGATAATTTTTAAATAAGTTCTGAATTCTAAATATATTGAAAAATCAATTCATATCATGAAATGCAAAATATTCCATCATTAAAATTTTGAACCAAATATTCCAAATTATTTGTCTAAATTCTTTAATTAATTTCATATATATTAATAAGCCTCTAGATTATATATCCAAATTAATTAATTTAATAAATTATTTTATTCATCCAATTAACCTAATTTTTAATATAAGATATGCAAAATGTCTAACTATGTCTATAAAGAACCTTTTCTGTAGTAAGATTGTCTTGGTCCAATATTCTTAGAAAAGAAGAACAAATATTATAAACACAAAATGATTGGAGTAGTCATTCCACCTATTGGGTAACTAGGGTCCAAATCCACCTGTCTGATTTTTTTATTTTAATGTGACAGCCATGACAGTTATTTTTTTCAACCGTTCATGTTGACCCTTTATAGAAGCCAACAAAACTAGAAAGTAGTTAGTTTCCCACCTTGTATTATTAAACGCAGAGCGTGGACCCTCTGCCGTTTTTATTATCACTTCCATAATAATGGAAATTATATTTCAGATGTATCCTGGACTCATTTCCATTCTCTATCGCTAATTCTCTTTCCAAACGGTCGGGCATCTGTCTAAGTAAATAAATACTTTTTTGTTTTATTATCCTCATTACCTCCATTATTTTATGGTGCACGCTTATGAAAGTCCTTCCATTGTTTTATGAGCTACCTAGTAAGGAGAGTAGAAATGGTTAGAATATTCCTTTTCCCATGTTTCGTTGGTGCTCCACATAAGACCTCCATAAGTTGTTCCCAGAACGTTCAAGGAAGGTTTATTGGCATTATATTTTGAGTTAAAATGTATTTTTAGACAAGTGTGTGGGTGTTGAAGGTTCGAGGGATGTAGGGATATCAATAAAAAAATAATCAAGAAGATTCATATCGATAATCAATTCTTAGGTCGTATTTTAGTATAAATGATTTTATAAAAATATTAGATCATATCTGAAAAGAATTGTTTTAATACGAATATAGATTTAGAAATTATTGAAAATTATATGAAGCATTTGCGACAAGTTTTACAGTTTATCACACACTTTAAAATGTTTCAACAAAGGGCTAGTCAAGGTATGAAAGCATCTAATTGAGACACAATATAACTTGATCTCTTGTGAAAACAATTTATTCATTATCTACAATGAGATAAAAGACATGAATACAATTGTTAAATCAAATTCATGGCTATGGGATGAATGCTTTATGCATGTAAAGGTATGGCATGTTGCATTTGGCTCTAATATGGACCCATTTGTAATGCTCTTTTGAAGTCTAATTTTGTTAATTGTTATAATCACTTTTGAATGAATTTAAATTACACATGATTGGTAATTTGATAGAAAAAATCATACATAATTTTGGGGATATGAAAGATCAATATCATACCCTTTTTTAAAATTTTCCATTCAAATGGAAATAGATAAGGGTTTTATAAAATTCAATTTCATTGAAAAAGAGTGGGTGGTATTCTCCTCATGTACTAAATTATGTTAATATATCCATCAAGAATAGAATTTTGATATAGTCTGAGTATTAGTGTGCTCCTTGTTTAAAAAGTACCTTCTAGTGGTTCAAACTACCACTATGAGAAAATATTACCTAAATCCAACATATAAAAATTTATC
Organism: Sequoia sempervirens; assembly: GCA_007258455.2. Classification (NCBI taxonomy): domain Eukaryota; kingdom Viridiplantae; phylum Streptophyta; class Pinopsida; order Cupressales; family Cupressaceae; genus Sequoia; species Sequoia sempervirens. The sequence goes on along the minus strand of VDFB02271358.1, from coordinate 397,438,572 downwards.
ATAATTGGATTACTCCAAACTTAGTCTAGTAGGTTTCATTTTATTTTTATTTCGATAGAGGATTACCCATGTTCACCTCCTTTAGTTTAATATATAATGACCCAACTAAGAATCCAAAATTAGAGAAAGAATCTAAGGATGGTATTAACAACCCTAGTTTCATTGTAGACACCATTCCGAGGCCCATGGATTCAAACCAAGAGAAATTGGACATGTTGACTAGTTTTATAATCTTGAGTCAATAAATTTTTCCAAGTTAACCTTTAATAAAATGACCTTACCATTCTCTACCATATTATAAAAATGCAATATTGTGCATCAACATGCTTAGTACCAACATGGTATATGGTATATCAAGCCAAATAGATAGCACTTGAAGTATGATAATTTACTATAACAACACTATAAACAAAACCAACTCCTAAACACAATATTTGCAACCATATTTTCCCCTCATACAATTGGCTATTAGAGATATAATATAATTCAACTATATATAAATCAACCATGGGCTACCTATTACTCAACAAAATCACAACATTATTGAATTGTTAAAACACATCACAACTAGTGGAACTTCAACTATCTAGGTCACTGGACCAATGTACATCAACAAATCATTATACACAAAATAATTTTCAAACATTATAAGAATCATAATAACATGCTATAATGTAGGAAATGTCACTGTGACAAAAGGAAAGCTAGGTTCCTTTGAAATATAATCAAAACCAACTCTTAAACACAATATTTGCAACATTATTTTCCCCTTATAGGCATGGATATTAGTGATATAATCTACTTCAATTATAAAAAAATCATTCATGGGATACCTCTTACTAATCCAAATCATAGTATTATGAATTGAGAAAGCACATAATAGCTAGTGGGCCTTCAACTATCCAAGTTACTTAACCAACATACATTAGGAATACCTCATACAAAAAATGATGTTCTAACATTCCAAGAATCATAATAACATAATAGAATGCGGGAAATTTGACTCTAACAAAAGGAAAGACAAGTTCCTTTGAGAGTAAGCTCCACTACATAAAATCAAATTTATTTAACTAAAATGTTTGAAGCGAAAAGTTAGTTAAAATATCTACAATTAGAAAAGTAAATAAAATGTAATAACTATAGAAATAAAAATATAAAAAATGGAAAGGAAAAATGTTGTTTAAATATGGCGGTATTTTTCCTCAAACACTAGTGCATCATGTAAATGTCTTGCTTTGTTCTGTTGTAGTCATATACTATTGGTGTAAATAAAGTCTTGTACCTAGTTATTTCTTTACTAGGGGACTTATTTACACATGTTAAGTTTACTTAGGTCCTAGAAAGGAATCTTTCTAGAAGGTGTTAGTTGTCATTAGTTCTTATCTTATCTTTTGACTTGTAACACATGTGAACCTAGGTAAGTGTGATTAGTTGTCTTATGTCATATTATTACAACACTTTTCATAATCCTATGACATCTTGCATCTCACCTAGGCTATATAACCAAGGGGTTTCTCACATTGCACACAATCAAATCAGATCATTGAATCATATTGATAAGAATACATTTTATTCTTCTCACATTTTGTTCTCTCTTTTGTGTTTTCCATTTGGTATCAAGATCTTGGCAGCCATAGCCAATTCTAACATGGTATTAGAGCATACTTGATTCTAACAGGGTATTAGAGCGGGTTGGGTGCCATTTGAGAGTCTTTTTCTGAAGAGAGATATTAGGTTTGGGGGTGTTCCATTTTTGGCTCTTTATTGTAGGTTCAAATTGGAGTTTGCTGGTGCAAATCTAAGCTCACCATTATGTTTGGAAGGTTCAAGAAAGTTGTTTTTCCCTTTTTTTTTGTTCAAATCAGACATATGAGGCCAAATCTATGGGGTTTGAAACTAAAGAGTGGTTGGTAGATCTAAAAGGTAGCTACATTTTTGGAGCATTTTGGGTCAAATATAATGCTTCCATTGCCTTCAAAAGGGCCAAAAACCCTAAGATTGACTATTAATTTGTCCATTTTGGAGTAGTTGTCTGGGGAGCCATACAGCCCCCTAGGTCGTCATAATTGTAGACGGTACGATTTCATAAAATAAAATATTTCATTTATTTTTTAATTATTTTCTAAATTTTTTTTATAAAAAATATTGTATCATCAAAATATATTTTCAAAAAATTTATTCAAAAATTTTAGAAAAAAAAAGATAAAAAGAAAAGTTTGTGGAAAATCATTTATTGCAGCGTACCCTACTACACAAGGTACCCATTGTTGCCCCACAGTACAGCTCACGCCATGTGGCATGACTCTATGGGCTTGGTGTACCTCCACGGGCCCCTCTTAATTACCCCACCAGTGGACCTTTCATCATCGACGATTGGAATTTCATAAATCTGGTGACCTATGTTTAATTCGGGTAGTCAAATCACAAAAAATCCTATGCAAAAGATTCCTCTTAATATTCCTCATAGGTCGAAAGTGACCGCTGACATCCTCTTAGACGTCAATTTTAACTGCATGTGCAAGGAGAATATTCTATCAAAGGATCATATTCTATTTTGACAGCCGGTGAACATAAAATTTAATCGCATGAATTGATGATGTCAACAGGCTTAAAAAAAATTTCCCCCCTCGCGGATGAGCTTTTCAGTTTTGCAGTTCAACTTCAAAAGGCCATAACTTGCTCATTTTGACTCCTTTTTTTGAGATTTTTTTTTATTTGGGCTAATTTTTTGTGCTCTAAATAGTGGTCCAATTAATTTTCTATAATTTTTAGATTCTCACAGGTGTTGTTGCTTCATCCACATTTTGGGAACTTTAGGAGCTCATATCTTACTCCTACGGTAACATTTTTGGGAGCAATTTTTTTTGAAAGTGCATAATTTTTTGTGTGCTTTTTAGTGGTATGATTAGATTGATCTCATTTATACTAAAAATTCTACTTAAAGTTGTGGAAAAATTTGGCATCTATAAGCACTAAGATCAAGTCTAACTTATTGTTTTTGGAATCTAGCAACTGTAAATGCACTAAATATAAAGTGCCAAAAATCATATATCACTTTGGGGGTTTCTTGATTGAGTGATTTGGAGGGAGTCTTTTGGTTCATTGCTTTTATTTGTTTTATTTTTCTCTCTCATTTTCATGGATCCTTCTAATGTTTCTTTGCTCACATCATATAATTATTCAACATGGCATCAAGATGCACATAGTATTCAAATGCCTAAAGGTCACTCTCTATATGTTGAAAATAAGGTACATGAACCTACAAATGATGAGAAAATGTTAAAATGGATGATCAAACATACCAAAGCTCTTGGGTGTCTTCGTAGACTAGTTTCTCAATACTTGTTGTTTGAAATTGAATAATGTAAAAATTCTCATGAAGCTTCGAAAAATTTGAAAACATTGTATGGTAATATAGATGAAGTGAGAGGATATCAAATTGATAATGAATTTATGAGCCTTGATCCTAAGAACTTTGACAACATCCAAGACTACATCACTAAGTTTAATGATCTAAGAGAGCAATGTAAATCATGTGGAATTGATAAGGACATTCAGTTGGTTACAATACAATGAAAAAACTTGCTCCTGATTATGCTTCTTTTGTTTCTAGCTTTCATACTCATAGATTGACTATGGGGTTTGCATAGACTACACCTTCATTTGCATCATTTTCTAAGATGTTGATACATGAGCAACAAAATCTTATCTCAATGGGTCTCACCAAGACTTCTAAATCTCAAGCATTGTTAGTTAGTCAGGTGAAAGAATCAAAATTAGATAAGAAAAAAAAGAAAGAAAAGAATAATCCACATTCAGATCAAGCAAAGAAAAAATCCTCTTCTAAAGGGGAATCAACTAAGAAGGAGATTACTTTTTGTGCGTATTGCAAGAAGGATGGACATGTGTTGGAAAAATGAAGAAGATTGACTATGTCTATAGTTTTTTGTTTTCATTGAGGTCACCATGTTGTGGCTACAATTTTAAGATAGTGCTTGATCCAGTATTTTGGTCTGGTATTTGAACTGGTATTTGAGCTACACTCTCCAGTATTCTAGTTTGCATTCCTCCACAGTTGGAAATTGATGCTTGCTATTTTGAGAAATTTCTTATAGTTGTTAAAGGAATACATGTTCAAAATATTACATGCTCTGGTGCTCGTACAACGTTGTGGCAACCAACATAATGTTTATTTCTTTTTGAAGTTTATTACTCGTCAACTTCTTGGGGTAATTGTGATATGGTAAATCAAATTTTTTTGTGGATATATGTGCGACCTCTTTTAGGTCTTTGCTGACATAATGTAGTGTGCTAGAGGTTTGAATTACTTTCTTGGAAATATTTTGTGAATGATTAGAGCTGAGAATTAGTATTTTTGGTAAATATGAAATGCATCTAATTAGGCTGACCTAATGGATGCCTATGCAAAATATCAGGTATATAAATGAATATGTTGGAGAGTTTTAAGTGTGTGATAGAGACAGATAAATAGAAGTGCATGTGTATATGTGAAATAAATGAAGCAGCTGTCAATAAAAAGTTGGAAGTGAGCAAAAAATATGAAGTGTGTTGTTCAATCTATTGAGCATCATTGGAACTAAATCAACACTTGTTAGGTTCACTATAGATTAGTTCATTCTAGCTGTTAAGCCCAATTTTGTTTTTCCAATCTTTTTGTAGGAAGTGAACCTCTCTTGTAAGTAGTGAGCTTTTGTATCTAGACAATGAGTCCTTTTAGGGAAGTGAGCCTTTCATTTTTTAGTTTGAAACTCTTTTATATTATGAGTTAACCCTCACCATGGTTTTTCCTTTATTGGGTTTTCCATGTAAAAATATGGTGTTTATTGTGCTAAATTACTTTTTGTTATCTATGTTTCATGCTCATACTTAATGGTCACAGATAGCATGGTTATGGACTTGATATATGTTAGAGTTTTAAGTTTGAATTATGTGACAATTGATTCACCCCCACTCTCAGTTGTCCTGCATCTTTTAACAATTGGTATCAAAGCTTTGGTTCCTTGGTGAAGAGCTTAACCACTTAAGGAGGATCCTGATGATTGATCAGATGGATGATAAAGAAGAACTTCAAAATGCACTAAAGGATCTTGACAGAGTTGAAAATGAAAACATAGATCTGAAGGAGAATTTGGATGAAGCAAATGAATGTGTCCAAAAATTGAAAGAACAATTAAAGAAATTCAAGGAAAGACACAAAGAAGTGAGTGAGTAGTTGAAACAAGAGATAATTGGATTGAAAGTGGCAGAAGAAGAGAATTGGAGAATGTCTGAATACAATGGTCCAGAACAAAACTAATGAATGTTCTAAAATTAAACATGAGGTGGTAAGCTTGAGGATTGAACTAGAAAAGGAAAAGCTATGTGAGAATAATTTCAAATAAAGTTCAGATAAACTTGGAGAATTTCTTGTTGGATAGAAATCAAGTAAAGAAAAAGCTAGTTCGGGAAATGGTGCAGGTGAAAGTTCTAAGGACAATTAGATGATTTAGGACAAAGGAAAGAAAAAGAGAAATTCAAGAAATTTTACAAGGTGACCACTTGTGAGACAGCCTAATTCACAAAGGTATCCCTCTTTCAATGGTCTTTTTTTTCTTTTGTAATAAATATGGTCACAAGGCAACAAAATGCATGAGTAGGTATAATCAATTTTTTGGTCCCTTCACCGGACAATGTTTTGAATGTAAGAAGGTTGGACATAAAGCTACAAAATGTATATCTCAAGTGAGAGTGATAATTCAAGTAATGAGGAACAAATTTAACAAAGGTAGAATGAATCAATTCTTTAATGGATATTGTTATACCTGTAATAAATTTGGACATAGAGCAAATCAATGTAGATTGAGAGGAAATGGAGGTCAGAGTAATCAGAAAAATGTCATTTGTTATAATTGTAATAAACTAGGACATGTTTCAAAGGTTTGTAGAAGAAAGAAAGGAAAGAAGTCCACTCCAGTAGAGAAGAATGATCTGGTAAAGAAGGTTGACAAAGAAGAAATGAAGCAAGAGATGAATAAGATATGGAAGAAGAAAGAAGAAGAAAAACCTGAAGCTACTAATGTGTTTGTGCCATCATTTGGTATAGATGAATCCTTTGGGAATTAGAACTAGCATGGTCTTAGGGGGAGCATTATCAGAAAATTATAAAAACCCCCTTAGATAAATGGTGTGTCAAAGCCTGGCACGAGGATGAGATGCGAAGAATGAAGACTCAGAGGCTATGGAAAAAGAACCAGAAGAAAATATTTTATCATGATGGTTTGTGGACTGAATTAAAGTTTTTTGTGTTGACAAGAATGTTTTAGCAATTTTTTATATGTTTGTCGCATTTAATGTGTTTAGGGAAAATTCGATAGTGTTTAATTTAAATTTTATGAGTCTTCTTGATTAATTAAGCATTTGAAGAACTTGGAAGGTGATCTTGGGTGATTTTGAAGCGATCTTGAAGCAAGCTAAAGGAAATTTTAAAGGGAATTCAAAAATTGACTCAAGTAATCAAGAACTCATTTCTCTGTTTGTAGAAGGGGAAGAATAAAAATGAAGAAGTCTTGATTAAGGAATTAAAGAAAGCATAGAAATGGATAGAGAATCGAATGGTTTCATCCCCCCTAAAGCTGAAAGGAGTTAGAAAAATTTGATCATAGAAAGATGAAAGAAACTGAATTAGGGATGAACGAAACCAAATTACAAAACATAGAAACCCTAGGTATGGATTTGTGGAGTGAATTTATGTAGGTTTCCGATAAAGATTTTTTTTTTTTTATTGAATCATTTCAAGAACGAAAGTATTGTATTGGAAAAACCGTACTTAGTTATGAAGGAAGCGATCGAGGTAATTACTAGATTATGCAGTATTGGGGATCTTCCTAGAAAGAAAATTATGAAGTACAAACATGTGGAGGAATTGATAGGCATTAGTAAAGACCCATGAGCTCTATTGATAAACACTCTCGATGATTTGGCTGTAAGGTATGTTGCGTATGATATTTCTTACAAGATCCATTTTAGAAATCGTGAAGGTTCCACATCAACTATTGTTGTTTATATTGCACATATGATGGTTAAGGAGAATAATAAATTCAATTTTTGTAGCTTTTTGCTTGAGAATCTTTCTGAAAATGTTTGAATGTTGGTAATTGAGGGTTATATCCCTTCCATTTTAGATCTTTGCTAGTGTACTTGGTGTTTTACTTTTTGTGTTCCCTACTAGGAAAAGATAATATGGTATGGGAGTCTGGGATTCCTACTGGAAAATAGGTCTATAGATATTTGGGAGCGTTGGATGATAATGTAAGTATGTGCAAATCTTATTTCACATCCTTGAAAACAAATCTTTTCTCTGGTATATCTGCATCGAGTTAGTTTGAAGTGGGCTCTTCCTCTGGTAAAAAGGAATTGGAGGTTGTCATTAGTGATTCCCCTCCAAAATCGAAGAAGAGAAAATTTATAACTAAACATATCATTGGCATTTCAGAAGAAAAGGAGAAAGTATCCTCTTATGACATCCAGTCTATGATAGTTAAGGGGAAGATGAAGAAGATTGGTGAATTATGGAGTGGAGCCTCTCCTATTGACAGACTAAAGATTGATGATGCTTTGGTAGAATATCTACTTCGAAAAGGTATTGGAGTATCAACTATTTTTTATTCCTTTCTGGAAAATCCAGTTGAGATTGTTGAAGAAAGGATGTTCCTTGAAGGTCCAGAAGAACATAAATTTGAAGCTTTGGTTGAAAAGAGGTGTGTTAAAGCTAAGGGGAGATTATTTGAACTAATTGTGGAAATAAAGAAATGCATTAAAGAAATATCTAATATAATTTACAAATATTGTGTCTAGTGGCCTGTTGCGATAGATAATTTTAGAAGAAAAATTTAAGCAATTGAAACTGAAGTGAACAACATTGGAATGAATTTTTACATCTTTGAAGAAAAAGGAGGGAAGCAAAGATTGAGAGTTGGTGAATTACAAGCTAAAGTGGTTGTTGTACAAAGAAAAAGAGATGATGTAGTGAAAACCTTCTGGCTCCTTAAGGATATTGTTGAGATCTAGTTAGACCATCTTTTCAAAATACTTATTGATGTAGAAGATGTTGAAAGACAGTGTTCATATTGGTAACCTTCTTTTACTCTGTTGGGATTATTGCAAAGCATCTGCATAAGAATCAATTCGGCTACATTTAACTAGAAGAAATTGCATCCAGTTCTTGAGGAAAGATACAAGAAAGTGTTTCAAGTGAAGAATGTCATTTTTACTTGAATCCTGAGTGTTCAATTTTTGCTGTTTTTGCTATGGAGAAGAAGAAGAAAAGGAAGAAAAAGAAGTTAATTGAATTGATGTTTGAAATTTTTCAATGGCTAGAAGTTTTTGATGAATTGAATTTTTTTTTATGTCACCATGTTTAAACCTTTGTTTACATCTTTTTTTGGCCTCCCTTTGCCATTGATGTCAAAGGGGAAGAGAGTTAGAGCAGAGTTAGAATATGGGGAGAGATTCGAAATGTTGGGAGAGTTTGAAGGAGAAGTTTTTCTTTACATGTTGCCATCAATGACAAAGGGAGAGATTGTTGGAAAAATGAATAAGGTTGACTATCTCTATAGTTTTGTGTTGTCATTGATGTCACCATGTTGTGGCTACAAGTATAAGATAGTGCTTGATTTGGTATTTTGGTCCAGTATCTAAACTGGTATTCAAGCTACACTCTCCGGTATTCCATTTTGTAGTCCTCCGTAGTTGGAAATCGATGCTTGCAGTTTTGAGAAATTTCTTATAGTTGTTGAAGGCATGCATGTTTAGAATATTGCATGCTCTGCTACTTGTACATCATTGTGGCAACCAATAAAATGTTTATTGCTTTTTGAAGTCTATTCCTAGCCGACTTCTTGGCATAATTGTGATACGATGAATTAATTTTTCTATGCAGATATATGTGCAACCTATTTTAGGTATTTGCTAACATAATGTAGCATGCTAGAGGTTTAAATTACTTTCTTGGAAATATTTTGTGAATGATTAGAGCTGACAGTTAGTATTTTTAGTAAATATTAAATGCATCTAATTAGGTTGACCTAATGGTTGCTCGTGGAAAAGATCAGGTATATAAATGAATATGTTGGAGAGTTTTAAGTGTGTGATAGAGACAAATAAATAGAAGTGCATGTGTATATGTGAAATAAATGAAGCAGTTGTGAATAAAAATTTGGAAGTGAGCGAAAATGATGAAGTCTATTGATTCAGTCTATTGAGCATCATTGGAACTACATCAACACTCGTTAGGTTCACTATTCTTAGTTCATTCTGGCTGTAAAGCCCAATTTTGTTTTCTCAATCTTTTTGTAGGTATTGAGCCTCTCTTGTAAGTAGTGAGCTTTAGTATCTAGATAGTGAGTCCTTTCAGGGGAGTTAGCCCTAGGCAGTGAGCCTTTTATTTTCAGTTTGAAACTCTTTTATATTGTGAGTTAACCCTCACTGTGGTTTTTTCCTTATTAGGTTTTCCACAGAAAAAATCTGGTGTTTATTGTGTTAAATTACTTTTTATTATCTATGTTTCATGCTCATACTTAATGACAGATAGTGTGGTTGTGGAAATGATATGTTTTGGAGTTTTAACTTTGAATTTTGTGACAATTGATTCACCGCCTCTCTCACTTGTCTTGCATCTTTTAACAACATGAAGAACACTATTGTTATAAGAAAGATATTGATGAGTTGAAATATCTTCTCAAAAAGAATCACATTGATTTACCTTGTAGAATGAATGAATCACCTTCTTCTCCTTCTACTTCAAAACAATCTAAAAAGGGTAAAGTTCAAGTATCTACATCAAGAAAAAAAGGTCAAGCTCTTTATGCTCTTTCAAGTCCAAGATTAGGGAGATGGTTTCTAGATTCAGGAGCGTCTCATCATATGGAATATTCACAGTCTATATTCTCTTCTTTTTAGCCTTATACTATGTCTCTTATCTTGATTGGAAAAAATACATACATGAGTGTAATTGGGAAGGGATCTATTAGGTTTTGGGACAACACTTTCGAGTATTTTTTTTGTGTTCCTCATTTGATGAACACTCTTCTTTCCATATATCATATTACACATGGTGGAGATGGGAGAACTATGGAGTTCACTCCTGATTCATTCATCAATCGAGGCTTGGAGAGTAGAGAGATCATTGCTATTGGGGTGGTTGGTCATGCATCTTGGTTGTATACCTTTGCATAGTTTGCTTCTGATGGCGACATTATTCCTATGACTATTGATAACAACCATGATTCAAAGGAGAAATTTGGCTACTTGAACTTGGGAGTTCTCACATCAGATCGAGTACTTGAACCATGCATTATATCTCCTCCATCTAGTATTGTACTTGAGGATGCTTCTGATTCAACAATTTAGGTTCCTTGTGATTCAATGTAGTAGGATATGCATAGTTTTCCAGATATGGCTACTTGTGATGACTTCTTGACAGGTATTTCAAAATTGTTTGAGGAGTCACATATTGCAGATTTGGGGGACATCATTGTTGACATTCATCTTCTCTTTGATGAATATGATCCTTCTTTAGGTGTTATGAGAGAATACCTTCACCCTCTTGTTCATTCTCTACATGATCATTCTTTTAAGTTTGGTGTGAGTGTGGATACTTTTGGACAACATTTGGAGGAGGCTTCTTTCTCTTTAGAGGGGATATTATTATCTTTGGATTGTGCTCTATATTCATCTCTACTAGATTTTGGATTGACTTCTTCAGTAGTGTGGCCTAGAATTCCTGTTTGGACTATGTCAGATTTTGACATCGACATGGAGACACTTGAGCATGCTTCAGAGACACCATCACATATCATCCATATTCTTGATATCCTGCATACATCTATGGTTTTGTTTCTTCGCAAGGGGAGGAATGTTGTTCGACAAGAGTGGATCATCTTCAACATTCAATGTCGAGCTTCTACCATCATTGCAGGAGACTCAACATTGAGGGAGGGCTATCTTGTCTCTCTTCTTCTTCTCTCTTACACGGGGGTCCTTTTCCTCACATGGGGTTTTGTTCTTCTCATTCTTCATTGAGAGAATTTTTTTTATTTCATCTCTCTTTTGGGGAGGAGTTTTCTTCTTTTCTCCATTTGTGAGAGATTTCATTTGCATATGTACATGGTTGCCTAACATGGCCTAGTACCTGGGACCCATCGTTGCATCTTTGTGTCATTTGCATAATAATCTACTACTCCCTAAGTTGCACTTAAGGGGGGGTGTTGGTGTAAAGAAAGTCTTTGTACCTAGTTAATTCTTTACTAGGGGACTTATTTACACATGTTAAGTTTACTTAGGTCGTAAAAAGGAATTTTTCTAGAAGGTGTTGGAGTCAAACCTTTCAATCCATAAGGGCTACCTTAGCACCAACATTGGTATCTCCTTGAAAATGAAACTTGTGGTGATGATTTCTAAGCATGTGTTGGATTCTTATGGAAGCCTATTTCATACTCTTGATCCTTCTATTCTCGAATAAGGTATACAAGCTAGAGAGTTGCCTTAAAATGCATTAAAGGAGTAGAAACCAAAGAAAACACTTAATAAAGCATGAAATTGTCCTCTCACCCTTAATAAGCATAATTTATGGTACTACATTTTTCCCCCACTTCAATGATAGTATGACAGTTTGTGCATATTCAAGCTATAGTAGAGCTAAATTATGACATATCAAAAATGATACTCAAAAAGATATTATAGAGGACCTAGAACATCGCCAAGTAGGAGAATGAAGCTCCTAGGGAAACAACCTATAAAACCACAATAATAGGAACCAAATCCTAGAAAACCAACTTGTTAGAAATCTAAAATCATCCTATAGTCATAGAGAAATGTGTTAGTCCAAAAAATATAAGGAGAATGATATGTGAAGTTAGATGTATGCCACATATTTATCTTGCTTTATGGAGATAGAAAAAGGGTGACACTCTTTCAACGCCAAACTATATTTTAGGGTCTTGATAAAATTATTTTAGTAGGGCAACTAATAAGAATAAAACTAAGATGAAAATAATTATATAAAAAATAATGGTAGAACCAAAATTCCAATGTAATAGACAACACATATATCAATTTTTTCAAGACAAAGTTGTGATGATTTGAATGAAGAGAGTTTTATAATATAGAAGGGTAAGACATGTGTTGCATTGCTTGTTTTGACTATAAATAGTTAGAAAAATAATATTTTTAGCATTCATTCTAATTTTAAAATTTGTGAACATCCTAAGAAGGTTGGAGTATCCTCAGAGTGAGTATGATACAATGATGGTTGTTTCGTAAACCTAGGGTATGTGCCTTCAGAGACTATGCTACAAATAAATTGCAAACACCTGACATAAGTAATGTTTTAACTTTTAGTGCATTAAAAAAATAGTTTTATATTATTTCCAAATGATTTAAATCAAATATAGGGTGTCCATGCCTACAGTTGGCACCCTAGTCCACTAAGGGAGAACTAGTCTAATCTTGGTGACCTAATCCTTATTGGGCACCCTCATCTAATATGGGGTATCCCATTCCAAGATTTTTGACATGAAACTTATTGATTTTGATTTATGTTCTAGTTTTATGATAATAAAGGAACTAATGAGAGGATATTTTGATGATTGATAGGTACGCCAATAGATGAAGCAACACTCAAGAGGTTGTATGTTTGCACATCACTAAGAGCATTTTGAGATGCTTTCATCGGCAAAGGAAGGAAATCTAAGAGATGTGGGATTACTATGGGTGTATACCATACTGATTGTGAGATATTATGATACAATATTGATTTCACTTATGGAGTGATGGGATGCGTACACCTCAAACTTCTTTCTTCCATCAAAATTAATTGTGATTCTCAAGGATGCCTATAGGATACTATGATTTCGCATACAAGGTGAGGCCATATGTCTTGAGGAGGAGAGGACACTAGATGACTTTATAGACAATTAGATGTATTTTGTTAGTTGTTCTATGCTAGACGATGGCAAGGTTTAGATATATCTATCATGGCTATAATATGGTGATGTAGGTATCCATATTATGCACTATATTTTTATGGTGACTATAGCACTTATAGTAGTACTTGATTGATGAGGTACACACCTCCATGAGGGCCTCATGTATACCATTTGTGTGATAGAGAGAGAGCACACCATTTTTTCCTGAGGTTGAATCATGTTGGCCCATCTCTATTATAAACTAGGTTGCTATGTTCATTGTGAGGCACAAAGCTTGATGACGTGTACCCTTTTGTAGGTGTGTAGATTCGAAAGCATCACATGTAAATAGCCTACAAGGTATCTAGTAGAAATATTATGGTCCATTTCCTTGAGCATATGTCGATCCTAGTATATATATTTAGTTTAGACAATAACACCCTAGTAAGATTTGAACCTTGATGACAAAAACAACACTACAACTTAACAATCACACTATAATATCAACAACTTGAAAATAATATATCTTATTTAAATACAAATTAAGTTATTTTTTAAATGAAATAAAATCAAATCTATAATCAATTCTCAAAAAAAAATCTCGTTTTTTTAATAGTTAAAAAAGTTACCACAACTTCAGTTAGTGTTTTTTTGCATTGGATATAGGTTATCCTTAAGTAAAGCTGCCTTACAGATACGTAAGATTATCTCTCTTTGCTTTTAAATGTAACCACATTCGCTCTGGAAATGCTCAAACTCTAATGCCCGACAATTCCTTATCTTTAAAATTATTATATTGGCCTGAAATCAGTCACTTTGGAAAGCATAAAGACATATTTTACTCAAATGACAGCGAAGAATCGTACAGAACAACTACGGAATGACATCGTATATGATTTTTAAAAACATTTCGAAGCCATAAACAATAAAGATAGTGCGAGCCGCCATTAATCATGCGCATGTTTTTCTATATTGGGCCTCACAGGATTTCAATAATAGTTACACGCCTCTCTGCTAAGTACACGCAAAATTCTTTAACCTATTTCCGTTCCCTTGGGATGCCGACATGCACAGGATTGAAACAGACGGTAAACAATAAAAAGTATTCTATTTATTATTGCCTCAGTTACAGACAAATCGTGGAATGTTGAAGTGCCGAGTGACAAAATATAGATAAAGAAATCTGTTTCATTCCTTCAAGATGTTATAGAAAAATCATAGGAAAGCGTAAACTGCAGATCCACGTTGTTCTGCAGATCCACGTTGTTCGTTACATAGAGTTCTAAATTAAAAGTAACTGTAATTTGATAAGCAGGAGGTATTTTTCAGAGTGTCAAATTGTGATATTGCTATCAGGATAGTTTTACGAGTAAAATTTATTGACCTATGTGTTTATGAGTAGTGGTTCACAAGAACCCATCTTTCATGATAGTGAATGGTCCACTTATCACTCATTAAATCTAGGTGATGTTCACAGACGTGAAGCACTGGCCTTCCCAGAGGTTACCCATCCCAGTACTACTCCAAGCTCAAGCGCGCTTAACCACAGAGTTTTCCCAAGATTAAGCCCACTTAGTTTGCAACTCCATTTGCAAAACCCTCAGCAAGTGTTATGTCTTATCAACCATTCATTATAGAGCTCCTTTAGGTCATCATTTGATAAGTAGGAAGTATTTTCTAAGGTGTATCAAATTATGATATTGATATCAGAATTCACCTATATAGAGTCAACCGCTTAATTTATTTCTTATCAGTGAAAGATTTAATTTATTTATTATCAGTGAAAGATTTAGCAGATATGCGTAAAATTTACCCAGAAACTAAATGTTAAAACATCCAAAAGGGAAGCGCTGCAACCAAAGATAGGAAATGTTCATGCAGCCAATCTAAAATACATTAGACAACGGCGTCCCCTTGGCTAAAACAGCCAGAGGGAAGGAGCCTTTTTTAGGGTTACATCATCATGTTATGGATGCTATATCTCTAGCAAAATGCATGATGTACACAAAGTAGCTGCTGATATGAATCAACACTAGGGAAAACAATATCCATTATATGGAGTTCAGAAGGAACATGCCTTATTTGGTTCTGATGAGTTGCAGGAGGATTATCATGTCCAATACCTGGACTATGATCATTCAAATGAACATCCTCCAATGTTCTCCTTATAATGCTTACATAACTCTCACCATCATCAATATGAGAATGGGAGTGTCCATTTTCCTCAACAAAAATTACTGAAAGGCCTCCTGGTTTTACACTACTCACTTTCTCTTTGATCTTTTCAGCTTCTGCTTTGGCTTTAAGACTAGAAATTGCATGAAGAGGACTTCCCTTCCCTTTAAGCTCACGAGCTTCACTTAAAGAGATGGAATAAAACAAAAAAGACAGTAGCAGTAGAAAGGTTACAAAAGAAGAAGTATGACTGAGAAAGATCTTCATCCTACAACCAAATCTCAACTAGCCTTTGAAAGTATAATCTATGGAATCTAGAACGGAGAGAGCCAAATTTTTTATGCTTATAATTGATCCGTAGGTTTGTATTATTTATAGTAGTTTATGAAGATATTCCCAGCTAAAAAAATATTTCAGACTTTGTAAACTCTGCAAAATGATTGGGCATAACTTTTTTGTCTTGACTGGTGCTTTGAATTATCATTTCAACATTGCTTACCACCACTATGAAAGCAACAGTTTATGTCCACTTGTAACCGTTTTATAACTTATAATAGGGTTTTTACAGTTAATCTTAAACCCTAGACTAGAAAGCTCTGTTGTTTGAGGCAAGGTTTAAGTTTGGTGAACACTATGCCAATGCCAAATACATATCTATGTCCATAATAACTTTTTGTGTGACTATTTTCTTGTCCGCACATGGGTTTAGCTTTTTCGTCCTCCTCCCATATTATATACAAATTATAGCTATTTGTTTTGAGTAGTCATTTCACCCATTTCCAAATCCAACTGTCTCTTATTTTATAATATAATGTGAGGTTCATGACAGTTAATTTGCAATTCTTCATGTTGACCCTTTATAAAAGCCAACAAAATCAGTAACCAATCAATTGCGCACCTGCTGCTTATTAAACGCTAAGTGTAGCCCCTCGGCCTTTTATATTCTCCTCTCCATAGTAATGGGAATTATATTTTAAACGTATGGCGGACCAATTTCCATTTTCATTGTTAGTGTACTTACCAAATGGTCGGGCACCGGAATATATAAATAAAATTCCGTTTTATTTTAGCTTTTATCCGTTTGCTTTCTTATCCTCATTACGTCCATTGGTTTCTAGGCACCTATGACCCACAGAAAAGATGCTCGTGCACTAAATAATATAAATAAATCCATGCTGAATTTGGATAACCGAAAGAAGTAATGTTCGTTGCTCCAGTTCATAGCTGTATATTTAAGGTTTTTTCGCTCATCTAGTCAATAAAAGTTCAATAGCTTTTTCAATATATTTTAACTGCCTGCTCATGTCTTCAAGTAGTTTGAAGAAAGGATAAGATAGAACTATTTTTTTGCGGGTTATATAATTGTTTAGTTATTTAATATATGAGTAAATTTTTCAGATGAGTGTTAAGGAATGACGAATAACTATTTCGTGAAAGTCTCATTTCTTATGTTATAATGATCTTATATTCAAAGTCTCATTTCTTATGCTGTAAGGATCTTACATTTAGTAAGACTTTATCCTTAGTGGAAACTAATTTAGTTTATTATTTTAATATTGTCATGATCATTACAGTGAACAAGACTTGATATTAGAATCACTATTTTAATATAGATTATTATATTATTATTGTAATGGTAAGACTAATAAATTCTAAGCTTAAATTTGATGGCTCTGCAAAAGGGGGCCCAGGCCAGGTGAGTGGGGATGGCATCCTACGGGATCATAGGGGAATGATGATTCTTTCTTATGTAGTTAATTTGGGAACCTAGTGTTCTAGTTTTGCAGAGGTGGCTACCACCTTTCATGAAATGCAACTTCCTAATCAAAGAGGCAAATCTAATTTGTTCATTGAAGGGGACTCGAAGAATACCATCATGATGGTTAGTGGAGAAGCCTCATCAAGCTAGTCTATCAATGTCCTCATAGAAGTTGCTCACTTAAATATTATGAGTATAGGACAATGCGAAATCATGCACTTTTACTAGGAATAAGATTCCTCTTTGAATGGGATGGATAATTTAGAGGCCTTTTATCAAAATATTAAAGTATGGGATGAATTGCAGTTGATCCTAGAGCACATGAGAAACTCCATCATTAATGAATCTTCCTTTCACATCGCACATGTTAGAGACAGATCAGTATCTCTCTTAATATTGTAATGATAACAAGTATCCTCCTAGTTGCAAGAAAAATAATTATTGCATCTAGCTTCTAGCTCATTTTAGCTAGCTAAATTTTCACCTTCCCTCTTGTTTGTATGGTAAAAGTTTCTTGAGTCACTTTTGGTTGTTTTTACACTTCTATTTCCTTGCTCCCCTATCGATAACTATGGGTGGAGAACTTGTTCAAGAAGAGCCCAAAAGCTATGACTCTCTAAAGAATCATCTAGAGATTACCCTATCCTCCAAAAATGGAAGCTCACCTCATACATTGAGGCCTTGAAGCGCCACGACCCAAACCTTTCCACAATGTTTTTGAATTCTTGGAAGAGAGGCCTTTATGATGTTCAATGCCTCTCTTTATTTATCTCTATTAAGTCGATTTCTACAACCAGTGCCCTCCCTCTTGAGGGTGCTAACATTCCTAAGTAACCTAAAGGGAATTATCAAAAGGATCTAGAAAAATTCTAAAAAAATAGTGATAAATTCAATAGGGTACAAAATATCTATAATGGAGAAGACCTACTTGGGGTCTAGAAGAATATTTTTGAGGTGGTGATGAGCTATGTCACCCATGATGGCCATTTAAAAATATTTTATTCTCATTTACTCCCTATGCTAAATTACTTCTACCACAACTTGAATATGAGCTTTGCATTATGGAACCCCTCATTGAAATAATTTGTCAAAGTTATTCAAGATAAAGGAAAACCCCTACCTCTTCACCAAGGATTTATCTTTAGGCTATATTGGTATAATTTGGTTACTTGACTTGCCATTTCATCCCTAGGTCATCATCTGTAGGTCATAATGTCAGGCCCTCCATTTTTCCCAAGGATGTTCTTATTAAGTCGACTAGTAACCATGAAATTCCTTCATTGACTACCTATTCCAACCTGTTTGAGCATCTCAAAGCTACTAGATCTAACCCTCCTAAAGCTTCTAAGGGAAAATCCTTTGCATCTAATTCACATACTCCTTTTGATAAGAAAAATGTTTCATTTGAGCAACCTCCCCAAATATTTATTTCAGATGACAACTCTAGCCCTTCCTGGTCCCTTTCTCCAAATGCCACTCACAAGGAATCTCCTCCTAGTTTTCCTCTACTTCATAGTTTATTTGCTAATCCCCTTTCTTTCCCTCAACATGATGTTGGGAAAGATCAAGAGCCAAATGCTACACTTTCATATGCCTCTAACCCTTGCATTAATTGTGTCTCTGTAAGGGAGAATGTGAATGAACATTTTAAAGCAAAAATATTCAAAATGACATCCTTAAGTGGTTGTTAGCCCAATTTCTCAAAGTGAAAGATAAAATCCAAAATATAGAGACTATTATTCTAAATAAGACTAGGGATTGGTCAGGTGAGGAGGAGGATGTGGATCACTAGGAGCTACTAAGATGAATGGATCAAAATTTTCATAATCAGAGCAATCTAGAAAAAGAGGATGGGGAAAATGAAAATGGTATCAGGTCTCCTAAGGATTGCATAGCTTGATAATGGAGGCTTCCAAACTTTATTGCAAATAGGATAAGATCCTCTTGTGTTTGCAGGAGATTATTGAATATAGTAAGGAAACTATGAAGAATATGGTGGTACAATCCAATTGGTTCAATAGGATCTCAAAAGTTGTCATTAAAAGAGAGCTAGCAAGGAAAATTTAGATGCCTTGCTCACTAGCTCCAAAAAAGATGATAAGCTTGTGGAGAACACATTGCCTACTTCCAAGGATAATAGTGGCAAGAAGAATCCAAAAGCCCTATGTTTTGAGGAAAAAGTTCAGTTTCTCACCAGGAAGTGTCAGGCTATAAAAGGACTCCATCTTCTTGGAGAATAAATTTTTTTCCCTTTGGTCGTTGTTCTTTAGCTAATCTTGTCTTAGTTTCTATGGGTTGTATTTTTTTGGTTTCTATTTTTTTCCTTTTTCTTTCCTATTGTCTCACCTCTTGTGAAACCCCTCTATTATGCCTTAATGGTTTTTTTGTAATGGGTTTAGGCACTTTCCGATTATCTTAATAAAAAAATATGAATGTAAATTCTTCTTTAGTTTTGGGTCCATTGTGATTAAATGATTTTATATAATTATCTATGTATTAGTTTCATAGTTTTGTGTGAAGTTTGATTCTTGATATATGCTTACTTTTATTTGTTTTAAAGTTATATATAGTAAATTTCATGTTTTTCACTTTCTTTCTTACATACATAGTTATATAAAGTGAAAATTTAAAAAGTGTTTTTTATTTTACATTCACATATATTTTAGCAAATTTATTTAATGCCTCAAAAATACCACTTTTTTTTCCTATTGGTTTTTGGTTTACCAAATTTATTATGTTTCAAATTTTAATTTTAAAACTTTTATTCATCTTTAAACATCCTTATGAGCCCACTTAATTTACGTGTATGTGAATTGATCTTATCTCTTCATATTTAAAGATATTCAATGTGTAACCAATTTAGATGACCAAACAAGAGATATTCACCCTAAGAACATTTAAACTTGGAATTTGAAACAAACACATTACTAAAGATCCTTTATAATGATAAAGATTAAATATGATTAAAAAATATTATTAAATTATTAATATTAATTATATAGCAATAGAAAATGTTCATTAAATATCACCAATAAGATAATAAAATATTTACTACCTATTTATGCTTGTCAACTATATTTTAGACTTGACCATAAGAAACCATCAAATGCTTGAACCATAACACACTAATTTGAAAAACTATGAACCATCTAAAAATATCATATGATTTTTTAAACTCACCTTGTAATGATAGAACTACATGATTTTATTGAAAATATATTTTTCTAGCATTATGACATGTTTTATATTATGCTCTATTATTTTGATATGGTCCTTTGATGTTGGGTATTTATTTTGGACTCAAGAAATTCAAATATGTAGTCATGCATGATTCACATTGATGATAGTTTTGGTGATTTTATGTATATGGCCAATTAATTAGATAATCTTGTTCCTATTAATTATATACATGACTTAATTTTATGCCACCAAGGTTATGATATATTTTATAGGTTGACAAATCATGATCACCTAGCCTCGAAATGTTGTTAATTGATAAATGTAATATTATCATAAGAATAGAAGAATATTATAGAGATGTTTAGTTAGGAAATGATATATGTGAATATGTTACATTTTGATGCTTAATTAAAGTGGAAAAATCAGATTGAAGCCAAATAGCTAACCTAAATCACACCTTCTACCATTGAACATTCAGGGGAATAAAATAACCAATATAAACTATTAGGCTACTATCCTTAAGGAAGAGCCTAATGATTTGGTTAGGGTTTTTTTCCCACTTTTTTCAAATGAATAGATGGGTGATGTGATTTGTGTGGTTGACGATACAAAATAGGTGAAATAATGCAAAAGTAGAAAATTGTCATAGAATCTAGGAGACATAGAACAAAAGTGTAGAAATATAATGTAGGGAAGAAAAGTTTAACATAGATGGAACCTAGAATTGAATTTTGACGCATCAATCACCAAACAATTGTGAGGGTGCCCCTATTTGGAAATGGTAAATTTTATCTAGTTTCACAGTATATACAAGAGTATCATAGTTTATAGGTTCTTCCCTACCAGAGTCAACTTTTAAAGTCCACCAGTTATGAATAATCAATCTTTCCCTTTAAATTTGATGAGAGAATGTGTTTGAGTCCTTGATTGAGGGTTTTTTTCATTGATATCCTCAATCCTCATCAATCTAATTTAGTCTTATAACCTGCAAGAAGGAAAAGGGAAGAAGAGTTATGTTGTATAGGAGCTTTCTTTAGTCAAACCCAATTTTGGTTTTCCCACCTCCACAAATAGTTACAATGATATTGACAAAGAGTCCTTGCCCAAGTTAGCTGATTAGAGGAAAATTGACAGAAATAAATGATAAATTACTATATTCTAACATACCACTCAGATCTCCATTCCTTGAGGAACTGAGGTCAATTGCCTCATCTGACACAAGGAGAACTTGATAGGTGCTTGAATATCCTACAAATATTAGTGCTCATAATAATGTTAAAAATAAACACAAAATATCTCACTATGCATAAACATGGATTTGATGATATGTAGAAAAAATGATCTTGAATTATAAAGTGTTGTAGAAATACTACTCATTCTCCTCCTAAAATTTCCTTGATTTCTTTTTACAGTACTCAAAAGATATTCAAAATTTCTTAAATTTTAAAATGGAGAAAAAAAGACTCATTTTTATATTCTTTTGATAAGATAACAAAATATTTTAATAAATTTTCAATTATTTTATTTTCAAAACGTGCAATGCATGCATATTATTAGGGGTAAATTCTTTTGACCAAAGCTATGAACTGAGTAGAAGAAACCACAAGAAACTACAAAACCCACAAGCACATTGGCCCAACAAAGGCACAAGGCCTATGAGCACTTTGGCACAACAAGGGTTTGAACCTTTGTGTCCATCACTAAAACCAAGCCACTTGACCATTGAATCACCCCCTTATTGGAAAATTTACAAAAAATTGAAGCCAACAATAAAATATTAATTTTCTGGCCAAAATATGGGAGATAAGGGCAAGGATGTTTTAGTCTTTCCCTATCATGAATTTTAGGTGCTCACCAAAATAAATATTTAAATTAATTCTCCAAAACTAATATGATTTCTTGAAGATGACAATGAAATAGACGCATAATTGGGCTCAAGCACTTAGGGGGGAACAAAAAATATTTTGAAATTGTCAAGGATGACAATTTACAACTATACATTTATCCTCCACTCAAGTGAGGGTATGAAATTACACTCATACTTACACTAAAGTAAAGAAAAGCCAAAAAGGGTCCTTTGATCAAAATATTGAAGAGGTAAGATGACACTAAACTAGGGAATGTGATAGTCCCCAGGTTTAGGATCCTATTAAATAAAAATGTCAAGATAAATGAATGAACCTACATGTAAGATAAAATTGTTACGTGCACAAGAAAATTGAGACATGGGGTAAATTATTCAAGTACATTAAAGCATTAAAACCCTTATTAACATTCAAATATTTACTAGCCCTTAAACCTTTAATTAGATTTAGTATGAAAGTAAACAAGTGAAATGATAACACATCAAAACAACATGCACAATTGGACACTAGATTTAGATGGAAAACCCAAGAAGGGAAAAACCATGGCGATGATTAGATAACTATATAAATTAATTGAAACAATGAATACAATAGGCTTAGTACCAAAGGGATCATCTCCTAAATGAAATAAGGCCAACTCACTACTCAAAATAGAAAGAATAAAGGAACATGACTATTACAAAAAGAAATCCATCTTAGAACAACAAGAAGATCCACCACAAAAACTATGAACCATCTGTAATATTCACCTCACTACCTTCTTTAACTTCAAGTACATTAAAAATGTAGAAACCTTTTTCTCACTACTTCTAGTAGCCTTAGTTGTCAAATATCACACTCACATCACAACACTTGGTCACATTTTTCACCACAAAACACCACACACAGAAACACAACACTATACCTTGCATTTATACCATCCACAACATCGAAAACATTCTCCAATGTTAGTCATGCACCTCAAAATTGTAATAAAAAAATATGTTGGTTCCAATCACTTCCACAGTGGAAATAAGTGAAGCATGACCACACCAAGGGTTAACTAGGACCCAAATATAAATCACCACACTACTCAACACGTTCACAATCCATGAGGTACCTCTACAAATAACACTAGCACACCAAGCTTCCCAAAACTAAGCTAACACTACAAGTGACCACATACATTCTTCCTCAAGTCACACAAACCACATATAAATACTCCATAATATCCATTAAACATCTCAAAATATTCAAGCATTATTAGAATATACTACAACTTTTCCACAACCACCTGAAACTAAGAACACCATCACTCTATGCAATTAGGCATGGTGGCATAGATATCCAGCTCACTAACGAACTTTCTGGAACACCTCAACATGTCAAACCTCAAGGGAAAGTAGGTACAAACATTTTATGGGAACACCCTAAAATCCATAAGACAAGATACTTCAATGTAGAGAAATACAAAGTAATCTCATTTCCCTCAAATAGTCTTCTCCACACACACACACCCTGATGAACACAACTTTCAATGTCATATGATCTAGAACCTACTACTCTATACATAACACCTCTAAACACCTTTGATCAACATGTCCAAAACAAACAAGTATAACTTCAAGCATGAAGAAATGTGGATAACAACACTAAGTAGCACTCAGTAACACTCTAATCTATTTTATTCATTTTTTTCTCAAAATCAGTTGGAAACCAAGTGATCCAACTGGAACTAAAACATTAATAACACCTCTTCAACACATCTACAATATCTACAACACATATATCAAGAAATAAATGACATCACTAACGAAAACACCTATTTAGGTGAAAAATAGGTAGCACCAAAATAAATCAATAAAATGATGGACCACTAACTTTTCTAAGACCCTAAAGACTCAAATTATGTGTAAAATAAGATGCAAATAACAATAAAAAATGCTACCTTAGAACTATTATAGAAACTATTGGGGAAGTTTTGAGAGCATAAAAAGTTGTGTACCTAGTCTAAAATTTGTTGTTTTTGAGCTATAGAGGACTCATTCACCTTTAGTGGCGAATGGGTCCTTTTAGGGTTTTAGAAAACTGATTTTAGGGCCCTGTTCCTTGATTTATACATTCTCAAATTCCTTGTTATCAACTTCTAAAATTATGTATGAAATTCTATAGCTTCAATTCATTGACTATGCACTTTGAATGACAACTTGCAACTTTGAAACTTTGAGAATTTTGCTCCAAATCTTTATTAACTTGATCTTCAGCCTATAATTAAACCAAATGATGAAATCACACACTCAAGGGAAGAAAAAAAATTTCTTTGTTAGTGAATGGGGGTTTTCCTCAGTCAAACCCCTTTTAGGTAATTAAACCAAATGATGAAATAAAAGAATGAAGCATGAATATGGAATAATGTAATTGATGT
Source organism: Sequoia sempervirens (assembly GCA_007258455.2). Classification (NCBI taxonomy): domain Eukaryota; kingdom Viridiplantae; phylum Streptophyta; class Pinopsida; order Cupressales; family Cupressaceae; genus Sequoia; species Sequoia sempervirens. The sequence continues at coordinate 397,414,227 of VDFB02271358.1, read as the reverse complement.
CACCTTGGATGATGCCTTGTGAAACAAATCTACAAACTAACATGTAGTATCCATGAAGAATGTAGATCATGGAACGTTAAATGTGATATGAAAAATTCTTGTAATAGATATTCAATGCTACACTCACAATCTTAGCTCAAAAACATGAATGCATGCATCAAACCCTTGACATGATGAATTGATCATGAATTACTTCAATAGACTCTTGAAATCTACCTTGAAATTCCTTATGAATGCTCTTGAAATTCTCTAATGCTTGATCACTTAAACTCTTGAAGACTTAGAATGAATTTATAGGAGAAACAATGTGAATTAATCCCTTATTTATACTAAATTAGGAGACTAACCCCAAAATTGAAACAATTAAGGTTGACACTAGATCTAGAAAGAAACATTATTAAATTACCACTAGAATGAAATTCAAAAAGGGAGATATCATTAAGAGAGGACCCATTTGCCACCTTGGGTGAATGGGTCCTACCTCAGTTTACCAGGACATAACCTTGGGGGATTGAAAGAGGGATAAAAACCCATTCGAGATAAATTGAAAAAGCGGGATCCTGTTAAGGGAGGACCCATTCTACACCTAGGTTGAATGGGTCCTAGCACCATTTTCCAAGACCAAAATTTTCCCAATGAAATATTTTACTAATTAAATTATAAGTGTTAGGATAAATCTTTGAGAGCTATCAAAATTAAGGCTTAAATTTGAATTAAAAGGGGGTTAATTACTCTAATTACCCTCAATTAATTAATAACGACCTAGATAAATGTGAAATTTCTTTATAACACTTTACAACACTTAAACAAGGTACAAATTATGTACATTTTATTTAGAAAGGATCCCATAAGGCTTAATTAAGCAAATTCATCCTAGATAAGTGTGAAAACGTGTTACAACACTTTACAACACCTTTGCAAAGGATCGATTAAGGAATTTTTTATTCAAATAAAGGTCCTAGAATTGTGTGAATGTGTACAACACATCACAACATCACTCCAAGACATCATTAATTCAGTTTCAATGTCAATTATCAAAACAAGTAAGGAAAAAGGCTACTTTTTCTATTACTACATTTTTCCCCCATTTTAGTCAGAGGATGATCCCATGTCAAACTCACACTGAAGTAGACACCCAAGATAATTAAGTATGTAGGAATAACCAAGATACATGATCATACCCTTTCAAAGGCCAAGAAAAATAAACAAAAACAAAGTATCAAGCACAACCATTTGAATGCAATGTGAGACGAGGTTGTTTGTCTATAACATATGTTGCTCACTCTAGAGTAGTGGAACCGTAGTCTGTCCACTAGGTGAGTTGTCCCAAAAAATTGGTTTAGTGAGAAATCCATGCCAGTGTGTCAGCTTCCCACTATATATAACAAGAAATTCATGCAGTGTATCAGCTTCCCATCATACTAACTGTACCAAAGTTATCCTCTTGATAACTCTAATAAGGAACCACATGTAAATGCTTTTGAATATCATGCAAAAAAATTATTAAAGGGGATTTTACTTTGTTCATGTAATGGAATTCCTCTTAGGGAGCATTGTGCCTAATGTTTCCAAGAGAGGACAAGTCAAATGTGTTAGATTGTCACCCATGGGATGCCTCATTCACATCATTCCATGATATTAGATCGTACACTCTTCGATGACATATAACCCAATGACACCAACAAGAAAAATCATGCCATAAATTTTTTCCAAAAGATGTCATTGATCTATGCTCCCACTTTATAGCGGTTGCTACACCATTACTGTGAGCAATTTCTTTAAATTATCCAATGTGTTTGTCCTAAGACATGAGAACTTTCCTCAAAAAACCTTATGCCAAGTCACATGCTTTTGAAATAAGCTACATCATGAAATAGGAAGAAAGGGCCCCCCCATAAACACATAAGAGATCTATGGACTTGGGGTCAGTATGTCTATGCTACAATGTTGCCATAGAGCATGGAATTGTCATCATTCCCCAAATACTCATAGAACTAGAAGAATGACACAAAGAGAGAAAAATCAAAGAAAAACCTTTTGGGTCAACATGGAAGAAACATGAATTTTTTGACACCTTGCATAATCTCCAAAAGGAAAACACAAGATAAATGATAAAGATAAAGGAAAAGATTTTGGGTCAAAATGGAAGAGACATAAATCTCTCAAGGCCTTGCATCATCCCTAAAAGGAAAACACAATACAAATGAAAAATAATTATGACATAGAGAAGAAGGAAGGTACATATAGAAGAATGCACAAAAAGAGAGAGGAACATCAAATGAGATGTCATGGGGTAAGACATTATGCACATGCAATTGTTGATGGTCAATATAACACAACAACATTAAAATATAATATTACTATTCTATTTCTCCTGAAAAAGATAAATAATCTAAAACTACCTATCTTCCAAGGTCTCTATAGTTGGTTCTCAACTATTATGTCGTCGTTCAGTGGCCTATACAACTGTATTGTTCAAGGAACCTATTGGTAATAAGTACAAACTGAATGGTACAAATTAATATAACGTTTGTGGGGGTTGTAAATAAATGGAAAAAGATATAATAGGGCTTAAGAAAACAATACAAGAACACAAATTTCTTTAAATTCAGACATGTAAACTTTGCAATGAGCATTCTAAACTAAATAAAACCATGGAACAACACAATCTACAACATAGCTCGTACCATTGCACTCATTCATAGTGCAAATTTTAAAGCATACAACCATTCAACATCACTTTTTTTTACTATCTTTTCAAATAACAGAATATCACAAGCTCATCCACACAATTAATAGATCAACAAGCATAAAGAAACATCATCAACAAGATAACTTAATGAAAATAGTTTCAAATTTGGAATCTTATATTGAAATTAATCAAATAAGAGACACTTATGCACAACAAAGCTCACTAGCATATGAATAACCATTTTTCATTAACATTATCACTAAATTGAAAAACTTCTGAAAATAACATAAATTGTATTAAAACTATTAAAAAAAGTATTTTTGAGTATCTTTACATGAAAAAGTTGTAAAACAGTAAAACTATCTAATCTCTCATTCAAGTAGCTAATCTTTCTTTAATTATCCAACCTTTACAATAAGGAGATAATTTTTACATATAGTCAAATTTGGCACAAATTTTTGCTATCAAAATTCAAGATTTGTAATCTAGGACCCAAATCCATAATTGTAGGGACACCCAATTAACTCCAAAACACTGTCTATGTTGCAAGTACTCTAGCTGAATAGGTGCACCACCCGCCTCTTCAATCCAAAATCTGAACTGTGATTCCTGACTCAATTGTCTACTTGATCACCATGGGTTTTCCTTAATCTGCCAACCTTGACTCATTGTCATCCATTTGTTCAAAACTACCTGAAAGTTTTATAGTCAAAAAGATAACTGAAATGCCTTCTTCACTTTTAACCCTCTTGAGATGTCCCATGATATTCATCATAATTAGAGAAGACATGTTCCAGTGCATCATCATTTGGCCCATCAACCTAATCAGTTTTGAATGTTGCTTCTTTGAATTTATTCCTTGTTGCAACAACTATGTCCTTTAGATGGAAAATGTTTGTGACTTCCCATTGCATGCCAGTTCTAATGTCAAGCAACCTATCCATCAACATTAGATCAACAATATCTCCTTGTTTTATTATCCTGTCAAGTCTTTCTTCCCAAGCATCCTTTATATCTCGTAATTACTCAAGTCTCAGTTCAGTAGATAAAATTTTACCAATTAATTTTGAAATGATCTCCTTAAAGATGTCTGCCTATTCCCATATTTCATGAATGTTTTTTAGCATGGAAATTCTCTATTTGAGGAGATTCTACATTTTGAAAATGGATACATTAATGGAATTTAAAACAAAATCAGGGCCTCCATCCCCCAGAATCTGTGATTGGACTAATTCCTTATTAGAAATTTTAGCAATCACCCTTAATTTCCCCAAGTATTCCTTGAGTTTTCTTAATCTGCCCATCATGTCCTAATGGGCTCTTCCATTTCTCTAAACAACTTAAGGCTTGCATAATAACACTTAAATCCCTCTTCTATATTCTCATTTATATTAGACTTAAAAATATTAAACCAGTTATCAAACCACATGGCTTTCTTTTTCATTTCATTAAGGCTATCCACCTCTTTTCTACTCATTAAAACTAGTGACTCTGATGGTGCAAGTTGTTCAAGAGTGGATGAAATTAACTCCTTTAGAAATTTCTTCATTTTTCCCACCTCTACCTTAACCTCATCTTTGGCCTATTTATCTTTAATCAACCTAGACTTGGTGGTGGTAGCAACATTGTCTATAAAATTTATATGATGGCTTCTAGTATGCTTTCCTAGATTAACAATACTTATCTGATAATATTCAGGCTACAACTCTCTATCATCCTTGTTAGCAATTGGGGTAGCAATTTCTTCTACCAAATCACCTTCAGCAGTTAACTTGGTGGAATGCATGACACGAGGCTTCTTCTTTGACTTCACCTTATCTATATCAATCCTTATTGCATCCAATATTATGGGATGGGACTGTACTTGTTTCCTCTTCTTGAAATTTAATTTCAACCAAGTGGGTACAATTGGTTGAGTGGCTACCTATTGAACATTAGGAGTTTTAGTGGATGGAGGTACAAAAGAAATAACTTTAATTATTTTTTGAGAAGAAGATTTTTGAAGCTCCTCTTGCTCCTTTTTTAATCTTTCTTGCTCCTTCCTTTCATTTTCACCTTTTATTTTTTCTACCTTTCTTAGTTCTTCCACCCGTTTAGTAGCCTATTCCTCATCTTTCAACCTTTCTTGCTCCAACTCCTTAACCTGAAGCTCTTCCTCTGTTGCCTTTTCTTGAGAACCTTTCAATTCTCACTCATGATCTTCTTCTTCTACTTTCTTTAATGCTTCAACCACTTCTTCTTTCTGAGCTAACTCCTTAATTTTCCTCATCTTTTCTTTTGCTTCTTGGGAAACTTGTTCAATAGCTAGCAATTGGTTACCCTCAATAAGTTCTTTTTCCTTTTCTATTAGTACATTATTCAATTCCATATCCACACTATGTAGACTACCAACTTCATATCCCACTTCCTCTTCTCTTGTTTCCTCAACTTTCTTCAAATACTCTTCCCGTTTAGGTCCTTCTCCTTCTTGAGATGGAGTTCTCTCAGAGTCTGAAGAAATATCTGCTATGTCAACTATAGGAGGTCCTTATTTTTCAACAATTGTAGTCCTCGAAGTTGATGGCATGGTAGGAACACTTTCCTCAGTTGGTTGAGGAACAATAACATGTACTTTTATAGAACTCTCCTCACAAGGGTGAACAATGGCCAAGGGTACATTAGCAAAACCCGAAGTAACCCCAACAACAACCACTTAAAAAGTAACATTTTCTTTATGCAAAGAATCATCAATATGTTATAAAGTAACATCTTCTTCTGGCTGAGGAGGTTCTTCCATGTGGTTGTTTCTACCATTGTAGCACCTTTATTCAATCTTTTATATTGTTTAGTTTCTATGGAGGAAGTGGGTTAACTGCCAGAACCTCTTTTCTTTGATACACCATGTCTTGGTTGCTTGAAATGGAGTCCAATCCATCTTAAGCTCTTGTTTACTACCACCTGAGACACTTTTTTGATTTGATTCTCTTCCTTCTCCTCCCAATTGATATGCTCCAAGCTTTTCATAGCCACTTTTTCAAAATCATATAGGGGATCAAGAGTAATCCCATCATCTGTAGTGCTCTCAGGAATATCAGTTTTGACCTATAAATCCTTGAACTGATCCTAAAGGTTAGCCCAAAAGTCCTCAAGAAGAGGAATATGTTGAGTAAAATGAAAAGGATACAACACATTCATTTTCTTCTTAGGATCAAAGTTCTTCCTACTAGTATGCTACTCTTACTAGTATGCTACTACTGCAAATTCAAAGCCTGAAACTCCTCCATTGCTGATTTAGTGATTACTGACAAAGAACAAGAATAAAATCCCAACTTCAATGGAAAATAATGAGCTACCATCTTATGTTGCAAAGAGAATACAACATTTACCTCAACAACTTGTCTAGAAAATTTCATAAGAATCCACCTATCCCCACAACATGTTGACAACTTAAAAGGGTGGCCATAAAAGCCAAACAACCTAAAGTAAGTAGACTTAGGGTATTAAATAAACCAATACCCCCATTCCTAAATAAACTCCATGGCCTCCCATGACAATCTAAAACCAATTTCACCCATGAGATGATTTATAATCACATACAGGAAAGCAACATTGACTCATTTAAAGTTATTTTATGAATCCTTTAGCTCATGTTGGTCATAATAATCCCAAATATTCTTTTGATATGGGCCATCATCCATTGACCCTTGAGTGTTCAATCCAAGAAACCTTCCCATCCTTGTTGCACAATAAAATACATAAGAAGACATGTAGAATTTCTTATTCTATGTCATGTGGAGGAGTTGGGAATGAATATTCTCTGAAATGATTTTCCCGCAATCCAGGTGTTGCGTTCCATCAAGAATCAATTGGATGATAGGAAATATCCAGTGTTCAAAAATATGAGAATTTGATTTGCCAAATGCTCTGAGTAGTAGTGTGATAATATCTCCCATGTCTTCAGAGAAGTATAACCTCTTAGGACTAGGTGGCACCTTCTTTACTAACTTATTTTCATTCTTCAACCAAAGTTTATTGATTAGCTATTTGTTTCCTTCCACATCCCTATCCCATAGTTTAAGTTCCTGAGCCTCAGTCATCATCTTTAGATGAGGGCAAGGAGAGAGGTCAAAGACATGTTTGATCATGGCTAGAGTTAAATAAATGATAACATTACCCTGAGCAACAATAAACTATCTCTGAATAGGGTTATATTCCTCTATAACCATTAGGATGAGCTCATGATACTAGATAGCTACAAGAAAACTAGTTAAATGAGCTAGTCTTGATTCTATGATTTTCCTTGCTCTTGGGATAGCATCCTTTGAGAATGCATCCTTGATGAACTACACTAAATCCATGTGTCCCACCAATGTGTCAGTTATTTTTGTGACTTCAACATCAAATTTTGATGGAACTGGGTTCCCTTGATACTTATATTTCATTGTGTACGAGACTTGTTCTAGTTTTAATATCTTAGATATGGCTCTTTTCGATGTTCCCTCGAATTTCCCCTTAGTAGGTACTTCCTTAGTATGCAATTCTTCTTCAGATTCATACATTTGTTAGTTACCCTACAATTTTCCATTAATAGATAAAGAAGAAAGATGTATGAGGAGCAACTTAAAACATGAGAATTCATATGAATTCCATATTAATTCAAGTTAGAATCCAATTTAGTAATCTAATTCATCATTTTTGGGCTTTGGGTTCAAAACAAAACAAAGAACTTAGTTATTTTAAATCATAAATTGAATTCTATCTGGTGTCAGGATTGGGTTGTGAAAAGGCACCATACCCATGTTAAATGATGTTTAGTATAATTCCAGAGTCTGACCCCACTATGTTTAGGAGTTGAGTTAATGATTAGGTCGTGAAAAGGCACCTAGACATATGATAATCAGGTATTAGTGTGAAGTTTGATCCCGAAGTGCTATCAAAAGTCAAGATCAGGTCGTGACTAGGAAGTTATAGCTCAACAAAACTAATGAATGTGATCATATAGAGTTCTAATCTTGACTTTGAATCAAGGTTTGGGATCAGGTTGTGATTCAAAACTAGACCCATCCAGAGTGGAGAAGTGTAAGTAGCTTCCCAAGTTCCAAACCCGATAAGATATCGAGAGTCAGGATCGAGACTCCTTCATGAATCAAGTCTAAAAATGCATAATGTGAATGGATCAAGTTTAAGTTTTGATCCTGATACATGTCAGGAATCATGATTGAGGTATTTTTAGGTCCATGTACCAATCAATGTTTTCAAGGTTCTATGTTGAAACAACTTTTGACCCCAATGATAATGCAGAGGTCAGAAGCGGGACTTAGAAGAACACCTTTGTCATCAATTTTAAAAAACTCATGGTATCGATCCAACCCTGATTATGATAGTTATGCAGGGATCGGATAAGTGGAGGAACCAACACTGAGCAATAGACTGAGCTAAGTGTTGCTTCAATTCCCAACCCCGATGGTAATGCGGGGATCGAGAATGGAAAGGGTGATGGCTAATGAAGGCAATAATAAATATAACCATGTTAGAAAACATGCCTTCACGACCAGGTTATGTACGAGATCAAGAATTTTCATTTTGTAATGATTAGTATTTCAAAATGAAAAATTAAACCAGTCCGACCCGAATGAAGAGAAAACCCCTGGAGAACTAGGGCACAATGAGATGGACAAACCTCATGACAAAGAAAGAAGACGACACAAGAACATGAAAGAAACACATAACAAACCCAACACGGGCTCAAGAGTGAAGGAAAAATGCGCCAAATGGTGTGAAAGAAAACACAAAGAAGCAAAAAAAAGTTGACCAAGGAAAACAAATGAAACAACAAAAAGAGAAAATAACACGGGAAAGAACAAGCAACACGAACAGAAACAAAAACAACAAACAAAGAGAAAATAGAAACAAGAACACCTACCTTCGAATGCACCCAAGAATTTTGGTACCATAGTGACAAATTGCAGTGAAGTCTACAAAACCCTAGCTCTCTATCACTCTGGTTCTCATTGTAAAACTCCTCAAAACATAATAGATGGAAATCAAAGAGTAGCAAGGTTAAAAAACCATTCACAGATGTGAGCAATTATGGCATTAATGGCAGGTTGGTCTAGTTTCAAGATTCGAGTGGAGTCATAAATACCAGATGTAGGAATGAAGGTAAGTGGAAGTCAGGGTCAAGGAATGAACCAAGACCGAACATTCACTAGGTGCAATGTTCATTTGATGGCCCATGGACCGAAGCTCGACAAACCAAAAAAAAACGGGGATCAAAATCGGGTTGCGAAACAAACCCAAAACTTTGAAAAGTTCAAGGTGCAAGTCACGGTCTGAAATCCAATCCCAGAAAGATGAAAGGAAATGGGAATTGGGATCGAGACCTAAGAAGGAACAAGAAATTTCAAATGATGCAAAGTTTAGTCGTGGTTTGAAGTCTGATCCTGACGCAAACAAAACAACGAAAAGACACAAAAGTTTGGATCAGGCCAAGAATAGGAACAAGAACTTTGAAAAGTTCTTAGTTCCAATTCTGAACTGAAACCTGACTCTGACATGAACAAAGAACACAAGGAAAAAGAGGGGGCTAGAACCGGGACATGCATAGGAACTTAGACTTCAAAAAGTGACAAGTAAAAGTTTCAGTACGGGGTATGATCCCAAATGAACAAAGAAAAGGAAAGACAAAAGATGCGGTCGAGACTAGGACATGAACAAGAACTTGAACTTCTTTGAAAAGTAACAAGTGCATGTTCCTTCTTGAAACTCAGACCTGAAAAACAACAAGTGCATGTTCCTTCTTGAAACTCAGACCTGAAAAGCAACATAAATAAGGACTTAGGAGAAAAAATAACAAATCCTAAGACCCAAACAAAAATGCCAAGGGAAAATAAACACAAGGGGGACCCATTTTGACCAAAAAAAAAAGGGGTGGTTATGCAAGGAATAACAATTGGCGACTCGATTGGGAAAATGGTTTACCTATTTTCAAGATATTGAAGAATTCAATCACCCAAAACCTCTAGTTCATGACCATTTTAACTTGAGTATGATCAGTCATGGAAAATAAGGTTGAGCTGGAATCTCAAACATAAATCCACAATAACCATTTTGAATATGAGTGTGTGCATGTATGGTGTATCTCTCTCCATAAAGATTCTTCCTACCTCTAAATAACTATATTTAAGATTCAGGCTACATGAGTTTAACCCTTCTAACTATCATGTAATGATATCCTGGGTATTGCTCCACTACCAGCCAGGTGTCTATAGCGTAATGGAGATACCTCTAGTTCTCTCAAAGCATTGCTCTACTTCTAGCCAGGCATCCATAGCCCTGGTAGAGATACTTGAATCACCCTTCTCATATTGAGTTTTTCCATCATTTAATGGTTCTCTTTTATTTTCTTTTGTATAGGCTTCACTTGAAGAAATTATTTTTATCTTTTCTCAATACTCAGATATAAAATTCTAAAATCTAGTTGAGAACTACAATGGACCTCATGACAGTGTCAGGACTCATATTTTTCACCTAAATCTATAATAGAATCACCCTGAGACAAATACACCTTTATGTAAACAAATTTCTAATAGCCTTGTCATAATAATGCATTTGGTTTCATCCATCTTTCTAGTTGCCCACCTTCTATTTATATTGACTAAGATTGGGAGGCAGACGACCTGCTTTAGGTTGACTCACCTATTCCTTACTAGTCATTTTCTTTTTCATTTTTCTTTATGTGATTGTTGTTATACCTTGCATAACCACCCCATTTTTTTGGTGAAAATGGGTCCCCCTTGTGTTTGTTTTCCCTTGGCATTTTTGTTTGGGTCAGGGTTTCAAGAAGGAACATGCACTTGTTACTTTTCAAAGAAGTTCAAGTTCTTGTTCATGTCTTTGTCTTGACCCTATCTTTTGTCTTTTCTTTTCTTCATTCATTTGGGATCAGACCACCTACTAGCATTCGTACTTTTTTTTTTTGAAGTATAAGTTCTTGTGTGTTCCCTGGTTTTGGCCCCTTCTTTTTTCTTGTTTGCTTTGTTTGTGTCAGAGTCGGGTTTTGGTTCAAAACTAAAACTAACAACCTTTCAAATTTCTTGTTCCTATTCCTAGCCTGATATTGACTTCCATCTCATTTTGTCATTTTTTGGGGTATGTGCAGGATCATGATGGGCCAAAAAGTGGCAATATAATGGGTATGTGGCTGACGACCTCTTTCTTACCCAAAATCAATTATATGAAAAGGGTTTTCAAAGAAGATTCTTAGCTTTCCACCAATATAAATTATGCTTTACTTTGAATTTAATAAATAATTATTATTCATTTTCTATTTAAATTATGACTAAATTCCTAATTGATAGGACGATTAATTTTTTTTATAGCTCACTATAGGATTAAAAAAAAATGAATTTCATGAAGTTTTGACCAAGTTAAGGTGGTCAGACATACAAGTTTTTATATTTTTTTAAAGTTGTAACAAAAAATTCATAATTAATTATTTGCTTGGGAAAAAATTACAAAAAAATGTGCATTGCATCGAGACATGAGTCCTCTATATATATCTAAAATATTATAAAAAAATACTATCATTTTATTGTGGTTAGGGTGGTTATACAAACACCTACTTCTTATTTCTTCCCTGAAATTTAAGTGCTACTACATTGAAATTTGAAATTTTCACCAAATAGATTATTTTCTTTCTTCAATAAACTTAGTAGTTTGGAAACTACATTCAATTTGCTATGGATTCTATTCTTATATATTTTTGAAATAATATAGATAAATTATTCAAATTTTTACGTCAAATTTCCTAAATCTGATTTTTCTAATTTTTTTGCCACTTAAGGGCCTATTTTTTACATGATGATCCTGCACATACCCAAAGAAAATATTCTATATTATGCTCTCCATAAAAAATAATTGAACCTTTTCCACATATCTTAGCAAATTTATCATCACCAAACTTAACAAGGTTACCTTCAAACTTCTCAAATTAAAAAAAAACTCTCTTATCACCTGTCATATGACTTGAGCATCTGCTATAAATTATCCAGTTATTTTTCTCCTCTATAACATGAAAAGTAGTCACAATATTCCCTTTGTTGTTGTGACCCATTTTTGAGACAATTTTCTCCATACATATTTTAGTTTCAATAGAATTAGTTCCAACATTCATATCCATGAACAAAAATTCATCATTTTCATCATCTGGGTAGTCAAATTCATCATCACATATGCTAACATGTTCTTTAACATGGGTATGTGCAGGATCATCATGGAAAAAATAGGCCCTTAAGTGGAAATTTGTTTTAGAAAAATCAGATTTAGGTAACTTGACGTAAAAAATTGAATAAGTTATCTATATTATTTCAAAAATATGTAAGAATAAAATCTGTAGCAAATTGAATGTAGTTTCTAAACTACTAGGTTTATTTTTAAAAACAAAAATCTATTTGGTGAAAATTTGAAATTTTAATGTAGTAGTACTTAAATTTCAAGGAAAAATAAGTAGGTGTCTGTCTAACCACCCTAACCACAATAAAATGATAATATATTTTTATAAGATTTTAGACATAAGTATAGGACTCATGTCTGGATGTGATGCGTATTTTTTTGTAATTTTTACCAAGTAAATAATTAATTATGAATTTTTTATTACAACTTTTAAAAAATATAAAAACTCGTATGTCTGACCACCTTAACTTGGTCAAAACATCATGAAATTCAATTTGTCTCTTTTTAATCCTATAGTATGTGAACCATAGAATGTGATGCATGGTTTGGATTAAAAAAATGTGATACTGTTTGAAAGCTATAGATGTTTTTCAATCAACCTATCAATAAACACTTTAGTCATAATTCAAATAGAAAATGAATAATAATTATTTATTAAATTCAAAGTAAAGCATAATATATATTGGTGGAAAGCTGAGAATCTCTTTTAAAAACCCTTTTCATTTCATGAATTTTGGGTTAAAAAAAAGTCGTCAGCCACATACCCTACAAATACCCATCATATTGCCACTTTTTGGCCCATCATGATCCTACACATACCGACATAATAACTTCTCTTGATAAATTTATCTTTATTATGCTTATATTTTTTATTTGAAACTTTGGGTAGACATCTTGAAGCATAATGACCCGTCTTTCCATAATTGAAATATTTGAAGGGTAACTTGCCTCTATATTTTCCAATTCCCTTTTTGAATCTTCTAAAAAAGCTTCTACTTCATCAAGATCATCTAGATTTGATCCAAAAGTAGTTAAAGCACTAAAAACCTAATTTCTAAATAAATGATATAAATCTTGAGCTTCCCCAATATGAGAAGCTTTATAACTATAAAATTTAGGAAGAATTCTTAATATGTTCTTTACAACATCACCCTCTTCCAAATTTACTAAAAGGCCATTGATGGAATTAACAACTTAATCCACTCTATGCATGTATCTTGCAATATCTTCATCTTCTAACATCCTTAGGGTTTCAAATAGTCTTCAAATTATGTACCTTTTCTTTCTTGACCTTATCATCTCCTTCATAGATAATTTCAAACTTCCTCCAAATTTCTCTACTTAATTTGTAGCCCATAACTTTCACAAGTTTTGAATTAGTAAGACCACTCAAAAGAGCATTCCATTCTTTCCAATTGTTCTCATATTCCTTTATCTCTTGATTAGTTGTTGGAACACTAGTAGGCATGAAATTTCCATCTTCAATTGACTTCCAAATTCTAAACACTAGGGAAAAAGGAAACCTTCTCTCCTAGTTTACCAAAATGCATAATTCATCCCATAAAACAAGGGAGATTCCTTCTTGTGTGTCATCCAGATCTACCTCAAGTAGTTAAGCCTCTTCTAAGGAACCTCTCTCTTATACCAATTGTTATCTATGCATAGGACAACTCAAAGGGGTGATCAATTAGTTGTAAATTAAAACATCAAAACCCTCATTAAAATTATGATCTTTATTATCCCTTAAACCATTAATCAGATTTAGCATGAAAGTAAACAAGTAGAACAACAACACATCAAAACACCATGCACAATAAAACACCAAATTTATATGGAAAGCATAAGAATGGAAAACCATTGTGAGGATTAGCTCAATATATAAATGAATTGTAACATACAACACAGTAGGCTCATTATCAGAGGGATCATTGGCCAAAAGAAAGAAGGGATCATTGCTAATGGCTCACTATTAGATTAGAAATAAGAAAGGAAGAGGAATGTTACAAACAAAAATCCATCTGAGAGTAATAGGAATATCTAATATAAAAACTCTGAACCATCTACAAATTTTAGTTCTTTGCCTTCAGTAACTTTAGGTACACTAAAAATTTAGACACCTACTGACTACTTCTAATAGCCTTATTCGTCAAAGATCACACTCATAGATCACAAAATATGATCACATTTCACACCACAACACATGACAAAAAAACACAACACAATTCTCCAACACTCTACCTTGCATTTATACCATCCACAACCTTGCAAACATTCTCCATGGTTAGCTATTCACCTCAAACATGAAATTACAAAATATTTTAGCACAAAACACTTCAACAGTTGAAATAAGTGAAGGAAAAGAACACCAAGGGTTAACTAAGACCTAAATATACATCACCATGCTACCGAACTCATTCACAATCCACAAGGTACCTCCATAAATAGTGTAAGCATGCCAAGTCAGCCAAACCTAAGATAAAACTACAAGAAACCACGTACACACTTTTTTTAAGTCACCTAAACCACATAGAAACACTCTAAAATATTGATACAACATCTTAGAATATTTCAACATCATCATAATATTTTGGAGCTCTACCACAACCACTTGAAATTGATAACACCATCATTCTATGAAAATATACACACTGGTACAAACATCAAACTCACTAACCATCTTCATGGAAAATATTAGCACCTGAAAGATCAAGGGATAGTAGATACAAAAATTATAAGTATGTCCAAAAATATAGAAGACAAGAAACTTTAATGCAGAGAATTGTGGAGCAATTTCATTTCTCCTAGACAATATTCTTCACAAACACACACATTGGTAAGAAAAACTTCCATTTCCATACAATCCAAAACCTACAACTCTAGATATAACACCTCTAAACACCTTTGATCAACATATCAAAACAACACAAGAATAAATTCAATCATAAAGAAATGTGGAGCACAAAACTAAACACCACTTTGTTAGAGTGTAATCTCTTTTATTCAAATTTTCCCAAAATCACTTGGAAATCAAGTGATCTATCTACAAATGCAAGATTGCTAACACCTCTTCAATAGATCTACAACATCTACAACACTTATTTATAAATAAATAAATGAAAATACTAATAAGAGCACCATAACACCTTCTTATCAAATCACAACAAGCTCTTTACATAAATCTCCCCAACTATGATAACACCAACATCTTTATAATAAATTCAACACATAATCTCCATATAGTTGACATCAATGACCAACACCACCAACTACTTACATTAATAAAATACCCAAAATATACTTAAAAAAAATCCCCCTTTTTCATTTATGGCAACAACACTCTAGAAAACCATCAAAACCAAAAGCAACCAATAAAAACTTGATAATAAGTAGAAACAAGAAGCACCCCCCCTCAGTGAGGCATATTTTCTCCCTTTACCTCTATTTCATTGAATTCTTCTCTCCCTACTTGAGGAGTTCTTCATGCTTTCAACACTCTTTCACTTTAACATTCCCCCCCATGGTCTTTAAACCATATTCTCTTTTGCATTATATTTTTTTGACCACCTCTCTCTCCTCTTTTGGCATCAACTATTTCCTTATATTCTTCATACTTTTCTCTCCCCCTCTTTAATATCAATGGAAAAGGGCCGTAAACTCATCTAACTCTCTTTCCTACATTGAACTCTTTTTCTAAAAACCTTAGAAAAAATTCAAAAGAGCTATGTCTACACCTTTCACACATCACCTACATATAATCTTTCCTTTTGACATTGACATACACCACTTGCAACATTGGAAAGAATTTGCACTCTCTCTTCACTACACTCTCCCCCTAAGGGTCACAAAATATGCTCCATATGACTTCACCAACCAATAATACTACTACCTACTCCCCATTTGAGGTATCCTTCAGTATTAGTCCAGGACCAAGAATGTATCTTGAAATGATTCCTAGAAAAATGCACACACTTATGCATCTAATTGAAGGATGGGAAATAAGCCCTAAATTATGCCAAAGATACTCAAAAGATTTTTTAGAAATAGCCTTTGTAAAAATATCTACAACTTCATCCTTTGTAGGTACATACTCTAGTTTTACTTTTTTTTCTATAACCTTCTCTCTTAAAAGTGATTGTGTCTTGAGATATGCTTTGTCCGTGAATGAATCAAATGATTCTTTGCTATATTGATAGCACTTGTATTATCACACAAGATAGAAATAGGTTCATTATATGATATTTTGATATCCTTCAATATCTGCTTCATCCACAAAACCTATGAGCAACAAGATGTTGCATCAATATACTCTACCTCTACAGTAGATAAAGATACTAAATCCTTATTTTGTCTTAGCAAACAAATCAAACTACTTCCAAGAAAGAAAGGGCCTCCACTTGTACTTCTTATTTCATCAACACAAGCTACACAATCCACATTTATACAGGCACTTAAAGTGAAATTAGTATCCTTTGGATACCATTGACTATAGTTTGGAGTGCATTACAAATATTTTAATATCTTCTTTCATGCTACCACATGTGATTCTCTAGGATCTTCTTGAATTCTACCCATAAGATATACTACATACATGATAGTTGGTCTAATAGCAGTTAGATATAGTAGTCCACCAATCATTGATCTTTACTCTAATAAATCTTAGGAGATTCATCATTCTTACGTAACTTGAAACCAATAACCATAGGAGTACATATCGATTTAGATTCTTCCATTCCAAACCTTTTTAATATTTTCTTGACATATTTTAACTGTGAAATGAATGTTTTTTTTTTGTGATTGATTTGTAGCCCAAGAAAGAAATTCATATCCTCAAGCATTGACATGTCAAATTCATTTTACATTTCTTCTACAAACTTCTTGTACATTTCCACATTTACTCCAAAGATTATATCATCAACATACACAACCATAATCAATATTTGATTCTTCTCAATAGTTTGAAATGCTTTACTTTTCCAAGGTATTAACATAACATGACCTCACTTTAAACACCTTCAAATAACCTATCATTCACTTAGATTTCATAATAATAGCAATGTAATTAAAAGGCTTACAAGTGTAAGAAATGTTAGGTTCACCTAAATGTAAGGTGGAAAAATGGGGGGTAAGTGCACAAAGTTGAATCCACGAAACCTGGAAGTTTTTACCTTAACCAAAAAATTGAAATTGGCATTGAGGAAACGTGATCCCGATTTTAATAAACAGGATCCCGAGATTGAGACAAAACGGGATCCTGATTTTTAAAAATTGGGATCCCGTTTCCCATCGGATTTTGAATCGATAGAAAAGGCATGGGATCCCGATTCTCACAAAACGGGATCCCGATTTTAAAAAAATGGGATCTCGATTTCTATAAATCGGGATCCCATTTTGTATAAATTGGGATCCCGTTTTGTATTGCTATTTATTTTATAAAAAAACACATTTCAATGCACAGCTGACAGGACCCCAAGTATTGGCGACAGCGACCCCCACAATCAGCTACAGGTATCCCCCTAAATGCCATTTTTTTGCATTTTTTAATTTTGAATTGAAATTTTGAAGAAAATAAATGAATTTAGCATTTTTTTTTAATTTATTCATGTTTTAAGTATTTTTTTAAACTGTTATAGTAGAAATGAATAACTGTAAAAATAGAGGAAAAAATGCAATGAAACCTGAAGGTTTTTTAATAAAAATGAAAAAACGAACCTTGAATTGTGTTTTAGAAACAAAATTTAACTTTTGAAACCTAAATTGTTCGATTAAACCCAAAAAATGAATTTGAAAACCCTAATTGAAACAAAACAAAAAAAATTGCATTTCAAAACCCTAGAAATCAAAATGAAATAAAAACATTGCATTTACAAATCCAAATCAAGCTTTTTGAAACCCTGAATCCAAATCAAACGAAAAAAATTGAATTTGAAAACACTAGTTTGAATTGAAACGAAAAAATTGCATTAAAAACCCTAATTGTTTAAAATTGAAACCCTAAATTGAATTGGAACAAAGAAATTGTTAAAACCCTAAATTGGAATTGAACAAATCATTTTGATTTTGAAAAATAGGTAATTTCGAGCTCAAAAAAATTCATTTGCATTGCTTAAATGTTTTAAATTTTATTTGCTTTGTATGGAAAAAATGATATATATTAAACTTTAGTTTGAATGTTAAATTATAATTAGATTATAAATCAATATGTTAAAGAATAGTTAAAATTCATAAATTTTATCTTGATGTTTGATTGCAAATTTAGTTAGCAAATTTGTAAATCTAAGTGCGTACAATCGATTCCAATTGACACTAACTTGCAAGTCTAAATTATGCCAAGGGCCACCTAAACTTCACCCTAAGTTTGCTAAACCCTAGACCCTAAACTGTAAAATCCAAACCCTCAAGACTAAAGCATTTGTAATTTATGAACCCTAGACCCTAATCTTTCATTGGACATACCTAAAATTATGTAGGTTCAATGTCAAGGTCAGGTCTATTTTTATGAAAACTATTTTTGAATATCTAGAATACCATAAAAGTATAATTATAGCAATTCCAATTGGAAACACTTGGGTACATATATATCATATGAAATTTAAATCTAGGAAGGTGTCTATTATATAGGAGAGTTGATAATACATGGAAAGAGGTTTGTATGGGAATATATGTATTAAGAAAAACATACCACATGACCTCTATAGGATTTTTAAGATGTGATCCTAGATAATAATCCACCCATCCTCAATCATAATGGATTCTTTAGCAATTAAGAGAGATTCAATAACCATAAAATTACCTATATTTTGATACTATATAGATTTATGTGGAAGGATAGAAATGCATCAATAAGGAGACCAAGATGGAACCATTTAACACCTACAAGGTACACCTATTACATGGGAAAGGGAGGAGGTACATTATGATAGTTTGGAGGAACTACATGCTATTATTACAATTTAGAGATAGGAGGACTGATTCATATAAAATAAATATAATTAAATATTTATATATATTATAATATATTAATATATTATATTTAATATAATATATTAAATAATATAAATATTTAATATCATAAAATATAATATAAGATTACAATTAAGGATAGGTAATGTTACAATTTACTTGGGGTTTTAATGAGGATTTGGCTTAAGATTCAATTAGGTTTGTAGTAAATAGTTAGGTTACAATTAGGAATATATAATAAATATTAATATAAACTATAATACAAATATAAATTAATTTAAATATATAATATAGGAATACATTTAAGATTAGGTAAAGGTTATAATTTAATTAAGTTTCAATTAGGTTTGCAATTCAATTGGGATATGGTTGGGGGGTGGGGATCATTTAGCATTCTATTATTGTTAGAGTATGGGTTACATTTAAGATTATTGTTATTTTTGTGATATGTATAGATTGATTCATTTTTAACATGATACTTTTTTTTATTAGAGGGGTAAACACTTTTGACCCAGAGCTAGATGGAACCAATGAGGCTATAGTATGACTAAATTTGGACCTCACTAGACATCTAGATCCCCTTAAGCCATCCTATCACCTTAAATCGCAAATCAATTTCTTAAGGGGTCCCAATATGACAAATTTCTTAAGAGGATCAAAGAAGTTCTTAAAATTTGTTGAAGTTCTAAGGGCCAATAAATTTAACAATAGAGATTTATTACAGATTATAATGAAGATGAGATTTCATGATCCTTAGGTTGGTGGAGTTGAAACAAGGGGTGGATCTCCAATCAAGTTCTATTCCACAGATTTAATGAAATTCTTCACTATAACTTTTGAAGTTTGTAAATATTCCGAAGGCACAAAACTTTAACTTTGGTTTTGTAAACCCTAAACCCATAACTCTAAAATCTAAACCTAAACACTAAACCATTTAGAATTTTGTCATAGAATGTGGCTGACGTTTGGTTTGTTGGGAAACTACTTGATTTTTATTCCTTGAGCCATGTCATTTCTTCTAAGGACCTCACTGAGGCGTGAAATCCCCTTAAAGCCATCGTCACCCCTAATCATTATTGATTTTCTTGGGGATCAAAGGGTTGTAGGTGGTGATCCAGAGTTGTCATCATGATTCTAGGTTTAATTAGGTTGAAACAAAGAGTAGATCTCAATCAATATTCCACAAGAAATGTTTAATGGCCATAACTTGCAAGTTCATTAAATATTCAGTTCTAAACCTAAACCCTAAACACTAAACCATTCATTTTGTCCCCACCATGAGATGCAGGTGAAATTTGGTTGTTTTTAGGAAAATCACCAAATTTCGTTCCGCTTATGCCCATGTAATTTTTGTCCTAGGATCTTACTACATATATCCCCTTAAGTTTATCCTATTACCTAAACCCTAAAGTAGAGTCTAAACCCTAAACCCTAAAGCCATCATTTTTTCTTGGAAACAATGAAATTTGGTTTATATAGGAAACTCCACCAAATTTCATTTGCCTTATACCCGTATAATTTTTCCCCTAGGATCTTACTACATATATCCCCTTAAGTTATCATATTACCCTAAACCCTAAACTCTAAAGTCTAAACCGTAAACCCTAAAGCCATCATTTTTTCTTAGGCTCTTAATGAAATTTGGTTGCCTTAGGCAACTCCACCAAATTTCTTTCCCTTATGCCATGGAATTTTTTCCTAGGATCTTACTACATGTAGATCCCCTTAAGCTATCATATTACCCTAAACCCTAAACTCTAAAGTCTAAACCCTAAACCCTAAAGCCATCATTTTTTCTTTAAAGGCTCTTAATGAAATTTCACTGCCTTGGGAAACTTCACCAAATTTTATTCACTTGAGCCATGCCATTTTCTCCTAAGACCTCACTAGACATAAATCCCCTTAAGCCATCCTGTCACCCTAAATCGTAATTCGATTTTCTTAAGGAGTTCCAATATGACATTTCTTAAGGGGATCAAAGAAGTTCTTAAAATTTGGTGATCAAAGTTGCCCAAGGCCCAACCAAATTTAACAATAATAAGATCATGGAAGATTATAAAATATCAATAGTTAATTAAATTTTCATTCAAGTAACATGTGCCTTAGACATATAAATGAGGCTTACACATAATTTTATCATTTGTATTCAATTATTTAAGGCCATTTATATTGAATGTTTTAAAGGTATTTCCTAAACATGTATCTTACATCTTGAAATTACAAATCTAATGCAGGTTCACTCATATCTTAAAGATCACATGGATCCATTCAATAATATTCGCAATCCACCTCCACGCCATCCATCTCCAACACCTTCACCTCCACCTCCACCCACTCCACCTCGTAACCCCCCACCTCCACCACCTGAAATCAATGAATAGGCTCATTTGCAAGCACAAATCAATGCTTCTACTAGAACCATCCAAGATCAAATCAACATTATTCAAAATGAAGAATGTGTCGCACCTCCTGTGAGGATGTTTGCATCTAGGATGCAAACCCTTGTTGATGCTGTCAGGGCTATGGATGGGATTGTAGATGAGCATCGACAATGGCTAGAGGAGAGGAGAACTCCTGATTTTGAAAAGGAAAACACAAAGAAATGAAGATCTATGCAGTAGAGAGCCATAATAGTTTATAAATTAAAACAATGATCTTAAATAGTTATGAATTTATAAATTGGGTGAATGATGGATATTTTGTGTGATGAATTTATAAATTTGGTTCCAAATGGATACTTTTAGTGACATGAATTTATGATTTTGGTTCTAGATGGATATTTTTAGTGACATGGATTTATGAATTTGGTGGAATTTATGAACTTATAATGAATAGTATATAATAGTATATATTAATTATGACTATCTACTAGATTATGATTTCTCCTGCTGAAAAATTGTAATATATGTGTGTGTGTGTGTGTTAGACATAAAATGGGGATTTTGTGAATGTTTCAGAGTTTATTTGTTTAAGTATGTATGTGCAAGTATTAAAAAATTTTATATATAGTTCTTAAATTTTGAAATTTGTATGTATGTACATAGTTTAGTTTAATGATTTGTAGCAAGCATGCAAATTGGCAAATGTATTTTATTTTAAATGTACATGTACATACATTTAATTTTAATTTTCAATATGGACATGCT